>CM052885.1:87226324-87260281 GCA_028534135.1 Potos flavus
AAAAAAAAATCTTTGTATCTATTCTCTTAATAAAATATGTTCAAAGAAATTATCTGAAGACATTGCTTATTACACATTCATTGCTGGTTATGCACAGTTTATGTCTCCGTCACCTGAGGCTTTGTTATGGATGTGCTTTTTGTCTCTTTCACCATGTTTTTGCGTTCACTCCTATTTATTACACTTATTTAATCTCCCTCATTAAGACCATAAAATTACAATTTCCTTGGAGACAGGTGGAACTGTCCGCTACGTCTTCTGTTTAGGGACATGAACTGGTTCTGTGGCTCTCTAACTAGAAAGTCCTCCCTACACGTTGATGGCGACACACTTATTAAAAATTCCCTACATGTGAAGTGCTTAGACCAGTGCAAGCACATAGTGAGTGTTCAACAGACATTAGCTGTTGCTATCATCATCATCATTCTCCCCCTCCTCCTCTTCATTACCCTCCTCGTCGTCATCATCATTTCACAGCCATGTTATTAGGAAGTGCATTTCTGGGACTATACATTTGTATTTCAAAAAATTCAGCACAATTTTCAATCTGTACTGAAGAATAAGACTTGTACTCTGAAGTAAATTCTTCCAAGTTACACCTGATTAATAGTAAGTAAACTACATCAACTTAATCTGGTCGTTAGAGGGTCATTTACCATCAAAAGGGAATGGTGGCAGAGTGCCCAGACCTAGCTCGAAACTGAAAAATATTCCGGAAATTTAGAATAGCTGAAGAATGAGAGAGCTCCTGTTGGCTGGACTTAGAAAAGGCCTTATACAAAAGGGTTCCAAATAAGTAATTTTTAACATTTTACTTTCCCAATATACCAGTGGCTCAGAGAAAATGAAGTTTGTCTCTTATATAAACTGTGGAGGTGGGGCAGTTCGGGGATGGGATGGCCTCCTGGGTTCTAAGAAATTCCTTTGACATGGATTCTATCCTCAAAGTCACCTAACAGTCCAATATTGCCTGTGGACTACTATGTTCCATGTAATAGGCAGGCAGAAGGAAGGTACGGTGAAAGGGTACATCTCCAGAGGAGCCTACTTCTCAAAATGTGGGCTTCCCTAAAGTCTAACACAACAGTTTGGTTTACATCACATAACCCAGACCTTAGTCACATAGCTCCAACCAGCTGCAAAGAAAGCTGGGAAATATCTCTGAGCTGAGCATTTTATGGGCCTGAATAAAAATGAAGATTCTGACACTAAAAAGAAAGGGAGAATAGATATTGTCAGGCAACTGACAGATTTCTACAGAAGCAAACTTAAACATTTTCCTCCTCTAGGTTTTCTACTTTGAATAAAGCATTGCCACCCTCCCAGGCAGAAATTGAGGCTAGCATTATTTGCATCGTTTTTAGTGCTTTCTGGGCCCTGACACCCACATCAAACCAATCACCAAATGTAGCATTGACCATCCTTCATTTCCACGTCCACTAGTATGACTACCTCATTTAGACTACAGGATGGTCTCACAGACACTCTCCGTAATTTCAGTTTCTTTTAACTCTCATCTCTTTTAAAAACTACCACCAGCCTCAATCTGGAAGCAGACTTCTGATCACGTCACCTCCCTTTGTTAAGCCTACAGAAAATCTGCAATACCTGAAGAAAAGCTCACAATTCTCAGTCTATGATTAAGTTCTTTTTGATCTAACCGATTTTATTGCCCTGGAACCATAAACCTGATAGTCCAGTTAAACTGAGGCATTCACTGATGCTGTATTTAATATTTACAACTTTATCCATGCTATTCTTCCTCCATCTCCACCAAACGCTTTTAATTTGGGTACCATAAACTGTAGATGTTGGGATAAGGACTTTGGAGTGGTTTATTTGGGAAGTGATCTCAAGAAGTATGAGTAAAGAAATGGGAAAGGTGAAAAGAAAGAAAATGCAATAATGCTGCATTCATGAGCATGTTACCACCTTAAGCCACAGCAGCACAATCCTTTTAGGTTCCCTCTAGAGAACAGGTAGGTCATACCACCGAATTATACTCCTGGAGGAGACTGAGGAGGCTGGGGGCGATCGTCCATTGATTCTTTATCATTTCCCACTGAGACTTCTCAACTCCCAAATGAGGATGGCCTACAAGGGGAATAACTCCTTACAGTTCCCTGTGGCATCTCTAGTATAGCCAGGTAAGTTCCTCAGGTGCCAGAGAAAACCCTAAGGCTGAAAGGTGCTGGTTATCTGAGGTAGAAACCATCAGTATACTGGGAACTGTCCATAGTTGCAATTCTGCTCTGATGGGCAAAGCATCATAGAGTCTGCTACTAGAACCAAACCCCATTTATACTAATTTAAAGGACCTGTCCAACACGACTTTTCCATGAAGCTTTCTCTGATCTCCCAAACTCTCCCAAAGTATTTGATCACTACTTGAGCTCTCTCTACAGATCACTTTAATATTCTTGTGGAGATATTAAATCTATCAGACTATGGTTCCTGAGGAAAGCTTTGTGTCCACGTTGGTAAGTATAAAATGTTTTATCTTGCAGTCCCATGAACAAGAAAATAATCAAGCACCATAGACATTTAAAGGCCACAGAAACCATTCTGATTATAAATTTTAAAGGTCTGGCATAGTGTAAAAGAAGTAAGTGCATGTACATAAGGAACACTGTAGATTTCTTACAATCTTAGAACCTCTACCTCTGGGATTCATTTGAAGTGAAATATTACAGTGAGTTTAAATATCAGTAGGTGATTGGTTTAAACAGTTTGTGAAGGTTAGGCTGAACTCTCAATTCATTAATAATAGGCTAAGAAGAATACTTACTTCAGTTTTTAAAGCAATAAATATTATATATTAAAAGGTAACTCCTCACTGCATCACTCTAAATTTAAGAGTGAATTTCAGAAACCAGCACCATATTAGACTTCCCTTCAGGGGTTTAGTTACTGGAGGATCAAAATGACCTCATCCAAAAGCATAATATTTATGAGCTAACTCCTAGGCAAAGCTCCGTATAGACTCAGGAGTGTATCAGGTTATACAATGAAACTTCATTCATTTAAGTTTCTTACTCATTCTAGTTAATTTAAGAATTGGATGTTTCACATGCTATTTCAATGACCATATTTATCTTCACTGTTAATAAACATACACATTCCATTAATTCAATATAAGTACCTAAAGGAATATTCTAATCAACAACTCTTACTGGCACTATCACTTCATTTCAAATGATAACACTCTTACAAATCAACTCTACTGCCAATGCTTAATTGCAGAAGATTTATCTTCTTTTAAATAATTTACTTTCACTTTCAAAAACAAATTTATCTTAGTAAAAATACAGGAGTAGTATAAATTAATATCGGGAAGATGAAATTCTGTGTCAATCTGCCTAGTCTAAAAAGGCAACCACAGGCATTGTTTTCATTTTCTAAAACAACAGGCAAACTTTGATTTAATTTTCTAATTACTATTCTAAATTCTGAAAATTACGGAAATTCTCTTAAATGCTAGACAAGGTTTCTTCCTATCTGTGAGAGAGTATTAAATAGCCACAGACTGAACATTATTAATCAACAGTCATATATTTTAATGTTAATAGCATTACTGTCATATATAAAATTAGAATGCCAAGATTTAATAGGCATATATCTTGAAGACAGTGCAGTCTGGTCTAAAAGGAACAGCTATTATAACACTATTAACCTATTTTCATATTTCTTTCCATCTGTATTTCAACCCATTAAAAATTGAGTTCTGTCAGTTTACAAAATGGCTGTTTAATATTTTCTACTAAATTACATTTGAAATTATATACTAAACTGCCTCGCATGATATTATTATTTTATTAACATTTTCATTAAATTACCAGCCTAAAAGTCTGCTCATCACTATGGTAGAAATTATAATAAGGCTACAAATAAGAAAACAGAATTACTACCTTTTCCCAAATTTTATAAGACATATACAGTACACTATTAACAATTTCCATTTTCAAAAGGAACATTAAACAATCTGCCAAAATCTGATAATTCAGCCCTTTGGTAATTCATTACTCTTAAACTGAGACTGAAGAATGAAGTAAATTTAAAAAAAAAAAATAGCTACAAGGAGTCAGGACTTAACTGAGCACTTCTAGTTTTACCATTTAATTAACACGCATGAAATCAAATCAAAGGAACACCAATCATCTTTCTCAGCATGTTTTCTAGATCTACACAGACTAAAAAAGGAGAAATCATCCATTCATTACAGGGCAACTTTTCCAAAAGTTGTAACCAAACCAGATAACAGGAGAACTCGACATGTGTCATGGGCATGTATGTGTATGCATGTGTATATATATATATTTGGGGGGTTGAATGGGTTTTGGCGGTGGGGAATAGCAAAGTTACACAATAGAAGAAGAAGGAGAAAGTGAGCAGAAGTTGCCAGAAGGGAGGAAATATGTTGCCCAAGATAAAAAATCCCTTTGGAAACGAGGTGGACAAGGAAAAAAGGAAGTGAAGAAGGAGAGGAAGGAGGGTTCAAATAAATGGTGGAAGCAGAAATGGACTTGCTATGTCCTAGTGCTTGTAGTATTACACTACGTTTTACTACAACAGAGATCCCACAATGTCTCCTCTTCTGAAAGAATTCCAGTTCTCCGAGTGAAAGCAGATTCCATGTGTTACAGTTTGGACACTATGAGGGAAAATTATTTCCTGAATATGATGACCTCCCTACAAAGGAGAATATGTTTGCCAACTATCTGTCGGACAACTATTTGTGGAACTGTTAAATTCCTAACAAAGATCTGACTGCTAGTCAAATGAACTAGTTATATTTTTTTTCATAATAGTTTGGGGAATAACTTTTCCCAAAGATCCCTTCAACTGTAAGTTAGGAGAGTTGAGCTAGAAGGTCCCAAAAGACTTTTTCAACTAGAAGATTCAAAGATCTCGGTCAAACAGATAAATGGATAATTCTAACAAAGGCTATAATTGGCCATCTCATAGTCTCTCCAACCAGCCATCTCATAGTCTCTCCAACCAGCCATCTCATAGTCTCTCCAACGCATAGTCTCTACTATACCGGAGGAGAGTAGACCCCAGGCTTCAGGTCTGTGTTAAAAATTCTCAGTTTTTACCATTAATTTGTTTTAAAATAAAGTCCATGCTATAAATTAACAGTATGATGGAACCAATAAATGAGCATCTTAGTTATCTCTTTATTCCAATTGTGAAGGAAAAAATGGTCTATTTCTATTTACCATGGAGTATATTAGTCTAAAAGACACACAAATTCAGCAATTCAAACTAAAATTGCAGGGAAAATATATATCATATAATATATATGAGAGAGTTTCCATTTCCAGTTTGCTTACAGTTAAGAGGCTGAGTCAAGTTTTAGCTGACAGAAAAAAAAAAATTAGCTGTCAGAATTGCAAACTCCTGATTTACAACAGAAGAAGTAAAGAAACACTAACTAGAGGGTGCTGGTATAATTTCTAAAATCCATCATCCCTCACATGTATCATTTTTCTCAAGGACCATTAAGTGCTACCATACAATGTATTTTTTAGAAACTCTGAGCCCTGGGCTTGACTATGATGGACAAGTCTTCAAGGAGGATTCCAAACAAAACTAATAGAACACTCAATCTCTACTTAAATACAGGTCAGGCTCAGGCAAAAACTCCATCTTCTTTGGGGACTGTGGGAAACCCATGCAAAGTTCGGACTCTTGGATTTTCCATAAAAACATTATTTTCAATGTACAGAGACTTTTCTCTTGTTAAAATGAATGCACTTGCAACAGAGAGTTCTCTAAGGTAGCCATCTTCCCTCTGAACCAAAGAAAAAGTAACTGATGTGAAGCTGTAATACTAGAAAACACCAGTAATAGGAGGGTCAACCTCTGGACTCCATTTAAATTTTGGAATAGGTGATCAGGTAGACAGTGACAGCATTTTCCCATCATTTTCTGTCTAGCTAATGGACTGTAGGAAATAAGTTAATAAGCCTATTTAATTTCCTTTAAAAATATTTCATCTTCTATTCCATCCAATTTTAGGGCAGTTCTCAACCTGTCTTTACAAATCTGTAGACATGGGGGCATTTATTTTCATATTGAATCAATGTAGAGCATTTCCTTCAAAACAATTTGCTACAAGATGAAACATAAACTGTTAACACTGTAAACTAAAACAGAGAACTCAGAAGAGGAATAGGAAAAAAATAAAACAAGTCTAAAACCTAGGGGGAAAAAACGAAGCCATACCAAATCTCAATAGAGAGATAGAAAAAAAAAAAAAAAAAAAAGATAGAGGGCCACCTGGGTGGCTCAGTTGGTTAAGCATCTGCCCTCAGCTCAGGTCATGATCCCAGGGTCCTGGGATCAAGCCCCATATCTAGCTCCCCTCCTCAGTGAAGAGCCTGCTTCTCCCTCTCCCTCTGCCTGCGGCTCACCCTACTTGTGCTCTGTCAAATAAATAAATATAATCTTTTTTAAGAAATAGAGAAAGAGAGAGAGAGCGAAATGTGTGTGTGCGTGTGGTAAAATAACAGGTTCAAGTCAGATTTCAGGTTGCTGAAAGGCTCTAAAGTCAAACTAGCAAGTCATTAAGACTCCTTAGGGAATGAATGTAGCACCCTGCCCTGCAAAAAGCCAAACTACCAGTACCCAAATCCATGGAAATAGGCCTCATCTTCTCCATGTCAAACTAGAAAGCCAGATGCAGGCTGACTCCAACTCAATTCCAATGTACTCTGAAGAAGCTACTCCAGGATAGCCTGGGATTGCTAAACTTGCCGCCACACCATCCTGACTTGAGTTTGTTATCTTTACTGCCTGGCATATACTAGGTACTCAAATATTCAGACAGGAAGGAAGAAAAGGAAGGAGGAAAAGAGGGAGGGAGAGAGGATGGGAAGAAGGAAAAAAAGAAAAAGAAAGATGTGCTTCTAACAGGATGCTTCCTACAACACTAAAGTCTACTTTTTATATGACTCAATTTTTCATTTAAAAGAAGAGATTCTTTTTCATATGCTTGAAAATCAAGTCATGGTTCCATCCCTTATTTTCACAGTATTCTTGGAGTACAAACAAATATATAAAGCATATGTTAATAAATTACATAACAAAGTACTATGTATTTATGAACATAATATTCGTTACAATATGATTAAACTATATACATATTTTGGCTCATAATAACTTAAAAATTATTTTGAGTAAGTCATAAATTTATATCAGGAGAAAAAAAGTAGAACATGAAGACAGGCTTGGTTTAATTCTATATTAACAGTACTTTGATACAAAAACTAAAAGATAGAGGAAAACAGAATGGTAAACCATAGCAACCTAGAGATCTCAACATTTCTAATAAGAGAGAAGAATGCATGCAAGCAACAGGTAGCAACTATAGGATTTCACCTGGACTTTGAGTATTTTAATCATGTAATTAAGTTATCTTATTACTTTCCTAAGGATACTGAGAAAAGAAAGACAGTGCACCTTACACCTGTTACTGAAACTTCAATTTGTACTTTCTTTACCTGTGTTACCAGCTTATCAGTGTAATCACAATTATTTGCTCTTTGGATACCATTCTAGTTTCCTACATGGATAGTTGTTACACAGTTCAACAGACACTGTTTCTCTCTGAATGTAAATCACTGCATATCAGGACTTCTGTTTAGCCAGCTCCCCTTTCCTCTGAGTGCAGGAAATTTTACAAACTAAAGAGTGTCAATATTTAGATGAGTTCCAAGTGAAAATCAGGGGAGTGGCCGACTTACAAACTGGCCTTTTTCTCAGCAAATCTGAACTGACTAACACCTCAGCATGGTGTTGGTGGTCACACAATTGGCCAAGGTTGCCTTTCAGATAAGCAGTAAATATCCAGGCAGAGAATAACAGGCAAATATTTGGGGTAAGGTAGAAGTTCATATTCAACTGCAAAATTTAAAGAGATGTTAGGTTGATAAAAATGAAAACTGGCAGTGGCAAGATTTTTAACATTTTATAAAATCTAACTTGCCGTCAGGAGTTCAGCCCGTTGTGTCACAATATGACATGAAATTTTTCATCCTCTGATCTGTATGTTCTCCCCAACATGATTTCCTTTTGTGTTTTTGTTTTGGTGATAATTGTAAAGAACTAAGCATTCATTGATTCACTCAACAAATGTTTATTTCACACACAATAAGTGTCAAGTAGTAGTTTAGGTATTAAGGAAAAACTAAGTCCCTGCCTTCATGGAACATATTCCTAAGGAGAGAGACAGACAAGAAACAATTTATAAATATATGTATATGATCCCATATAACACATAATGTATAATACATTTAATGTAATAAATGGTGACAGATGCACTAGAAAAGAATCAAAGCAGGTGAGGGAGTCAAAAGGAAGAGGTAGACTCGGTCAGGATGTTTTACGGCACAGGAAAGGCCTCACTGATAAAACAGCATCTAAGCAGAGGCCAGAAGAATGTGGGGGTGCAAACCAGGTAGCCACCTGGGGAAATAGGGTTCCCAAAAAAGGAACAGCAGTGCAAAGGTGCCGAGAAGCTCCATGCTTACGGTTTGAGGGAAAGTATGGCTGGACTAGCCTGAGTAAGGGACAGTGGCAGGACACTGTAGAGACTTTAAGGGTTTTGGTTTTCATTCTGAAACAGGGGTCTTTGGAGGGTTTGGAGAAAAGCAATGATATAGTAATCTGTCAAGGGTTTTACTTTCAAGGCATGGCTCTCACTGTTAACACAGAATACACCTTGCACTACATAATCAGGAAGACCAGCATGAAAGCACTGAGACTAGTTAGGAGGCTACTATATAGTCAGCCAGGCAAGAGAAGCAATGGTGCCCTGGATCTGGGAGATAGCAGTGGAGGCAGTGAGAAGTATTCAGATTTGGGGGCACCTGATGGCTCAGTTAAGCATCTGACTCTTGATCTCAGCTCAGGTCTTAATCTCAGGGTCGTGAGTTCAAGCCCTGCATTGGGGTCCACAACAAGCATGGAGCCTAGTTTAAAAAAAAAAGAAGTAGCATTCAGATTCTGGACATACTGTGAGGCCAGCATGATTTTCAGCCTAATTAGATTCAAGATGCGAGAAAAAGAGAAAAGCAAAGGATGACTAAGGCTTGGGGTTTGAACAGCAGGAAGACTGGAATCGCCTTTCTGGAGGGATGGAGAAGAATACAGAACAAGATTTGGAACAGGTCAGGGAGATCAGGAGATCTGTTCTGGATGTTAACTATATCAAAGTTAACCATGAGATGCCATTTAGAAGTCTAAGTGGAGATGTCTACCAGCAGTTAGATAAATAAGCCTGGAAATCCAAAGAGCAGTCTAGCCTATAGATAAAATCTAGAGCTGTCAAAATGAATAATCCAATTAAAAAATGGACAGAAGGCATGATTTTTCCAGAGACGACATACAGATAGATGGCCAACAAACACATGAAAAGATGCTCAACATCGCTAATCGTCAAGGAAATGCAAATGAAAACTACAATGAGATAACACCTCAAACCTGTCAGAATGACTAAAATCAACAACACAAGAAACAACAGGTGTTGGAAAGGATGTGAAGAAAGGGGGACTCTCTTGCACTGCTGGTGGGAATGCAAACTGGTGCAGCCACTCTTGGAAGACAAAATGGATGTTCCTCAAAAAGTTAAAGATATATATGTTGGCTAATGGAACATAATTAAAAAAAAAGTTGAAAATAGAACTACCCCATAATCCAGCAATTGCACTACTAGGTATTCACCCAAAGAATACAAAAATACTAATTCAAAGGGATACATGCACCATGATGTTTACAGCAGTATTATATACAGTAACCATTAAGGAAACAGTCCAAGGGTCCATCAATTGATGAATGGATAAAGAAGATGTGAGATAGATAGATAAATGGAATATTACTCAGCCATAATAAGATTGAAATCTTGCCCTTTGCAACATAGATGGAGCTAGGGGTATTATGCTAAGTGAAATAAGTCAATCAGAGAAAGACAAATACCATATGATTTCACTTACACGCAGAATTTAAGAAACAAAACAAACAAGCAAAGGGGAAAAAAGAGAGAAAGACAAACCAAGAAACAGGCTCTTAACTATAGAGAACCAACTGATGGTTACTAGAAGGGAGGTGGGTGAGAGATGGGTTAAATACGCGATGGGGTTTAAGGAGTGTAGTTGTGACAAGCACCAGGTGATATATGGAAGTTGAATCACTGTATTAAATACTCGAAACTAATATTACACTGTATGTTAACTAACTGGAATTTAAATAAAAACTTAAAAAAGAATTTGGAGTTGTCAGTAAGTAGAAGGTATTTAACACCAGGAAACCAGATGAGATCCCTTAGGGAGAGAGTGTGTGGACAGTAGAACAAAGCTCATTAGTGTCTGCATGACCCCCTCTGACCAAGTACTGAGAAGTCACTGCAGGCTCATTTGTGTTTGTGTTTACAACCAATCTGCATGAAGTAGCATTATTTTAGGGGAACAAAGACAGACTGAGGTAGAAAAAGGCACTGAGTGCATAAATGTTGCATTCACACCAAGGCCAAAGGTTGCCTCTGCCCATTGTGTAAATGAAGGTTTCATAGTTCTTTCAATAGAAAAACAGAGGGCGTGGGGTAAAGCTGTAGAAGAACATTTCATTACTTGTAGCATGGTACTTCAGCCATGCTGAACTCTAAAGATCTTGTTTGATATAAATCTATATCATATTGATTTCTCAAGCAGCATCTTCATTTCAGTAGAACATCATTATCTATCATGTGAACCCTGTGTTGTTAATTTGACTTTCATTGCTTTGTAGTCTCAAAATTTATTTCTCTTAAAATAACTTTAGGAGCTAAAAGCATATGAAATTTATACCTGATTATATGTTTATTACATGTGATTATATATATATTTTACAGTAACATTACAACAGAATAGTATGTCAATACTAATGATCCGTAAGAATTTCTTTAAAAATAATTCATAAGAGGGACCCCTGGGCGGCTCAGTCGGTTAAGCATCTGCCTTCGGCTCAGGTCATGATCTCAGGGTCCTGGGATCGAGTCCCACGCAGGCACCCCCTGCTCTGCGGGAGGCCTGCTTCTCCCTCTGTCTCACCCCCTGCTCATTCTCTCCCTCTCTCAAATAAATAAATAAAATCTTTAAAAAATAAAAAATAAAAATAATTCATAAGAAACATAAGGAATAGCATAGAGGACATTAGGAGAAGGAAGGGAAAATGAAGGGGGGGCATCAGAGGGGGAGATGAACCATGAGAGACTCTGGACTCTGGGAAACAAACTGAGGGTTCAGAGAGGAGAGGGGTGGGGGTATGGGTTAGCCTCGTGATGGGTATTAAGGAGGGCACATATTGTAAGGAGCACTGGGTGTTATATGCAAACAACGAATCACTGAACACTACATCAAAAACTAATGATCTACTGTATGGGGACTAACATAACATAATAAAAAAATTAATTAAAAAATAAAAATAATCCATAAGATATTCAGTTTAGGAAGCACCAGTGACAAGTAGATAAATTTAATTTATAGATGAAAATAAACATGGGCATGGTTCCAGTATAAAGGAAAAAAATGTTTTCTAAACTTATAAATATTAATTCTACAGGGAAATACATTTAAGGCAATTTAAAACTGTATATACAATATTTACATTATAATATACTATATGTAAATGCTTATAATTTGTTTTTTATGTGTGTAAATAGGTAAGTACATATATATATTTAGAGAGATAGTAAAACATAGTGGTTAAGAGCACAGGTTTTGAAGTTGGATTGCTTAGGTTTCATTAACAGCCCAATAGCTTTAGTTTCTTCATTTGTAAAATTGGTATAACAGCACGATTGCTAAGTTTGCTGACAATATCAAAGACACATGTGCCCGGCACATAGTAAACACTCAAGAAATAAAAATTATTAGTATTATTGTCATTATTATACAATGACATATGCATGAGTGGGTGGGTATGTTTTTTCTAATATTCCAATATTTCTCTTTATTACTATTTCGCTCTTCCTGAATAATTTTAATTTTTTATCTACAAACTTCCTCAAAATAAGTCTAATAAAGTTGATGTGATATGTTTCCATTAAGGTCTACTGGATTTCTTGGTGTCATTTCTTACTTTTTGGAACTTTGTGATAATACAATCTATTGTTAAACTATAAGAGATTATTTTCTGATAAAATGTATAGCATAGAGTATATGCACAGTATACTGAATAGTTAAAAGTCTGTTCACAGGAGCCAGACTGAATTTCTGTCTGAGCTCTTCAATTACTAACCTCTTAGATCTTTGTCGTATTACTTAACCTCTCATGTGCATCAGTTACTTCATCTACAAAATGGGATGATATTAGTGTCTATGTGTTTATGAAAGTAAAATAGTTAATATATGTAAAACATTTAAAAGAAATAGTAAATGTTACATATGTATATTATTGTTGTTGTTGTTACTGTTATATTAGGGTACACACTTTTCTTTCAAATTATAAATATAAATTTTATTAACTAGGTTCCAAAAACAATTCCTCAGAACTCTAAAGAGTTATATCAATTATAGCATTTATTATGCAGCCTCTCCTTAAAGTATATGCAATATTCAGGAATTCATAGACAGCAAACCAAAGATAGCCTAAGAGACTCCTTTTTTTTTTTTAAAGTAATCATACACCCACTGTGGGGCTCAAACTCAGCCCCAAAATCAAGAGTCACACACTCCCCCAACTGAGCCAGCCAGGCACCCGTAGCCTAAGGTATTCTAATGTTCATAATATGTATTTTTTTAAATAATGTTTACAATACTGAATAAATCATGTTAGTACCATGATATAGCCAATATAACCACCAATGTCAGATACTTATAATAATCATTTTTTTGAACATTTACTAGAGTCTAAGTGGTTTCATACATTAGTTCACTTAATCTTCACTGAGGTTTTGCTCCCCCAATTTATGAAGACCAAGAAGAAAACGATCTAAAATTTTAATTTATACCTGAAACACTAAAAAACTTGATGTTGGCTAAGTAAATGATTGGTGACAACAAAGAAGAAAGGTTTTCTGGAACATGCATTCAATACACAAAAAGACTGCTTCCATTATAACACTGTTTCCATTATAAAGTTGTCTTTTGAAAGTAGAAGATGACATGGGCCTGCCAAACAAGACACTATAAAAAGAGTATTAAAAGTGAAAGAAAAAAAAGAAAAAGAGCTAGAAAGCTAGAGGGGGAAAACGAAGATAAGAGTACATTCTTGGATTTGAAAACAGTGAAGTGGATACAAAGACCAGAAAGATAAAAGAATGACTCAGCCTTCAAGATAGGTGTTTTCCAAGATATTTTCAGTGTTAATTTTTATCTAGAAAGTAAATGGTTCTAAATACAATCTTAAGTTACAACTATATGTGATTTGTTGTTGAGGTCTAAATAATTGCTGTTTTGTTTTATTGAGATAATATAGGGCAGCCAAAGCAGGTATAGCTGGCTCCTGCCAAAAATGGTAACAGAAGACTATGATTCCATCTGTGGATAATATCACCTCTTATAAGGTCTGAGTCTCTGTCATTGGTTCTAAGTCTCCCAGGAGTTTATAGGAAGATGCTGTCTTAGTTTAGGCTAATTACAATCTGGGGGTCAGGGATGTGCTACTCACACCACTTAGAATCTGTTTTCCTTCATTGGACTTTTCCATCTGCTGGGTGGATTCAAGTAACTTAGGAAGGACTACCAGGCTAAATCATGATATCGTACCTCTCACACACAAATTTACAGTTTGTTTCTCTGACAATAGAATTTTTTTTGAGAACTTATTACTTATCAGACCCTATGCTAAGAACCTTATAGACATTAGTATAATTCTCATAACAGCCTTGTGAGATAAGGATTATCATCTCCATTCTGCAGATGAGAAGACTAAGAAATTAATTGCCAAAAGCTTACAGAGTGAGTACTGTATTTAGGTCCCTTTGAGACCTTTGCCATAGCTCTAATCCCTATGTTTCCACTTCCCATTATTATTGGCATGAATATAGGCTATGGATTCTGGAATTCAATCTTTTTACTTGACGTCTGCAACTGCTCCTAGTCATTGAGAATGGCTCAGATCTCACACTCTTCTATGGTTTCTATGAATCACTGGGGAGGACTAAAAGATACAAAGAACTGTTTTCATTATGGCCAAGGTGACATCTTCAAGTTGAAAGGTTTTCTAAGGCTGCCTTGGAAGCAGGGCAACATCAAGATAAAAAGCTAGCTCCAAAAAGGTCCAGAGGGAATTACAACTCCCTGAGGGCCCAAGGACACAGCTGAGACAGAGGTCCTCACAGTGGTATATTTGATTAAAGCCTAGATAGGACCTGTATCATCCTTCAGTGAGCTAAATAGAAAGAGCAGACAGAGAAATTGCAATTTTAGAAGCTGGATGCAAACTGAGCTTAGAAGATAGAATTCCTCATAGAATGAAAACCCTTCTTGATTGGGGAAAAAAATACTTTAATGAGACTTTTGGTTATGCTAAGGTAGGATTCTGGTGGCACTTCTAGAAAACAGATCAAAAGAAAAGTATAATAAAATAACAGAAAATTTTATAAAGCTCATAGTTTCAGAGGGATGGGGTCTGTCTTTTAGGGTTGAGAGAAAGCAGAGCTGCCTATGTGCACAAACTCCAGGGGATGCCATTCCTACCACACATTTTGTGAGTTGTGTCTCCCTGGAGTTGCATTGTCTATAGCCTGCACAGTCATACAGAAGGCTGGGGCAGGGAAGGGCTTGGAGTTAGAGAAGATGAGAAATAAAGTGGGGTCTAGGGGCCAAAAGGAGACGTAGCCACCAATATGGGAGCCTGGCAGCAGAAATGGATGCCAAACCTTACTAACTCGGATACTGATTCTTAGCCATAAATAATGATAGTGACTCAATGTGATTCCATATCTTAGCAAAACTTAATTTCAAGTGTTCTTTAAGTAATTCCCATCTTTTAACTTCAGACCTTCTGGAAAGGTCTAACACACTGAATAGCATTATGGAACTATGCTCTGGAGAATGTAGAAGGAGCCATGTTTAAATATGGAGCTAATGAGAACTAGAGTGAGATGGAGCAGCAAGTACACAGGTTAAAAGGTACTTCGATGAAAAGGACTTCAGTTGGGAGAACAGGAATTCAGAATGAAAGCACGCAGGTGACTACTCCCTAACCCTTATCTCTAATGAATCCTCAAGAGTGTGATAAACTTCCTAGGGTTGGGGATTTGGGTCTTTGCTTTTTTTTTTTTTTTTTTTTTTTTACTCTCAAGGGAAAAAAATTACCTAAGTACTTAGGACTTGTGGTTCATACTGAGTGGATAAGCCCTAGATTTTCTAGAGAGAAACACAGTATCTTTCTTGCACGTAAGGGTCTGGCAAATCTCCAAGGGTAGAATGCCAGCTATGCCTTCATCTGTAAATACTTTCAGATCAATACAGGCAAAGTTCTGTCTAGCTCAACCTGGGCCACCTCATGCCCAGTGAGACTTTCCTGGAACAGATCTGTACGGATGACCTCATGTCAACCAAAGTCTTCAGCACTGGGCACAGGCTCACTATCTTATTGGGACTGTCTATTCCAGAAGTTGATAGAGTCATCTGCTTAGTTTGGGCTCTACCAGAAGAAGATAAGGAGAGAAGCAAGAGAATGCAAGTAATTTATTTTAATGCTGATGCCAGGGAGAATAGGCAGAAAAATGGGGATGTCGGATAGGAAAGAGAAAGAGAGAATTAAACATTCACTGTTTAGCAGGTTACATTTATGGGCAACTGAAGCTTAATTCTGCTAAGGAACTTAGGAGACAGTATAAAATAAACCTTGTATTTATCCCAAAGGAGACACAAGGGAGCTAGGGTCTTGCTACTCAAAGTGTGGTTCAGGGGTTAATATCACCCGGAAGCTTGTTAGAAATGCCAATTATGGACCTCGTCTCTGATCTAATAATTTTTAAACAATTCCCATGATCCTTAAGCATATTAACATTTAAGAGAAACTAAGAATTTCTCCACCAACTCCTGTCAGTCATTTAACAAAGGCTCCTGGATATTAACTCCCCACACTTTTATTGTGCTTTCTCTCTCCAAGCTAAGCTGGCTTCAAGAGCCAGAGAAGCCTTCAGGCAACCAGTAGTAGGTACCTGTAATTAAAAACCTTGTGTCTAGCTACCATAGGAACTGGCAATTCCACTGCCTTGGGGATATGGGAAAGGCTATAGCTCTACCATACATCTAGGTCTCTCCCTCTCTTAAAGAAACTGGCAGTTGGGGTTTCCATCCCACATACTTGTTTAGTCTTTAAGCATCCTGAGAACAAAACCTTCCCCCATCCAAGCAATAGGTAAGAATACAGTTCTTAAGTTCATGAGAGCCTCAAGTTCATGAGAATCTGAAGACCTAGTCAAAATGACAAAACAGTTTTAAAATTCACCGCATGTACCAATAAGACTAAGCTCTAGACATGCATGACATGGGCAGGAACTGCAGCAGGGCTGAAGGTTCAGTATGTAGGGGTTTAGCTAAGACACAGAAGTAGGATAGATGGGGTTACTTTGAACTGAGGAGTAAGTCTGAGGAACAGACTACAAACAGCCCTAAGATGAATTTATTCCTAGGGCCAGCATCTGTGGCAAATAAAATTTTCCCTGGAATCAACCAAGTTTCTCTCTAGAGGCATTCTTATGTGATCTAAAATAGCCAGTGCCTATAAAACAAGCCCACACAGTTTTAGACCTTCCTATTCAACTAACAGCTCTCTATTGCCACAACTATGGCTAATGGGCCAATAGAGATACCTGAATGCTTAGTAGTGTCTACCTACTTGGCTCCCTTTGGAGTCCTGCCAGGTCCTACATCCCTCTAAGGAAGTAACTGAGTTTCTCACAGTTGAACCTAAGACAATATATATAAGCAGGGGTGATTAAGGATGGCCTCACTAGATTGCTGTCCAGGTAAGCAAAATACTACCACTAGAAATTTAAATAAGTATGGAAAACTTTACTTATAGAATTTTTCTCAAGGAAGATTGGAGGAAGAAGGCAGGAATTGGACTCCCAGGAGCCTGCTTAAGTAATCGCAGAGGGCTATCACACTGCAGCCCAAAGAGAATGCAAAACTTTCATTGTGTTAACTAGTGTATGCAAATCTGGTGTCAGAGATAAAGTAACCTTTGGTTACTTCTGCATCCTTCCCACATGTAAGGCCGAAAATATCTCCAAATAAATGTTGGACATTATCAACTACAAAATACCAAAAACAACAGCATAATAACAAATAATATTTGCAAAGATCTAAATATAAGATATGTTCATTTTGAAGTATACAGTTTATAAGTGTATTAACCCTCATTCAAAAATCCTGTAAGGAGGGGCACCTGGGCGGCTCAGTCAGTTGAGCGTCTGACTCGTGATTTCGGTTCAGGCCATGATCTCAAGGGTCCTAAGATCAAACCCTGACCGGGTTCCGCACTCAGCACAGAGTCTGCTTGAGTTTCTCTCCCTCTGTCCCCCACCCCCGCTCATGCACGCTCTCTCTCTAAAATACTTAAATAAATCTTTTTTTAAAATCCTATAAAGAAAGTACTACTACTATCTCCATTTTATAGATCAAAAACTAAGGCACAGTGAAATTAACACTAAAAGTCACACAGCCAGTAAATGGCAGAGGTAGGATTTAAACCCACATAGTCTGGTTTCAGAGACTGCACTTTTCATCACTGTAACATAGAGTTAAATGATACTAGTTTGTAGAAATACCACACAACTAGCCTGAATGGGATATCCATATGTCTTGGCCCAACCGTAAATTTAGTTAGGGTCACAAATAGAAATGTGAAGAAAGAGTAAATATTTTCTTTCTGTCAAAAACAAAAACAAACAAAAATATTCTCTAACCTGCTAAATGAAAAAGCTCATAAAGCTTAATTATTGTGAATCATGTTTTGCCTAAATAAAGGCAAGCAAGTTTTAAAATGTATTTTCAGAATATAAAATTCAGCTAAAACATTGGCAGTTTCAGTAAATGTAGTCACCTGATGCCTCCCCAATGAAATCTCCAAAACATTACAAATTTTCTTCATTTTGAAAGCATCCTTACCAATTCCCACAGGAATTTGATTTTACCGAGAATGCCTTTTTAGTCTATTAAAATGACACATCGAAACCTAATCTTGAACAATATGACAAAGTTGTTGACTGCTGGGAATCAATGTTAGCAGTCAGACCATACTGACAAGCTGTAATCAAAGACAGCTCATTGCAAAAAAAAAGGGGGGCCTAAAGTCTTCTACGAAGCCAGGAAACAGAGTCGACATCAGCTATAGGGGTGACACAAAGTAAGAATGGCTTCCAAAGGATGGAGGATGGGAAGGAATGGCAGGTTGTACCTGCCAAATAAATAAGTATGGATCCACAGACAACACACTAAAAGCAAACAAGGATGGTGCCAAAAAGAGCAGGGCAAGGAAGAATTTAAATGAAACTTAAATCCACATTCAATAGAAATGGTGCTATACTTTTTTACTATGGCTTTTCACTGCCACAGATGTAGTGTTACTACATCTGATTAAAGGATTAGTGAAAAACATGGTGGCCAGAAAATGTCTGCAGGCCATTATGGCTTTGTAAAACCATCTGCAAGGCTGCATTACAGTTTCTCATAAAAAACAGAATCCTCCCTTGAATTCAACAATTTCATACAAAGGCCCATTCTGGGAAAGGTTCTTTACTAGGTACAAGGAAACAAAAAGTAATCTAGGGCTGAAGTCATAAGAACACTCCTTTTGCTTCTGAAAGGTCAATGATTAATATGTGATACACTCAAGTATTTACCGAATGACCACCGAGATGACAGCAAAGCCATAGGTGGTAAGTCTGAGTGAATTAGTCAGTTAACAAATATTTACTAGATATTTACTATGCAAGGCAAAGGGCTAGCAAGGCTGGGCATATAAAAAAGCCAAAGACTTTATACAAGCTAATATATAATTCAGAAACTAATATAATGGATGTCAGTTATCTCTCAATAAAAAAAGGAAGAAAAAGAAAAAAGAAAAGAAGAGAAAACAAAGTCAAAGACAATGTCTTCTTATCCCTGAGGAATGTAGCATCTAATTGGTTGGAAAGATAAGGGCAAAATAGCTAATCCCACAATGGCAAGGGGCAAAAGTTGCAGGAGTTCAAAGGAAGAAGAAAAAAATTACTGTATGACAGTTTCAGTAGATAAAGAATTTACGATGTGACACAATCTAGTATTGTCCTGGTTCTAAAAACAATCTACCACACCTAATGTCATTCTTCTACTAAATTACCTTATTCTCTACCAACTTTCTGTCTTGGCTTACTAACAAGAACATAAAATCAAAATACTCCTAAACTAAGACCTAAATATTTACCTCTTCCATTTGCTAAAGGTCATATATAAATAACTTAATTAGTTCATATTTCCAGAAAGAGACCTATAGAATTTTTACTGCTATTCTAAATACAAATAAAAATTAATCTCAGATGAAGAATAAAAATCTTCTATCTGTTGTTGGGACTCTTCCCATGAGATATGTCAGAAATAAGCAAATTGTTCTCAAACATGTCTTTATAATTCCATAAAAGAAAATGACCTGCCAATACTTTTCCAGATTTAACATAAATATTCTCATTTTCTATCAGCCAAAATCACCCAGTTACAATCCACAGTAATGATTCAACTTTTTCAGATAAAATGGTCAATCTTTATTAGATAAAATCAGCCGGAAAAATTCCATACTAATGATTCAACTTATTTTGGATTTTGATCTTTAGTGGATGAATTGGAACCATGGTGTTGTGAACTAACCTATATGTTTTAGAGTCTTCATAATTATTACTTTTTTTAAATATAAATATCTGTAGATTGTAGTTCAGTCTCACCTCCAATAAAACTATAACAGTACATGGTATGTTACAAATAAAACGTCTAAAAAATGAAACCATATATACGAAGATGAATTTGCAGGCAATCACAAGTTGTTCTGTAAGATCAATGAAGTCCCAGCTTTCTGCCCATTTAGTTGTTCTACAAGCATCTTTACGAAATGCTCAGTGGAAGCAGATTCAACTCCATTCTAGCAGCAATGTTCTAATGAGTTCAAATAGCAGAAACACCTGAATGTGGCTGAACATAGGACAGGACAAAATCCCTCAAGAGGCTACTGAACTCCTTAGATTCTCAAAACTTCTTCATACCTGAACAGAGATGCCTGTACAGCACTATCAACCAAACCACATAGTCTGAATCCATTTCACTTAGGACATCATTTCTAATATCCATCAATGAATCCTTCCTTGATAAACATAAAGATACCTGAAGCCTTGTGGTAACCATTTATAAAAAAGGGCTTCTGGTTAAAGTTTTACTACTAAATAATCATCCCTACTGTATTAACTACCAACTTACTTCAAATGCTAACTGAAAACCATAGTGGACTTCCAAATCTTCTGTATTTTTACTCAATTATTTTAGCTGGGTATATGAATCACTGTTAGAGATGTGTTTAAAAGTCTCAATATGGTCTTGGATTTGCGAATTTTTTCTCTATATTTGAACTTCATATTAGAGGCATGTAACTTTAGAATTCTTATATGTGATAATGTGCTTACTTTACAATCTATTTTATGATGCAATCATAGCTATGCCATCTTTCTTTGGTTGATATTCGCCTGTTATATCTTTCTTTTCCTATGTTTTTACTTTGAACATTCAAATGTTTATATTTTAAAGATGCCTCTACTTTGACAGTCTTTTTGATTTATTTAGTGAGCATGGTCCATAGGGATTTATTATCATTATTAATATCTATTTGGATTTATTTCTAGAATTGTATTTTGTGTTTATTTGCCCTGTTTTCTCATGCTTTTTTTTTTAAACTGTTAAAAAAATGATTGAGTTTTGTTTCATTTCATATGATATACTTTACTGGTTTAAAATTCATATACTCTATTATTTCAATTGTTAAACCAGAAATTATAGCATGAATAATTAACCTAATAATATCTAAAGTTAAATGATATGCTTATCTTCCTTTCAAATAATACCTGAACATTAGAATGCTTTATCAATAATTATCCCTCTTCTATTATATATGTCATTACCCATGTTTTTTACTTTTCTTTGACCACAAAAATTGAATATATTTTAAAATACAGCCAATATCTAGATTTTCTCACATATAAGTATTTTTACTTAATATTTCTATTTTTATTTTAACTTTTCAATATATAAATATTTTCCACCTTCCTCATATCCTCCCTTTTGAATTTTCTTTAGTTTTTGTTTCTCTGAAGATCTCTTTAACTTGCCTTTATATTTGTTATATACTTATACTTTGTATACAATGCTAAAAATATTATTCACTTTAAAGATAGCAGTCGCTGGCTTCTGCTTCTGTTGTGGGTATTGCTAAGCCAACCACCATTCTAATTGTTAGGTAATCTGTATTTGCACTTTACTATTTTTAAAATTTTTACTGTCATTGGTGATCTTCAATCCACTAAGATATTTCTGAATTTAGATTACTTTGCACTTATCTTGTTTTGTATATATGTAATTCCCAAATCACATCTGTTAAATTCTTAAATATTATATTTTCAAATACCACCTCTACCCCATTCTTTCATTATCTCATTCTAGAACTCTGATTAGATGTACATTCCAACTCTATCCTTGATGTCCTTTATTTATTTTTAAGATTCTTTTTTAATTTATTACTTATTTGACAGAGAGAGACACAGAGAGAGAGGAAACACAATCAGGGGGAGTGGGAGAGGGAGAAGCAGGCTTCCCGCTGACCAGAGAGCCGGATGTGGGGCTCAATCCCAGGACCCTGGGATCATGACCCAAGCCCAAGGCAGCTGCTTAACCAACTGAGCCACCCAGGCACCCCCCCCTTGATGTCCTTTAATCTCTTTCATGTGTTGTGTTTCATTAGCTCTCTCTCTCTCATATTATTAGTAATTTCCTCAAATCTATTATTTCAGAGAGAGAGAGAGAGAGAGAGAGTGGGGTGGGGGGAAGGGTAGAGGAGAGAGAGTCTTAAGCAGACTGGTCACTGAGCCCCATGCATGGCTGGATCTCCCAAACCTGAGATCTCCACATGAGGCAAAACCAAGAATCAGACGCTTATATGACTGTAGCACCCAGGCGCCCCTCCTCAAATCTGTATTTTACTAATTCACTCATTAAATGTGTTCATTCCAGTCTATGGTTTCAATTATTATACATTTAATTAATAGTAATTGTTGATTCTTGTTTTCTCCAATTTAACTGATTGTTTTAATTAACTTTTATTTTCAATTCATCCAATTATTTCTTTAATTATATTAAGCATATGTATTTCTATTCTGTATCTAATTATTCTAATACCTGAAGTCTTGTGGGTCCCTTGTGTTCTTATGCGTTTTATGAATTTTGGTTTTAAGCTAAAACTTGTTGAGGTTTATCTATGTGAATCTCTGAGGCCTGATTAATTGTGTATTCCTCTTAATAGATTTGTATTTCCCAGGCATCCGGGAGAAATGCCCACCTGCAACTACTTTAAACGAAATTCTCATTTTGTGACATTTTGGACAACCAGGTACTTAACTCCAGAAGATTAATATTCTATAAAATTTCTCTTCTATATAAGGATATAGTACTGTTTTTATAGGCAAAATATACTGATTCTAATTTGGATTTTTAGAACAAATATTTTTGATGCTACAATTCTATTTCGAGCTGTATGGTGATTTGAAGTATGTTTCCATTAAAAATTGTATATTAACTTCTGATCATTTACTGAAGAGTTTCACATTTATATTCTTTAAGCTATTAGAAAAGAAATAATTCCGTGCCTTGATTTTATTTAAAATAAAGCCAACTAAGTAATTTTAGAAGATTTGGTGAATACAGTCTGCATCTGCCTTTGGCCCAGTCATGATCCCAGAGTCCTGGGATTAAGCCCTATGTCCGGCCCCCTGCTCAGCAAGGAGCCTGCTTCTCCCTCTCCCTCTGCTGCTCCCTCAGCTTATGTGCTCTCTCTTATGTGCTCAAATAAATAAATAAAATCTTTAAAAAAAAAAAGACATTAAGACAATGTATAAACCTATTCTTATAAATAAGCTATAAAGACTTGCCATTTTCCTTAATTATTGAAAATCACCTAGTATTGGTAATGTGAAGGGGATACAATGCACCAATAACTTAATAAACATTCTTTATAGACTCCTTAGAAGTGATCATTTTGATTTCTAATGGAATTTAAACAAACACATAATCCTACATTTTTCTCAACTGGAGAAAATTCAAATCTAAAAGAATTTCTTTAATATTCCAAAATAAAATACAAATATCCTTAATATCTTGCCATATTTAAATAAAAAAACATTTTAAAGAGGAAATGATACCTTTGTGAATTAAATACGAATTCTAGATGTTGCAGTGTTTATATAAATAAGCCGTTTTAATGCATTTGAGTGTCTACATACCCATGCAAGTTGCCTCCTCTCAGAATGTGGATTCTTCCTCTTTCTCAGACATGAAAACACAGCCCAACCCTTTGTGGTTGTCAAAAGGAACTATTCTAACATAATCAAATTGAAGTCCCCACGACTCTGGAACTCTTCTTTTCCTCTAAAGAAAAGGATTTGGGATTTTTTTATTCTTATTATTATTGTCATTGTTCATGGTTGTTGGCTAACAGAGATCCTATCAGGCAACCCTAAAGGGACACTAAGGAAAAGGGCATCATGCTTTCATTTTTGTTAGAGCATCACCTCAGGGTTCTTATTTAACTCAGTCATAACTAAGGCAAATCTTTTATGAACTACCAAAACATTTCTAGGATTTAACATCTGTAGTGTGTGCAGGTGCTTGTGTGCAAGCACACACAAGGGCATGTGTGCACACACACACATACCATACTTTTCCTATGTGAATTCTCCTTTTCATTTTGCCACCACTTTCATAAAATGCTTCATCTAGACAACCCAAGCCAGAACAGTTAGGCAGTATGTTTACACAGATCAGGATAAGTCAACGATAAAGCATGAGCAGCACATGAATAGGATAAACACAATCCTCTTGGGCACATTTTATTCTAAAACATTTTTTGGGTCATATTTTCAGTGCTACTGAAAATTGCTGACAGTACAACCAGAACTTAGCTGTTTTAGAAAAACACACTAATATAAAAGAGTCACTGACCCTCAGAGTTCATAATTTTTAATTCCTGGCAACAAAAATTCAAGCCAGAAGACACTGAGCATGAGACACACATATACAGGCACATGCACACTTACAGTCTAACTTATTATGCACACTTCGAGAATAACTTTTTGTGCAACAAAAACAGATGATATATGTTATGTATTACGAAAATATTTCTATATCTTCCAAATATTAAAAGAATTGACTGGGCCTGCAGTACACCAGAAAATCTCTAGTTTATTGCCAAGCTACATGCTCAGAAAAGGCAACAGCTGGTGGATGTCACTTCAATTTGTGGATCTGAAGCAGGAAGTAAGAGTATTGACATATTCTTTCCCATACATGTTCAGTATCACAGTTTAGCAGAGGGGGAAATGAAGTGAATCATAATCTAGATTACAAAAAGATGGAACTAAAGTATATGATGGCAGACTTAAGTTTGTATCAGAAAAAAAGACAAACAGATTTTTGAACCATCAAAACTACTGTGAGATGTCTTTTCACAGTCATACCCATCAATGCTGACAGGTGGGGAGTTATAAAGAAAAAGGAAGTAACATGCTGAGTTTTTACTTGGATTGAGTCCATATAGATAAACACACTGATTGGATGGCTGGCTGTCAAACGAGGCAGAATGTATCTGAGAAGAAATACACATGACTTACTTAGATTTATATTCTGATTAATTTAAATGGAAAAGAAACAATTTTAGTCCAATTCTATTTATTTACTTAGTTTAAAATTACAAACGTAATATACACAAACTGCAAAATCTCAAGCAGTAAAGAAGGGCATAAAATAAAAAGTAAAAATTGTCCTCTCTCCTAACACTGTATTTCTCATATAGTATACACTCTATAAGTCACATTGCACAGTTTTCTTCAATTTGCTTTTTTCTCCTAGGAAAATATTTTAACGATTTTCCGTATCCATGAACACAGATAGATATATGATGTTATATATCAAAGCATAACTGTAATGTTATTTACAGATATTTGGATCACTACCATATTTTTTATAATCACAAACAATGTTGTAATGAACGCTCTGTAAAGGTCTTTAGATATTCTCTGCATGTAGGGAGGGGGAAAAATTCCCCAGGGGAAAAAAAAAAGTAATTCTCTTTATGCTTCCTTACCTATAGGATTCTTCTTTACTCCCAGCCCCAGATCCCTCTACCCACCCTTCCCTTCACACATATAGATGCATCTGTTTAATTCCAACTAGCCCGTAAAATATCCAGTAAAAAGTTACTTCTTCTAAGAAGTGTTCTCTGATTACTTCCATTCTCACCTTTCTTTTTGATTCCCATAAGATACTGTATAGACATTTTAAAAATATTATTTATTTTTTTAATCACATCAACCAGAGCCCTGGTATTCACACCTCACTTTATTTTCTACTGCAGTGGAATGTGTAGAGTTTCTACAATCCCTAATAATAAAACGAGATTATACTTACACTCAGAAATTTGCTCAATTTAGTTAACTCAATAAAGTGATTAACTGATTTGAAGAAAGACCAGAAAAATTAGTTTTTGATGGGATTAATAAGTCTTTAAATTGGTCAATTCAGCCAAATCATTTAGTCTGTATAGACCCACATGAATACAGCCTATATCATCACAGTAATAACATCCTATTGCAAACCCTATGGCACTAACACACCAAAGGATATTGACCATCAGCATTACAAATATTAATAGATATTATTATATATTATTATTACTCATAGTGTAATTTAAACATAGTAAAAGCACTTCTAATGCAGGACAAGATAAAATAACAGGGATCAGATATAGCTTCCAGTCTGAAGCAACTAAAAATATTAGACCAAATACATAACACAACAGTTTCCAGACATAGGACATAAAACAGTATATAACAGTGATCCCTGAGAGAAGAAAAACAAATTAAGTGAGGCCTAGGATAACTGCCTGAAAAGATTTTCCATGTGGCAACAATAGAGAAAGGGAACCAAGATGGATTCAGTCTTCCTGAGTTGAAAAATGTAATACAGTACCCAAAAAAAAAGTCAAGGCAGCTATAGTTCACTGGCAGAATATTAAAAGAAAAAGCCATGCAAAAGAGCTACAAGATCTACAGAGAGTAACTCCTTATTTTCAGCTGAGTACTAATCAGTACATCCATATGATAGAACTACCTGAGAGGAATAATCTCTGCTATTCGTGCATGTCTGAGAAAAGTTGATGTTTCAATTAGCTGGAATTGAAGAATCTCATGATTTATAGAACATCAGGTAGAATACCAAAACATACTAAACTCAGCAGTGGAAAAAATTAGTCCTAGAAGAAACTCTGCTCTGGTCCTGCCTAACAAAACTCAAAACAAGCCTCAAAACGGTCAATCTATTTTCAAGTAGCTTCAATACATTCCAGAACAAAAGTCAAGATGTTGACAGAATATAAAAATATTCAGTACCAACATGGTAAATTTCACAATATTTGTGATCCAATCAATAATTACATTGCATGAAAAGATACATACACATGCACATAAAGTACAACTATAAAAAGGAAAAAAATCAATCAATTGAAAGACTTAGAAATGACACAGATGAGAAAACCAGTAGACAAGGGTATTAAGAATCTTTATTATTATGGTCCATATGTTGAAAAAGTTAGAATATTGAACATATGAGATTTTTAAAAATCAAATCTCTAGTGCTGAGAAATATACAAGATGAAAATAATACAGTAGGGGCAATTGGGTGGCTCAGTTGGTTATGTGTCCAGCTTGATTTCAGCTCAGGTCATGATCTCACAGTTGTGAGATCAAGCTCCAGATAGGCTCCATACTCAGCACAGAGTCTGCTTGAGATTCCCTCTCCCTCCCTCTCCATCTTCCCCTCCCCCTGCTAATTCTCTTTCTAAATAAATAAATAAATAAATAAATAAATAAAATGTAAATAAAATAATGTAACAGTAGATGTGACTAATGACTGATTAGAAAAAACAGAAGGAAATTTAATAAACTTGAAATCATAGCACAGAAATTAGAATTAAACAGAGCAAAAGGACTGAAATAAAATGTACAGAGTATCAGTCAGCTGCAGAATGATTTTAAGCATCTTAAGATGCTTAAGAATCCCCAAAGAATCCCCAAAGAAGTAGGGGTGGGAATGGCAGAAAAAAAAATTGAAAAAAATAACAAAGAAAGATGTTTAAATTTTATGAAAACTACGGACCCACAGAACCAAAAAACTCAACAAACCATAAGCACAAGCAAAATGATGAAAATTCTACCAAGTAAATTATAATCAAATTACTTAAAAGCAGTGATAAAGAGAAAATCAAGAGGAACTGGATGAAAAAAAATACAACTTATGTAGACTAACAAAGAATGACAGCAGACTTCTCATTGGAAATAATGCAAGCCATAAGACAGTAGGGAAATATCTTTAAAATACTAAAAGAAAGAAAAAACTGTCAACCTAGAATTCTATACTCAGTGAAATATGTTTTAAAAACAGAGGAAAGATGAAGATTTCTTCTGATAGACTTTTTTCACAAATGCTGGAAGAATATATTGCCAGCAGAGCCTGGGTGGCTCAGTCAGTTAAGCATCTGACTCTTGATTTTGGCTCAGGTCATGATCTCAGGATTGTGAGGTCAAGTCCCACATCAGGCTCAGTGATGGGCATGGAGCCTGCTTAAGATTCTTCTCTCCCTCTCCCTCTGCCCTCTCCTCTTAAAAAAAAAAAAAAAAAAAAACTGTTAAGGGAAGTCATTCAGGCAGAAAGAAAGTGATGCCAGATGGAGCACTGGAAATGGTAAATATGTGGGCCAATAGATCAGATGTTTTTCCTGTTTTTGAAATCTCTTTAAAAAATAATTGACTCTTTAAAATAAAATGTATAACAATGAATTGTGAGATTTATAATATATTTAAAGATAGTATAACAAAAATAGCACAGAGGCAAAAGGAAGAAAATGAAAATATGCTGTTTTAAGATTATTATAATATCCATGAATTATTATGTTATTACTTGAAAGACAAACTGGAATAAGTTCAGTGTGGACACTATAAACCACAAAGAAAGCACTAAGAAAAGTGATAACTAAGAAGCTAACAACAGAAAACAAGACAGTATTTAAACCCAACCATATCAATATTTACATTAAAAGTAAGGGGTATAAATATAACAATTAAAAATCAACAATTGTCAGATTAGATCTTAAAATCAACACCAAATTATATGCTGACTACGATAAATCTCATTTAAATAAAAAGATACAAAAAAGTTAAAAGAATAGCACAGTACATACCATGCTAACGCAAATACAAGAAAACTGGGGTGGCAGTCAGACAAAGCAAATTTTAGAAAAAATAACATCAAAAATAAAGAGGATTTTTTCATAATATTAAAGAGATCAATTGATCAAGAAAACAATGATATTAGACATTAATGCATCTAACAACAAAAATTCAAAATACATGAAGCAAAAACTAATAGAACCCTAAGGATAAAAAAGGAAAAAAAAAAAAGGCCTACAATGACGGCCAGTGATTATAACACCATTCTCTTCATGATTAATAGAACAAGTACAGAGAAAATCAATAAGGATATAGAATAAGACTATTAGCAAATTTAACATTTATAGAACATTCTACCCAACAAAACAAGAATATACATTTTTTTTAAAGATTTATTTATTTATTTGAGAGAGAGAGAGTGTAAGCACAGGAGGGAGGGGCAAAGGGAGGCTCAAGCAGACTCCACACTGAGCACGGAGCCCAATGCAGAGCTCAATCTCATGATCCGGAGATCACGACCAAGCCGAAACCAACAGTCCATGCTTAACCAACTGCACCACCCAGGCATTCCAGGAATATACACTTTTTAAAGTGCACATAAAACATTTACCAAGATGGACAACATCTCCTACCATAAAACCAGTCTCACTAAATTTTAATGGATTGAAGTCACATTAAGTATGTTCTTGTATCACAATAGAATTAGATTAGAAATGGATGACAGAAAGATATCTGAAAAACTCTCCAAACACTTGTAAACTAAATCATGTACCTCTACATAACTCATGGGTCAAAGATGAAATTAAAAGAGAAATTAGAATGTATATTCAACTGAGTAAAATTAAAACACAATGTACTAAATTTTATGGGACGTGGTTAAGGCAGTACATAAAAATATGTTTGTAACCCTAAGTGTTTATACTGAAAAAGAATAAAGGTCTCAAATTATTGACCTTACCTTCCAGATTAAGAAACCAAAAAAATAAGAGTAAATGAAACAGACTAAGCCAAAGAAAACAGATAATAAATATCAGAGTGGAAATTAGTGAAATAACAAACAGAAACACACACACACACACACACAAAATCAATGAAATAAAAATCTTCTTCTTTAAGATCAATACAATTGATAAATCTGTAGCCAGTGATGAGGAAAAACAACAGAACAAACATTAACAAATTAGGACTGAGCAAAGCGACATTACTACAGATTATACATATACTAAGAGGATAAAAAGGAAATATTATGAACACCTTCATTCCAGTAAAGTTGACAATGTAGATGAAATGGGCAAATTAATTAAAAAATTCAAACTACCACAAATTCCTCAAACAAAAAAATCGGAATAGCCCTAATATATAATAGAAATTAAATTTGTAGTTAAAAGCTTTCCCACAAATATATTTTATTTATAAAAGGCAAGGATGTCTGCTCATATAATTTGCATTCAACATGGTACTAGAAGTTCTAGCCATTGTTATAAGGTAATACAAGACATTTTTAAAAAATACAGTAAAAGAGGGGTGCCTGGTGGATCAGTCAGTTGGGTGTCTCCCTTCGGGCTCAGGTCATGATCTCAGGTCATGATCCCCACTCAGCGGGAAGTCTGCTTCTCCTTCTCCCTCTGCCCCTTCCCCCTGCTTGTGCATTCAGACTCTCTCTCACTCTCTAATAAATAAATAAAATCTTTAAAAAAACATATAGCAAAAGAAAAGACATCTATATAGAAAAGAAAAAAAAGATAGCATGACCTACTATGTAGAAAATCTCACAAATTGTACAAAAAAGCCACTATAACTAATAAATAACTTTAGCAAGGTTACAGAATAAAAGAGCAATATTTTAAATTATGTTTCTACATACTAGCAACAAACAGTTGAAAAATTGAATTAAAAAACCATTACCATTACTCCAGTATCAAAAATATGTAATATTTAGGAATAAATTTGACCCAAAAAAATTTGCAAAATCTATACACTAAAATTTTAAAACAATGCTGAAACTAAAGAACACCTAAATGTATCAGCTGGAAAACTATATATTATAAAGATGTCAGTTCTTCCCAAATTGATGTACAAATTTAAAGCTATGCCGATTGATAAGCTGATTACACATATACTAAAAATGCTGTGCTGCACATAGGACATAATACTCCTCTCTTAGCTTGGCCTGCTATAACAAAATACTATAGACCAGGTGGCTTAAACAACAGACTTTTATTTCTCACAGTTCTGGAAGAGGAAGTCCAAGATCAAAGTACCAGACGATTTGGTTCTTGATGAGAGCCCTCTTTCTGGCTTGCTGACAACTGCCTCCTAACTATATCCTCAAATGGTGGAGAGAAAAAGCTAGGTGTCTCTTCTTCTTCTTAAAGGGACATTAATCCCAACCTGGGACCTCCACCCTCATGACCCCATGGAAGTCTGACGAACTCCAAAGGCCCCACCTCCTAATACCATCACACTGGTGGTTAGGGCCCCAGCAAATGAATTTTGAAGGGACAGAAACATTCAATTCACAACAACTCCCCTCATATACAGACAGCAATAATAAAGCTAACATATAAATATTAAACTAATCAGTTATACTCATGTCAAAATTACAGCAGGAATTAAGAGGAATTACTTCTTTGTTGCTGGGAGAGAGGAGTGAACAAAGAAGAGATGGAGGAAAGCAAGGCTTTGCACAGAAGAGTATTAATGACAAGGTATGTTACAGCTTGCTGCCAGGAGGGGAAAGAGATTCAAGGCAGAGGAAATAAAGTAAGAAAATATGAAAAGGAGGCAAGAGGGGAACTATACTAAGGAATACAGGATATATCCAATTTTCTGGCCTTTGGCATGGCTAAGGAGAAAAGGTGAAAAGAAGCCTACAAAATGAAACAGATCATCAAGGACTTGCACGCTAGGTTACTGACTCCTAACATTCAGTTTAGTTTGCCTTTCCTCCATTCCTTCCTGAAATACACGGACTGCATACCTTAGATGTGGTTTCAACATCCATGTTAACATGCTCATTCAAAAGTTTCCTAACCTTGTGAACTGAATGTGTTTCATAGGTATTCTATCTCAGACAGTATCTTTTATTTAATCCACTCTTGTAACAAGATTTCAAGCTGGAAGCTACTCCATGCTGTAACAATAACCTCTGCCTTCTACCTCTCCACTTCCTCTGATCTAAAAAACCTGCTCTTTGAAAAATAAACCCATATCCAGTTCTCAAACCAGTGTTATTTAACCTACAATGAATTTGGATTCAACCTGTCAGTGAGCCTTCTTTAGTAGCCTAGAAATCCATGGATACCATAGGACTAGTCTGGATAGCACAGGTCCGAGGTTAGCTACAGAAGTGCCTTAAGACCCAGAGGTGCGCTGCATGGGTCCGGAGACAGGCACAAATCCACACATGGGTCATAGCAAGAAGTGTACATCCAAACTTCCATCAAAATAAGAAACCCAAGATGGGACTCTATCAGGACCCAGAGAGTAGAGCTAAAGGATTGCAGAGCTGGGGAGGATAAAAGTTGAGAAGGGACAGTACAAATAGGCAAGGGGTAAAGCTATCTAGGTTAAAAAAAAAAAAAAAAAAAAAAAAAAAGATTTCTGTATCCCCTGCAGCCTGGTATGGGGGACGTAGGGTGATACATTGAATATACTTAGGACAAAACTATAGCTCCACCTCAAATACCTTACATTTTTACAGAGCTTCAGAGGGCATTCACACACACTGTATATTCTTACTTTATGCCTACAACTTTGAGAAGCTAGTAAGGCTAGAAATTGAAGCTTAGAGGCTTGAATGCCACCAGTTATTCATTTAGTAAATGTTGGTGGTAGTGATTAAGTCTAAGATCTGTAATTACAGATTCCCTTTCCACTTAATTTTTAAAATAATCAATGTACTAAAAAGTAAATATCATCTAAAATACGGTTTGAAGATTCCATATCTAACTTTCAGAACTACATAATTTTAATAAGTCCTTGACCTAAAATCCATCAACCCCTTTGAATAAATGTATTTTAAGTGTCTTATAATCATTAGTTATGTTAGTAAACCACTAATATGTTATGACTTTTCACATTAGCTGAACCTATCTACATCACAAAATTAGGGAAATGTCCCAAATAAAGTCCCGTCACACACTGGATCATAATCTTCTGTCTTTTGTTAAGTAGTTTACATTAAATTATCTAAAATTTGCTTAGGATAAACTGTAAGCACAAAGGCACAATAATGCAAAATTCCATTGTCTTACTTTCTGAGTATGCCAGGAAAAATGAGTAATGTCAGTAAAATGAGCTCCCTCGGGGTTCAACAGATACATTTACTTAAAAAAGACCAGAACATTTGATATTAAATATCTCAAAGAATATCTGAAATCCATTAAGGAAAAATTAGCTTATCTGTATCAGAATAAATACCAAATGGGAGTGACTGATATACTAGATATCAAATCTTCCCAAATGCTTGGCAAAGCACTATGCTGATGTTCTATACTGGTATGTCTTTCAAGGTAAAATATAGTTGGGTATAATGTAAATATTTTGGGAAGAGAGATAGCAATCTAAGTAAGCTATAGGAGAAAAAATTGAATACTGAAGCTAGAAAAGGTCTTAAAGATCTTTTTTGTCTAATTCCTTCACTGATCTAGTGAGAAAATTGCAACCTAGCAATTAAGGGATCATCTAGGGCAATGTTGTCCAAAAGAAGTATAATGCAAGCCACAAATGTTAGCTACACATGGATTGTAAATTTTCTAGTGGTCACATTAAGTTAAAAAAAAAAAAGCAGCTAAAGCTACTTTAATATTTTATTTAATCCAATATTTCTAAAATATTATCAGTTCAACATATAATCAATGTAACGAGTTATTAATGAGAGTTTATATTCTCCTTTCTCTTAAGTATTTGTTATCTTATATGTAATTTACAGTTTCAGTACATTTTTATTAGTCATATTTTAATACTCAACAACCACATGTGGCTAGATCTAAAACCATCAAACATTACGATGAAATGAGAGCTCTAAAATTCTGATTCCTGGCTGAATATAAACTCAAAATATTTCCCATGTTGAGTTCATTCTAAATAGCTTAAAATGTTCATAATGAAAATATGTTGTACTCTAGAGTTTTCTGTAACATAACGAATAATTGTTAAAAATCTAAGAATAAGTCCTCCAACAGAGACATTCCCTTTAAGAAATAATCAAAGGAACCTACTATCTATATTGTCTATATGAAGAGATAATGGAAAAACCATCAAGGTTTTACTCCATTTTATACCACTAAGGTGGCAAAAATCCAGTTATTATCAATATTAAAAAGACATTTATTTTCTAATCATTTCTTTCGAAAGCAGATATGAAATTTAACTGAGCATTAAACTTTTACAGATTTATTTTTCAATCAAAATTATCTTCCCAGCCTTTTGTCTGACATTAATGTATGCCT
>CM052885.1:87260781-87320813 GCA_028534135.1 Potos flavus
CAGTGACTTTATAAAAATAACTACTGTGAATAAGGAGAATCAAATATAACAAGATTGAATCAGTAATCAAAAACCTCCAAACAAAGAAAAATTCAGAACCAGATGGTTTTTCACTGGTAAATCCTACCAACATTTAAAGAATTAGCACCGTGCTCGCTTCGGCAGCACATATATTAAAGAATTAGCACCAATTCTCTCAATTTCTTTCAAAAAATAGGAGGGAAGATTTCATAACACATTCTGTGAGGCTAGCTTCATGCTACTACAAAAGCCTTTAAAAGTTAAACAAAGAATTACTATATGACATAGGAATTCCATCCTAGATATATACCCAGTAAAAATGAAAATGTATATCCACATAGAAATTTGTACAAAATATTTATAGCAGCCTTATTTATAATAGCCAAAAGTAGAAATGACCTAACTGTCCATCAACAAATGAATAAATATATAAATTGTGATATATGTAAATATTATTCAGCCATAAAGAGAAGCGAGGTACTGATATATGCACAATTTTTTTTTAAGATTTTATTTATTTATTTGACAGAGAGAGAGAGATCACAAGTAGGCAGAGAGGCAGGCAGGGAGAGAGGGGGAAGCAAGCTCCCCACTAAGCAGAGAACCCGATGCGGGGCTCGATCCCAGGACCCTGAGATCATGACCTGAGCCGAAGGCAGAGGCTTAACCCACTGAGCCACCCAGGCACCCCTGATATATGCACAATTTGAATGAACCTTGAACTTTATATTAAGTGAAAGAAGCAAGATAGAAAAGGTCACACATTGTATGATTCATTTATATGAAATATTCAGAATAGATAAATCCATAGAAACAAAAAGCAGATTAATGGTAACTTTACCATTAATGGAGAGCAGAGAAGATAGCAAGCGAATACTTAAATAGGTATGGGGTGTTTTTCTGGAGATGATGAAAAGATTTTGAAACTAGAGGTGGTGGTAAAACAACATTAAAATTGCACTAAATGCCACTGAATTGTGCACTTTAAAACGGATCATATGTTACGTGAATTTCACTTCAATTAAAAGAAAGGGAGAGAAAAAAATGACAATAAAACTAATTCATGGTTTCCTGAGAAGAAAGTACTATCAGTTACTTCTCCGAAATTAGACTGCTCTTCTATCTACTGCTTCTCAACATCTTAAATATAAAAGACACAGGCCTGATGGTGGCCTAATCTTAGAATCTTAGCACATTTCTAGCCTCCTACTTTCATACTCGGGGAAGCTGCCAATCTAATCCAAATGCCATTGATAACTTACCTAATAAACTAAAAGTTCCTCAAAGCACATTGTTTTTTGATAGCATAGATTTGCCTCTACTTGTTTCAAGTCACTGGCCTGTCCTAATGATAGGGAAGGGGGTATTGGGGGGGGGCAGTAGGGATCCAGGTCTTAAAAAAAAAAGATTCAGTGACACTTCATTTATACACAGGCTACTTTTCTGGTAATTTAACTCTCTAGAACCCAGCCAACAAACCAAAAGATGGCCAAAAACAGTCCCTCTACAATGCTTATATTTATTGAAACCCATACAACTAGCCTGCATTCATAAAGGAATTACCCAGGTCTTCCCTCATCCATAGACTATGTACTCTTGCTGAAGCTATAGTTCTATGAGCCACAATATTTGTTTCACAATGTTATGCTAACCAGGAATAACAAATTAGAAGTGAGACAGGAGCTGCTAAAGAATGGTAGTTTTAGACTTCCAGGGAAGATGGCCGAGTAGGAGGATCCTGAGCTCACCTTGTCCCATGGAAATGCCTAGATAATATCCACATCAGTGTAACTAACCCAAAAAATTATCCAAAGACTGGCAGAACAGGCTCTCCACAGTTAATCATAGAAAGGAGGTCACATTGAAAATGGTAAGAAAGGTGGAAACACAGTCAGGAACCAAACTAACATGCGCGACTAACCGTAGAAGGACTAACCATAGAAGGGAGCGACACCACAAGTATGAAGAAAGGAGAAGAAGAGACCCCACACCAAGCATCCCATACATAGAGGACCTGTACTGGGAAAACAAATCCCCTTAACATTTGGTTTTGAAAACCAGCCAGGCTTGGGGCACATGGGTGGCTCAGTGGGTTAAGCCTCTGCCTTCGGCTCAGGTCATGATCTCAGGGTCCTGGAATCGAACCCCACATCGGGCTCTCTGCTCAGCAGGGAGCCTATTTCCCCCTCTCTCTCTGCCTGCCTCTCTGCCTACTTATGATCTCTTTCTCGCTGTCAAATAAATAAATAAAATCTTTAAAAAAAAAAAATGAAAACCAGACGGGCTTAACTTCATGAGTTTTTACAATCAGTGAGGCTTAACATCAGGAACTTTAAACAGCAGACTTGGCTCTGGAAGAGCCAGAGGGCAATAGAAAACAGTCCCACCCTTAAAGAGACAGCATAACCAACAGCCTCGAGGAAATACAGCACAGAAGCAGCAATGTGAAAGTGCCTGGTGTATTTGGGAAAGGTATTTATTTATTAATATCAGAATGTGTGCAGGAGGGGCATCGATCTTCAGGAGACTTTCCCAAAGATAAGAGCTGGTACCATTTCTCTCCCCCACCTCCAGCCAAGATACCCAGACAACTGCTGGAACCAGCATAAACACTTACCACCTAGCTTGCTAACATCTCATGCCCTGCCCCCACATTCTTCTGCTGACTGCTCCATTCAACCTGCCCTTGGCAGGAGTCTATTCAAAGCCACCACAAGCATCTCATTGTGCAAGCAGCTCCAGCAGTGGCCAGCACCACTCCAAAATCACTCTTGCCCTGCAGAGAGGGAAAAATAACCACACACACCAGTTCCACAGTAGCCTCAGCAGCGGGCTGGGGGCAGGTATGTGATCTGACTGCTGACCCAGCCCACCAACAAAAACTTCACAGAAGGCAGCATAAAGACAGAGCCTGGTAGTTCAGGGTCACTGCAACCCCAACAGACAGACAGGGGGCAGACATCTGGTCTGACAGCAGCTCCTACAACCCTTCACCACCACCAAAAGCCTCTCAGGGGACAATGCAGGGATAGCACCCAGCAGTTCAGTGCTGTAGTAATCAAAACAGTATAGTACTGGCATAAAAACAGACACACAGATCAATGGAACAGAGAACGTAGAAATAAATCCATGATTATATGTTCAATTAATATACAACAAAGGAGGCAAGAATATATAATATATAATGGGAAATGGAAAAAGTCTCTTCAACAAATGGTTCTGGGAAAACTGGACACCTATATTCAAAAGAATGAAACCAAACTACTTTCTTATACCATACACAAAAATAAACTCAAAGTGGATTAAAGACCTAAATGTGAGACCTGAAACCATACAATTGCTATAATATAGATACTTATGTCTTTGACATCGGCCATAGAAACATTTTTCTAGATATGTCTCCTTTAGCAAGGGAAACAAAAGTAAAATTAAACTATTGGCACTATACCAAAATAAGCAGCTTTTGCACACTGAAGAAAACCATCAACAAAACAAAAAGACAACCCACCAAATGGGAGAAGATATCTTCAAATGATATATCCAATAAGGGGTTAATACCCAAAACACATAAAGCAGTTATCAACTCAACACCCAAAAAACAAATAATCCCGTTGAAAAATGGGCAGAAGACATGAACAGTCATTTCTCCAAAGAAGACATGCAGAGGGCCAACAGATACATGAAAAAATGTTCAATATCACTTATCATCAGGGAAAGGCAAATCAAAACCACAATGAAATATCACCTTACACCTTTCGGAATGGCTAAAATCAAAAACACAGGAAACAACAAGTGTTGGCAAGGATATGGAGAAGGAGGAACCATTGTGTACTGTTGGTGGTAATGCAAACTGGCATAGCTACTGTGGAAAACAGTATGGAAGTTCCTCAAAAAATTAAAAATAGATTTGTCATATGATCCAGTTATTCCACTACTGGGTATTTACCCAAAGAATATGAAAACACTAATTCAAAAGGATATACACACCCATATATTTAATTGTTGCTTGCCAGAGAGATTGGTGGGGGATGGGTGAAATAGGTGAACGGGATTAAAAGTACAGTTATCATGATGAGTACTGAGTAATGAATCAAATTGTTGAATCATTATATTGTACAACTGAAACTAACATAACACTGTATGTTAATTATAGTCGAATTAAAAATAAATAAATTTTTTTTTTTAAAAAATGGCAGTTTTATATAAAGGACAGTGGCAGACCAACAATATAAAAAGCAGATGTAAGGACTCAGGCAGAATAACAATCCAGAACTATTTGATAAACAGCAAACAGTCCCTGTGGAATAATCAAAGTATAGTAAATGATTTTCATGTTATCACAAAGTCATCCACAAATGGTTACCCTTTTGTTGTTGTATGTTAAACAAAGTAGTGTGACATATACTTTTATAAGATCTCCACCAAATATGCTTAAAATCAAAAGTATCTGGCATTTAAGAGAAATAGCAACTGTCATAAGAAAAATCCACTTTGTTGCAATATCCTAGTGAATAACCTGAAGGGGATTTAGAAGTTGATCAAATTTATCAATCAACACTCATCAATATCACCTAGTGAGAAGGAAAAAAAAAAAAAACCTCATTAAAGGGCAACTGTAGTTTAATAGAAAGAGTCCCAGGCTAATGGATACCCACTTACACATCTCATCCCTGCCTCTTCTTTCTAGCTGTGTTACTTTTCAAGAAATTGACTTTTTTTTTTAAGATTTTATTTATTTATTTGAGAAAGTGAGAGAGAGCATGAGCAGGGTAGGGGTAGGGGAAGGCAAAGGGACAAGCAGACTCCCTGCTGAGCAGGGAGCCCAATGTGGGGGGCTTGATTCCGGGACCCTGGGATTATGACCTGAGATGAAGGCAGATGCTTAACTGGCTGAGCCACCCAGGCTTCCCTTGACCATTCTGTCTTGGTCTCCTTTGTAAGACAGATATAATAATATCCTCTTGACTGGAAGTTCACTTTATAGAGTGGCTAACAGAGCATTCACGATTCCAAAAGGCAATAAAAAATGGTTTCAAGGAAAGATTATGATAAATGACGGAGCCGTAAACAAAAGACAAAGCTAAGAATCACTAGAATTGTCATGATTTCTCAAGGCTTGTCTTCGCAAGTCACTGTTGGCAGAAGAATCTTGAAAACCATACATTTGAATTGGAGTGGCAATTTACTGCTATATTCTTCCTTAGCAGATTTTATCTGCTGTCAGTCATTCCCCCAAAAGCATAAATTTGATCCAATCACTGGGGCTTCCTGGTTTATCCTCAACTCTTTTTTGCTCCAGACTGTCTTGGTGATCTCATCCAGAGCCATACCCACATGCCATATCTATTTCTGGCCTTGGCCTCTCTTCTGTATTTAAAACAAAGTAGACTAAGAAGAGCCACCAGAGAAAAGAAAGAAGAATCTGGAAGAATGAGTATGGCAGAATTCAATGGAGATAAAGCTATCATTGCCACAGTAGTATTTTAGGAAACCATGAATTCTACAAGATAGATTTCATAGCATGCTACTATATACATCATGACTCTAGGTAAACACAGACAGATGAGAATTTCAGTCGTTAAGCTAACACTTTCTAGGAATATGTCTTTGAATAAGTCGTTCTGTTAGTCTTCATGTTCTCAGTTAGCAAATGGAGATATAAATAATACCTTACCTTAGGGTTATGGCGAAAACTAAATAATATATTGAATTGAATGGGTATAGCAAAGGACTTATTATTTGCCCAAGAAAAATAAGCTGTTCTAGCTATGTGCCAACAAGCCTTCAATAAATGTTCATGAAAGTATAAATAAATAACGTGTTCTTTAATTTTAATAATATGCAGGTAACACAATCATTACTGCAAAATCCACACACCTTTACAAGTCTTTTGGTATATGCAGTGTGTATCTAAGCATGAATATGTTTTGTTTTTTTAATCATTTGAAAATAGGTAAAGGGCAGATTTTCAATTTGACTGCTGAAAAGAAACATCCCCTTCCTTTGCATTTCAATAAGCTAATTTGCCAAATAGAATTTTAAAATATATATGCTCCAGGTAAGAAGTCAACATAGAAAAAGAAACACATGCACTTAAAAATTGGCTCTGCCAGTAAGAGGCCACCCACTGCCCTTGATTGTTTTGTAAGTCCATTAAAATCAGTAAAGGAAACAGATACTAAAAACTTTAAAGTTCTTTTATGTTTACTTTCTTCAAGTAAAAATGCTATCTTTGACATGTAGACTTTAAAGGGATACATTACTAAGGATTAAACTGATCCATTAAAGGAACAGGATAGCCTTATGTTGATACTTATTTTAAAATTGTGAAATGATGAAAGTAATTTCTGTGGCCCATTTTAAACTATGGATCACAACAGAGTTAATGGAAGTTAATGTAAACAGCAACGAAATAATAAAACTGTAATTTGATAAAGGTATAGCCATCTACATTTCAATAAAAATGTATATAACACATATAGCTAAAATGATAGACGTATCATTTTACTCCTAAAGCTCTACTTAAATGATTATCTACATTTCCATCTCAAAAAAAATTACTTTAGAATACACTTTTCTTTGCTCAAAAGAACTTTTTCTTCACTGATTACTAAGATGAGATGTCATACTGTTAAATGAGAACATTTACAATGAAAAGTTTTCATTGTAACTTGTCACCAATTTGATGCCTTCTAAAATTCGTCAGTATGAGTTTTAACAATCCCTGATTTCTTTTTGACACCTTTGAACAGAGCAGAGGAGTGGGATTACATAAAGCACCCTTTTGTGTTTCTTCCTTCCTCTTACCTGCATTCCCAATTTATAATTACTGTGAAAACTGATTTCTTGGCTAGGAAAGAACTCCTAAGGATTTCAAAAGACCACTTCTAAAAAGTTCCCGGTATTCTAAAGCACATCTGAAAATGGAATGAGATGTTATTTAAATTTACTTAGCAAAAATTACCACAGTTGTAACAAGAGCTACAATGAACCAAATTGCACAAGAACTACAAGTATGTGAAATAAACATTATACACTGGGCTCATAGCTTCATGAATTTAAAAGCCTTTAGACTCTACTCCAATGCATTTGCCTTGCTTTGTGCAGACTTTGTCCACTTGCTCTGACTCCATTTACACTTGACAGATGGTCACATCACTCAGGACATTTCCCATTTAGCTCCATATTTAAAAATCAACTGCAGCAGAATGTAGCCTGGCAATGGACTTCTCTCCAATAAATGTCCACAAAAGGGGACATCAAAAACCTTTCTTCTTTCAGATGGAAACAAAACATTTGTGTTTATATTAATACAACTTTAGTTCACTTTCTTTCCTTGTGCCAATTACAGCTGGTATCAATTATAAAATGTTAAAAGCCTTGATTTGCCATATAGTTGTCTCAAAAACATTCTTTTTTCAATTTTAGCCAAGTGAAAGAAAGCTCTAGACTAATAATTTCAAATGATAATCAGTTTTCCTTTGTTCCCTGACAATCAAAAATTCCTTTCCCAATGGTTTTCTTCTCTAATAAAATATCACTGACTTAAAATCTCAGATTTTTATGAATTTGAATCCTGGAAGTATCAATTAGACTATACTTATCAGTTTTAAATAATGTGAGAATCACAGTGAACTCTATTTACCAAAGTATTCTGGCATTTTAAGCCTTCTCTCAATGCAAGACTAAATTTCCAAGAAGCATTAGCAATGAAGCATTTAAATCACCAAAGTTTAAGAAACAAATAGTTAATATGAATAAAATCTGAAAAATACAAGAGATATGAATCTATATTTCCAAAGACTGGCAATATGTTAAATTATAAGACCATGATAAAAGATTTAATGGAAATATATCATTAAATTTCTCTATTAAATACACACATAAGAAAGAAGGAGCTGGAGGCTATAATTTTGGGTTACTACTTTAATAGATAAAAGTTGAACTTAATGAAAGTTGGTTTTTATTTCTAATAATAGTCTCCTTTTTTCTCCTTCCAGTCAACTTAATTAAAGGATCCATCTCTATAGGTGATACATAAAAGTTTTGAAGTGTTTAGAAAAGGCAAAGTCACCACAATTTCTCCGACCAATAATAATTTCCTAATTACAAGTTGTAATATTTGATAAATCATTATATTTAAATGAATTATGAGAATAAATCAGGAAACCTGATTTTCATAGCCCATCTTATGTCATTCTAGGGCTTTTAAATATAGTCTTTCCATCTCTTTGGAATAAATGGCTAGCATCATCAGTACTTTCATTTTACAAATGGCCAGTCTCTTGAGGTTGAACTCAGTACCTAAGGCAAATTAATAGCAAAGACAAAAATCAAAATCCAAACATTTCCAAAGCATGGATACCACTTTCTTCATAAGTTCTGTGTGTATAAAGGAACAAAAGGCACAGTTTTTGCTTGTTATCTTGTGTTTTAAACAAACCTTTATGGAGAGTTTACTATTTCCTAGGTACTGTGCCGTTCATGGGGTTACAAAAGGAAGTAAGTTTCAAGACCCTCCCCCAGAAGACTTCAGTTTGAGGCAGCAAAGGTATAAACAGATTGCTTCCATACAATGAGGAAGTATAGGAAATACCTATGGATTTCTATGGTAGCCCCTTCATTGGTATGTACTTTTGTTCTTAAATATAAAAAGCACTAACATTCTTAATTCCAGGTTGAAAGAAAATTTTGTGGGTTCCCTCTTCCCCAACTTTTTCTATAAATGCATACTCTTAAAGGATGCATCAGATTCCTAGTTTCAACTCAGAGCAGTGTTCCTGAGAGTGTGGTGTCCCTGTTTACAGTGTTTTTTGAGATGATATTAAGTAGCACACATAGGAACAGTTTTTTTTTATTTTAGTAATTGCATACTTATTGGAAACATATTGATTTTTCTTTTATTGCAGCTATGCCAATGTTGCTTTTTCAATTTAGGGTTTTTAAAAAAACAACCAAAAAAGGCACTAAGTAATAATACAGGATTACTCAGTTATAGCAGAAATTCTGGAAGTGGTTCAAGACTGAATAAAGTGTGCGAAACTCTAAGGCTGCCTGCTGAAAAACAGAGAATACCTGATAAATCTGTGAGTCACTCTTGGACAACCTCCTCAGGCTCAATCCCACTATACTATATGTGGTGCCAGAATAAACATTATCCTTTTTATCACCATAGTTTAATTTTGAAAAATTGACGACCATTTTCATCAGAGCCAGAGCTTCAAAAACTTACTTAGTTCACAGAATTATGTGATTGGGGATATAATGTACAGCATGGTGACTACAGTTAACAATACCGTATTACATATTTGAATGTTGCTACAAGTCTAGAGCTTAAAAGTCCTCATCATAAGAAAAAAAAATGCAGCTATGTGAGGTGATGGATGTTAACTAAATTTATCATTGTGGCAATCATTTCACAATATATACACTTATTAAATTATCACATAACATTATACATAATTATATCTCAATAAAACTGGAAAATGGTTAAATGGCTAATTTTATATTGTACAATTGAAAAAACTAATAATGTAATATATGAATACCCTTTGAATTATAAATTTACACGGGTGAATTCTATGGTATGTGAATTATATCTCAATAAAGCTGTTAAAAATTGTGTCACCTTGAAAAAAAGCATAACAATAAATGTCAACTGATAAGACATAAGGTGTAAACATTTGTAGCATGCTATACAATTGAAAAGCACAAATTCTGGAGCCAGTCTTCCTTTAAATTGTGGCTCCTGCTTCTTGGTTACATGATTCTGGAAAGTTACTTAATCTCTCTATGCCTTGGTTTCCTCTATTCTAAAATAGGAATATAATACCTTCTTCACAGGGTACCACGAGGATTAAAAGAGTTAATATTTCTAAAGTGGTTAATTGAGTACTGATCACATATGAAGCACTAGAGCTAGTCATTATTAGCAGTAAAAGTGCTTGGAGAGAAACACACCTGGTGATTTTAGGTAGGGCGGTTTGATTTTGAGAGAGAGAGTTATATTACTTCTAACCCACCACAGAACAACAACGTGCTTTATGAAAGACATGAAATTTCAGGAGCTTCTTGAAAAACATTTGTTGTAGATGAAATGGAACAAATATGGAGCTGGAAAATGGCACTAAAGTAGGAAAACCTTTGCAACTAGAATGCAGAAGAACAGAACAGAAGACACTGACCAAATTTGCCTAAAAAGAGAAGAACTGGCATGCTAAGGGAAAGGCAATAAAATAGCTAAGGAGAACTAATAAAAACTCTAATAAATCAGAGAATCAGAAGCTTAGGTACTACCCTCCTAGGTGATTCTGATGGTGAATTAGATGGCTAGGGCTTCACGAATCACCAAATAAGCCACAACAAATCTCCTCATGCTCTTACACAAGAATGAGTTGGGATATTTAATTACTGTCAGATATGTACTTAAAAACTACAGCATAATTTTATTATCTACTTCTGCAGGCCAAAGTCTGTGGACACAGTCTTTCAGATAAAGATTAATCAGAGAGGCTCTTGAGAGTAAAGGAAGCAAGATTAGGCAGAGAGGAAAACTGGCCTATGATAGAATTGCAACAGAGGACTCAGCCAATCCCACAGGAGCTCTTTATCCTGAACTGAGGCAAGGACTGCTTGTACAATCCCTGATTTGACCTATCATTTTACGTGAGGTGCAAGTACAGTGGGGAGTATAGCTGCCATCAGATGAGGGCAAATGACAGAGAGGGCCTGGGAGCCATCATAGCCAGTACTCCTCACAGTTGGGAATGAGTGCCCTACTCTGGGAGGGGGCCTATGCAGTGCAAATGAGCACTCACCACATCCGTGGGTACTATGTTGTAGTCCCCAGAACAGCAGCAGCAGCAAGGCCTGGAAATTTGTTAGAAATGCAAATTCACGGGTCCCACTCCACAGCTACTGAACAGGGAAACTCTGGAAGTGGGGCTTAGCAATCCGTGTTTCAACAAACCCTCCAGGTAATTCTGATGACTGCTAAGTTTGAGAACCACTGCCACATATACTACGTAAAATATAAAATACACACAAAATTATTTCACTGCAGCAACAGTTGTCATACAGCCTCTATTTTGTGAATGCATATCATGGACTGATATTCAATACTACTGGAAAATAAGAAAATTTAATCACTTAGAGGCCTGACTTTGGGTCAGTTACAGAGCTATTGGTTTATAGACTTGAAGGTAATTACTAAGCTGTAGCAATATTTGATATGGCACTTTATATGTGACATGGATCAGTAGAAAACAATAAACAATAAAGCTTTAAACAATAAACAATAGCTTTAAAACAATAAAGCTATATACATTGCATTAAAAAAAAGCCTATAAACATAAAAGAACATGCTAAGGGCAAAAAAATACTGAGTAAAAGCAAATGCTAAGAGGTGGACAATTCTAGCTGAATCCAACTTAGTTGGGATTTGACTCTCTCGTTGGGCTTCAAAGATCTCAGGTAAAAATAACAAGATGAGCTCAGAAAGGAGGGAGGGAATGACTTCTAGGCAATTTATCTTTCCTAAAGAAGTGGTCTTTATAGCCAAGAGGGATATACAGAGTTGGAAAACGCCAAGGAAAATCTCCAAGTCTGCATTCACTCTATGTGATAGAGAGCAGTAAGACAAATGCCAAACAGTGATAGGACAAGGTGGTGAAAATATTCTTCCTCATAGATATCATCACTCCAAGCATTCAATGACACAGGAGCCATGGTGTAATCTGCAACTCATTAGAGCATTCCAGGAAACCTTCTGAGAAAATGATAAATGAAGTATCGGATGCCTCACACAAATAGTCTCAAATTTTCATGCTGTTTTCTTTAAGCCTAGAACTAGAAGCCTTAGCAATTGGTATAAAAGCTCTATCTTACATTACTACAGAGTTCTCTATCTTCAAAGCCCTTTCACAGACATCTATAATTTGATTCTCAGAAGTATTCTTTGAGGTGGCCAATGGGGTAGCCACATTCTCTATGTAAAGAAATGGGCCTGAAAAGGTTAAATGACTTGCTCACGGTCCCATTGCAAGCTAACTGCAGAGAGTGCTATTTATTATTAGCACTTATTATAATTATGCTTTATTGAATGTTCACTAGGTACCATGGATGAGGCTAGAAGTTAATACCAATATTTTATAAAATCTTCACAAAACCCTTCAGGTTAAGAATTATTTTTCTCTCTTATAGATAAACAGACAAGGAGAGGTTAGGTACTTTGCGGAATAGCACACAGCTACTACGTGGCAGAGCCAGAGCCCAGGGAAGTTTGGCTCCAGAGCATACATTCCTTCCACTATACCATCTCCGCTGGTCTTGGGCGGGCCTGCGCATTGCACGTACGTGATTTTTTAACATTCACCCAGGATGGGTAAACCCTGCTACAGTAGCAAAATATACACAGCTCTGACCAGCACAGAAGCTAGAGTGCAAATGTGTAAACTGACAAAATAAATAAAAAGGCATAGGAAGTAGACACGATATGAGTTACTTTGTAAAAGAAGAGTAAAAAAAAGGTAATACCCCAAATTCCACATTTTTGATAAACAAATATTAAGAAGTTAAGTAGTGGTAGGTTTGCCCATGTTAATAATGTATCAGGAGCAAGAAATCTAAAAGCAAGGCACACATCAAGTTTTAAGAAATAGAATACTTCAGATTCTGAAGGCCAGAACTCAATCTGATATTTTATTTGATTTATAATATTTCTACATTTAGAATAAACTTTTTTTTTTTTAGCATTTCAGGATATTTCCCAAGTATGTAAATAAACAGTTTTATACAAAACCAATGTTTTAGTGGTATGGCTTCTTCAAAAGGTAGTTAAATATTGATTTGCCACTCTCCTGGCATAATGACCAAACAGAATACTCCATCAATTTGTTGAACCAATGTTCCTAAGTGCTGCCAAACAGGTCAGCAATTAATGTCTTTGCTGAGTAGTTGGTTTCCACGATATCTACAAGAAAACGATTTTCTTTGAATTGAAAGCAAAACAGGAGACAATCCCATTCATTCACATGAAAGCTAGCTTGTCATCTGAAACTCACAAGCAACTGCACCAGCAGCTCTTCTCAGACACCAAGACTTATTTCCTCCTCCCAGTTGCCAATCTCCATTTCACCTAGAAAAGCCCCAACCCCCTCTTTTTTGCTATTAAATTCCATATTAACACCTCCCAGATGCCAAACCTCCTAGCTCTCTCCTTTGTCTACCTTTATAGTATGAGATCAAGAGCAAATGCTCCAGAAAGCTTAAAATCTTACAGCTGCACAAAATACACATGGGAAACAAAACCTTCCAGAACAGAGCATCTTTTAATACTTAATTTAACCTAGCATGTTGCTTAAACATATTTCTGCCCAGTGACTGCAAAATTCCATATTTAGAGATTTTTAAAAGTATTCTACAGTATAATTCACATTTTTAAGTCACAATCTGGTGATTTTTTTTTATTCACTTAAGTATATTGTAATAATAATTTTAATCTCATCAAATGAGATTAAATGTTAAGTGAAATATTTTTCCTTCATCGTGTTTGTGATTTTTTTCTTCAAAATTGTTATTTACAAAGTATTTATCTATAAAAAAATAACATTTGAATTTTTTTTAGAAGTTGTGTTCACTTTAATAGTTTTGAGGTCTTTTTGCTCTTCTCTTCTATTCTGATTTTAAATGGAGGGAACAATTTCCTTTTGGAACAAAAAAAAATTAATATAGAATCCCAAGATCTGTAAATGGAGACTTTGGGGCCATTAAAAAAGGATTTGGATATAAAACATAGATAGAGAATTTACCTGATCTCTAATGTGAGAGCTTCTGAAACACACTTTCCTAAATATATATTTTTAAATGCATACTTCCCAAATCAGGAGAAAAAAATTCCACGAGTCATTCACACATAAAAGTATATACTCCTACTCAGAAAATTTTGTGTTTTCTATCCATTTTCATATGGTTAACCACAAAGGAATAGGGAATTGAGGATACCTATTTTTATAAATTGATGACCAATTAGATTGATGACAGATAGGTATATAGACAGATAAAACGCAGAAAATGTACAGAAAAGTACAACCTCAATTATTTACATTTTCTTTTTCAATCTCCATCTGATGATATAAATCTAATAGGCAACTATCACTGCCTACACCACAGCCCTATATCGCAGGTTCTTATAGAAAATGCCTTTCTATTAGATGTCTCTAAAGATCTTATTAGCAAGACTGAAGAATGCCTTTGTCATATCAAATATGCTCAGCTGTTTACCGCATGGTGAAGTAGTGTTAGAACCATTTAAAGATGTGTCTGACATCATTAATCTATTTGACCTCTGACCCACAGATCTAAACTGTAACTATGGTGACCAAAGCTTGACCTTACAATGCTGAGAAACTTTAAAGCTCTGCAGTATTTTGGGTCACATTGTTAAGTTAGACAAAGGGGTAAAGAAGTAATGTGACAGTTTCCTGGGAATTAAGGTCAGCAGGTCAATTGTGCTGAGGCTTTTTGTGATAAGGAAACTAGTTAAATTTTTTTGATCTGTTAAAGTTTTTAGAATAGTACTTTGTTAGAGGTTGTGAAACATGCAAAGAAATCAATTCATTAAACTCTAAGGAAGTTGGAAGTAAAAGTACAATTACTGTTGAACATTCAATAATATATTATTCCCTACCATTTATATATGTAGTGCAATATACCCCCATTATCAAGGTCTACACAATCACAAGTAAATAATTTCATCTGCAAATGCCTACTCTACTCAAAATGATAAAATGATGTTTTTTTAAACAAAGGGACATTCTTGTAAATGAATTCACATTTACTCTAATAAATATTAAATAAAAACTGCCAAAAAAAAATGCCTACATACACATACAATATTATTCTCTAAGGAAAACTTATAATAAACAAAAACAATGAGCATATATGTGAATACAGAGCTGGTAACACCACATAGCGGTAGCTACTACTCCTAAATATGAGCGCCTCCTATATTTAGGTGTGCTCTCATTGCATAATTAAAACAGAACTTCACATAGAAACTGTGATCCTCTGTTCTCAAGATTTTCTAATTACACCAATAATAAGCTAGATTAACCTTTTCCACAAAAAGACACGTTCAAAGGCATTGCTTTATGGATATTTATCCTGAAGCCATGATTATTTCTATGCTAATCACTGGAAGCAAATTATTTACTGCGTTTACTTGTTAATAATATATATTACAATATGTATATATGAGTGGGGGTGGGGCTCTGCAGAATAATAGTAAGCAAGGGTATTTTCCACATAAGCAAAACAGATTTAAATGGTCCCTCAACCAACTCAATTTTTTTAAAAAACACACACCCTACACAAATTCTACATACAATTCACATTTGCCATTATTTTGTAGCTAATAAAATATTTTTCTCTAAAGAATCTGGAAGAAGGTATTATAATTCAAATGTATTTCAGTTCACATTTTAAAATGAGAGAAATTAAACACACACACACACACACACACACACACACACACACACACTCTCTCTCTCTCTCTCACTTTACCAGATATATAATCACCTGGAAAAGAAAGGACACTACATATTTTTGTGTTTTTCATTTGAAGTCTGGAGAGTCTCAGAAAGCAGAACTGCTGAAAGACAAGATACCACTAGCTCCTTTTTTTCTCATCTGTCACCTACATATCTGTTCAAAAGAATATACCAGTAATTTTTCTCCCATGTGTCCCTTGGAGACTTCAGGAGTCTTCACAAGGTTTGAAGGAGTGTTTGGAATGGCAAAAGATTTGAACACTTAAAAAAGAAAATTCGAGTGTGGGTCACTATAATTGAATTTTGACAGTATACCCAGGGGAAGAGAATGCTTCTAAACAAACCACACTGGGACACATAGTTATAAAGACACAGGAGAATCAGGCATGGCCAGTAAAGAATATACAACGAACAGAAACAATGAAATCTCCTGATCACATATTTTTCTGCCTGGCTATGGACTAGATGAAAATAAATCCTAGACTGAAAACTTTTTAAAGCATCAGTAGATAGTAATGTGAAGAAATATCTCATGGAACCTTCCAAAATTAGGAATATATTATCAGCACACTGGAGGTCTAATGTAAGTAAGAAATAAAGGTGCAAGGGAGATAGGGAGGGCTGGGAGCTAGGACTAATGTTGGGAGGGACTGAACCAAAAAAGCAAACAACTTAGTACATTCCCCTTCTCTAATACATTACGTTTTAAAATCTGATCAGTTTTAAGCAAGAATGGCTAAAAGTCTGCCACTAAAAAAGACACAGGCCCAAGGGGTTTTATATAGACATTTATACAGACACCAAATCTCCAAAGCACATTTCATTTTCATGTTACAGTCACTGTTTCTGTTTCTTGCCTCAAAACATACTTAGTCATAATGTATTATTTTTTTAATACACTCGCTACTGGATAATTTGCTAATATTTTATTTAGAATATCTGTATTAATGTTCTCAATTAAGACTGGCCAATATTTTTCATTTATATGTATGCTAACTTTGGTTTCATTTCAGTTTTTGCTAACTCTGACAAGCTGGCATATATTGAATTTAGTGATTATTAGTAGAAATAAAATGTATCAAACCAGTAAATTAAGAAGAAACATTGGGGAAACAGAAAAACTAAGAAGAAGATGTGGAGTGTTTGTTTACATTATTGAAATCCTAAATGTGAGTGAGGTGAGCCAAGACTCTGATTGGAATCCTACCTCCTGGAGTAGAGGATTCCCCCTAGACTCAACTATGCAGCACATGCCAAACCAGTTCTGGCTGTCCCTGTTTCCATACATCAGGATTAAAATAATGCAGAAAGACTCATGCTGATGCAGTACATAGTTATCAGAGGTTAGAACCTTCTTGTGGGAAGTTCAGTGGAGGAAATTGGGACATAGGTTGGGACCATGAGGAGGATGACCTTGACTTGGAAATAAAGAGGATTTACTGAGCTTCCAAATTCTAGAATTTGAGAACTACACACCTGTTTTCTCTTCAACTGTCCTGAATAATCAGTATAAATCCACCCAGGGGGATTAAGGTAGATAAAAAGAAACATGAAGAACTGCTTCTTCAACTTCTTTTATGGTTATTGATCTACTTAGGTTTCTAAATCTCTTGAATCGAATTTTGTAATTATCTTTTCTTAGAAAATAATATATTTCATCCAGATTCTCAAATGCATGGGTATAACATTCTCTTAAAACTTTCTTAATCTCTGAACTTGTTTCATGTTCTTTCTCTTCCTTAATTTGTGTTGTTTCTGTTTTTGTTTCTAAATCAGACTTGCTAATGTTTAAGTTTTCTCAGTCTTTTGATCAACTGCTTGGTTTGTTTCTGCTCTAACTTTTATCTAGTTCTTTCTCTTACTTTCTTTATGCTTAAATTGTTCTATTTCCTGGTTCATTTTTTTCTCTTGCTTGGCAATAAGTGTATTTGAGATCGTATGTTTTCCTCTGCTTACTGCTTTGGCTATGTAACATAGGTTTTGATATGTAATAATCCATATTTTGCTTAGTCTAAATAGTTTATGATAGTCTAATGAGAAGAATGAGAAGAATTTAACTAGATGAAGAAAGAAAAAAAGAGTAATGCTAGAAGAGGAAACCTGTATGCAAAATGCTTATAGTGGAAGGGAGTCTAGCAAAGGCTTCTTAAAAACATATAATAACTGCATATATACCATATAGATTCTAAAAATTTCTTTATTTGGTTATTTTATTACTTGACTGGATTTCTGATAGTCTCAATATAGTAACTGCTTAGTAATCAAATACATAAAATAAAGTCAATAATTAGAAAAGAACCAGCATTTTTCTTATTCTATTACTAAGAATTAAAAAAGTATTCAGATAAATGCAGATGAAATATGATCAAAGTTATTATTTATAAAGTTTATAAGAAGATGGATTAGCCTAAAAATGTTCTATATTCAATATAAAGAAGTTTATTACAAATTTCTCAAAGTCACAAAATATGAAAGCAGAAGCTGTAATTAATCTAAGGCATTAAAGGGAAATATTTCCTATAAGAAATAACTCAATATTTTTATATTTAAACTTTAGTACTCTAAGAAAATCTCTTTTATAATTAGCAATTCCTTCACTGAGTTCAATATGTACATAAATTAATTCAGCACTATTAATAATCTAATAATTGTTTAATTTTTAGGATCTTCATCTATACATTTACACTATAATGTTTTAACATGCTACCACATAGATTGCATTCCTCTTCCAAAAATGCAGTTGTTTACCTAATAAAACCCAGGAAGATTCGTTGGCAGTTTCTTGGGAAAAAAAAACCTGGTTTTTATGTCTCCCTTGAAAGGAAATTAAATCGAAAATCCTGCATTTAAATAACACTGAGGTAGTGACACCAATGGATTGGGGCCAGGAAATTCAAAGTTAAAATTAAAGCTGGTACTCTGTCCCTAAAACAGGCTATTGTCCTGCCCCCAGCCCAGCCTTGCAAATTTAATTAAATCTAAGTTCTAAGCAGTTGATATAAGTGGCTCAGAAAACTCTTTATAGGAATTTCATCCTTTAGGTGGCCTTTTGTGCTCCACTTCCTCTCACTGGGACATAAAACAGTCTATGTATATTTTCTCTTCTCTTTAAAAAAAAAAAAAAAGTTCATTTAAAAAAAAAAAAACAAAAAACAAAAAAACCCAACTTTATCTCGAGTTCACTGTCTTTAAAAAAAAAAAAAAAAGAGTTCACTGCCTTCCCAAACCCAATGAAATAAAACTTTACCTTTAAAGTCCTTCCAGTCTCACAACTTCTACAATCAAGCCTGAATTTTCATCAAAAGGTATCCTTTTGATTATTTATCTTAGTGTTTTTTATATTCCTTAACATGGATATTTTTTTTCAGGTAACTTTGCTTTCTGATAATTAAGTTAGACTATATAACATGAGAATTCAATTACAACTCATACATTAATACTTTCCCCAAAATCATCCTTAACCACATTAGTTTGTAAAGTATTGAAAGCAATCCAATATTAAAGTTTAAAATTACATTTTGAAAATGGCTGAGAAAAGTTAATTTCTATTTATTTCTATTATAGTCTTGAAATTCTATAGTAATTATTTCTCATTGAAAAAATTCAGCCAATAAAACAATTGGTTTTAACTTCACAAGAGTTTATATTCATTCTGTTCAGAAATCTTACCTTTGTCAACAATTCAAATAGATTTTCAGTAGCCAATTTTTTTTTTAAGTTGCACAATTACTTCTGAAATGATCTTCACTTTATTTAATCTGAAACCATGTGGGGAAAAAAATGGAGTGCATTTCTGTAATAAGTGTTTTCAATTATATCTCAAATACTTTTTTAATGAGGATGTAGATTTGGTAAAGTACAAAGAAGACCTTGAAATGTCTATATTCTAAAACAAATACATGTGGATAATTATATTTGGGGCAAAAAGGTAAGTGGGAAATAGGACTTTATATGTATAGGTCTTCATTGTATTCAAGGAACAGCATGTATCATGTCATGTGATAACGAAGGCCCCAAAGATAACTGCAAGTGACATCAGTGAACATGGCAGACTAAACAATTCCAAGAGTCCATGTCCCAACAGAAATATCAAGAAATCAAGCATACATCAGAATCAACTTTGTCAGAATTCTGAGAAATAGTCCAAAGTTTATACTAGCTAAGTCAGCACCAAATCAAAACAAAGGAAACTTAAAAATGCCAGGAAAGATTTGTGATATTTTTTATTTGCCCTTGCCCCAACTCCATCCTTGTTCAAAGTGATCTTAAAAATGGTTGCTAGCTTCCCTCTTGTGCAACCCTGATCCTTGGTTCCAGAAGAAACACAGAAGGCCTTACTTGCAAAGAATTAAATTTACCTATTCTAATCTTCCCGGGCATACCTGGATGAACAACAGATAGCATCTGACTTTGTTTTGTCTAACCTGCAACTCACTTAGGGTGGAAAAGTGGCAAGAATTCCTTGTAAGATAAACAAACAATCCACAACTACCTGGAATAAAAGATTATGATTGAGACATACAATACAGCAACCAAAGATAGGGAGAAAAAGCTGAGGATAGTTTTTAGGGAAATGGGGCATGTAGAACAGTCATGTATACCGGAGAATTAAAAAAGCCATGCACGTGTCCAGAAGAGACCTAATAAGAAACCAGTGCTTTGGGGTGCCAGGTGGCTCAGTTGGTTAAGCATCTGCCTTCAGCTCCGGTCATGATCTCAGGGTCCTAGGATCAAGCCCCATGTTGGGCTCTCTGCTCGGCAGGGAGTCTGCTTCTCCCTCTCACTCTCTCTCAAATAAATAAATAAAATCTAAAAAGAAAAAAAAGAAACCAATGCTTTTACCTTTGACTGTTCTGTGGGCTCATTACAAACAAGAAGTTAAGGCTAATCCAGAGATGAGAAATGGCCTACAGTGTTAAAAGAGATACCTAGAAAAAGCCAATTTGCAAAGACCAGAAGAGGTCTGGGGGTATCTTTTCCTATTTTTTCTTTTTTATTTTTCTTTCTGTTTTGATTTTTTTATTGTCGTTGTTCTTTCTTTCTCTTTTTTTTTTTTTTTTTTTTTTGTTGCCTGCTATTTAAGTTAATCTCTGGCAAGACACTAGCTGAACACAAGCTAAAGGAATAGAGACCTCAAAGATCACATGTGACAAAGAATACACACTTTACAAAATTAAATCAAAAGTCACAAAATATCTTAAAATAAAAAAAAGTCACAAAACAGGGATGCCTGGGTGGCTTAGGTGGTTAAGTGTCTGAATCTTGATTTTGGCCTAGGTCATGATCTCAGGGTCATGAAGTAGAGCCCCACCCCTAGAGAGATTCTCTCTCTTCCTCTCCCTCTGCCCCTCTCTCCCTTAAAAAAAAGTCACAAACAAGCAGTTATATATCAAGCAATAAAAATAAACCCAAAGAAAGGGGAAGAATCAGATTTCTAGAGTTACCACATGACAATATAAAATTTCCAGTTTTCAACTGAAAAGCTATAAAGCATGCAAGAAAAACAAGAAACTATGGTCCACCAACAGAAGAAGTTAAAACAGAAACTGTCCCTGAGGAAGCACAGACATTGGATTTATCAGACAAAGACTTTAAATCAATTGTCTTAATAAATCGAAGGGCGAAAAAAAAAAGATAGGAGTATGATATATAAACAAACAGAGAATATCAATAAAGAGACAGAAATTACAAAAAGTCACCAAACAAATTCTGGAAATGAGAAGTAAAATAACTAAAATGAAAAAAAAATCACTAAAGGATTTCAAATGTAAATTTAAGTAGGCAGAAGAAAGAATCAGTGAATGTGAAGATGAGTCAATAGTGCCTAAGAGAACTTCGGACACAATCAAGCATACCAACATAAACATAATGGAAACCTTAGGTGGAGATGAAAGAAAGAAAGAAGTAGAAAGAATATCTGTAGAAATAATGGCTAAAAATTTCCCAAGTTTGGTAAAATACATGAACCTACATATCCAAAAAGCTTAATAAACTCCAAGAGGATAAATGGCAGGAGATCTACACAGAGACACATCAAATTGTCAAAAAACAAGGGCAACAGGAGAATCCAGAAACTGGCAAAGAAGAAGCAACTCACCACTTATACGAAGGATCCTAAATAAGATTTAACAGCTGATTTCTCATCAGAAATCAGGGAGGCCACAAGAAAGAAAAATGAAATTTTCTAAAGTGCTGAAAAGAATCCTGTATCTGGCAAAATTATCCTTCAAATGGAGGATTAAGATGATACACACACACATGCACACACACACACTATACTATATATAACTATATATAAAAGACAGTCTCAGAAAAAATAAAGCTGAGAAAGTTCATCATTAGAAAAAAACTGCCCTAGAAGAAATGCTAAAAGGAGCCCTTTAGGCAGAATGGAAGGATAACTGACAGCAACTTGAAACAATATGAAGAAATAGAGAACTCTGGTAAAGTTAACTACACAGGATATAAAAAAAGCCAGTATTATATTTATATTATATTTTTGTTTTGTAAGTCCTCTTTTATTTACAATATTTATTTACAATAGGATTTAAAAGATGAACACATAGAACAATAATTATGATCTATGTTAGTGTTAATGGGCACGCAACGCAAAAAGATGGAGTTTGTGATGACAATAACAACATAAGGGAGATAGCTGTACAAGTGCAGTTTTTGTATGCTATAAATCTTAAATTGATATCAATTCAAACTAGGTTGTTATAAGTTTAGGATTTTAAGTGTAATCCCCATGGTAACCACTAAAAAGAAAGTCTTAAAAATACATACAAAAAATGAGAAGAGAGTCAAAACAGGACACTACAAAAAATAAATTAAGTAGAAAAGAAGGCAATAATAGAAGACATGAGGAACAAAGAGCTATCAGACATACAGAAAACAAATAGCAAAATGGCAAATAGCCCTTCCCTATCAGTAGTTACCATAACTATAAATGATTAACTCCCCAATCAAAGTTAGAGTTTGGTAGGATAGATTAAAAGAAAAAAATAATAATACTACAAACAGATCCTGTGACAAAAGATTCACTTTAGATTCAAAATCAGAAATAGGTTAAAAATGAAAAATACTAGAAAAGGACATTCCATGCAAGTAGCATCCAAAAGAGAGCTAAGATGATTATACTAATATCGGACAAAATAGACTTTGAGCCAAAAATTGTAACAAGCCACAAAGGAGAACAATAGATAACCAGATGATGGATAAAAGATTACAAAAAGGGTCAATACATCAAGAAGAAATAATAAACATATATTCACATAACAATGGAGAACAAAAATATACAAAGAAAACACTGACAGAATTGAAAGAATTAAAAAGTAATAGTTGGAGATTTCAATATCCTATATCCTAAATAGAACATCTAGACATAAGGCCAACAAGGAAATAAGAGGCTTTGAATAACATTATACTCAAACTGGACCTACCAGACATATATAGAACATGCCACTATCAATAGCAGAATTAATATTCTTCTCAAGTGTACATGGAACACCTCCAAAATATACCATGTTAGGCCCAAAACAAGTCTCAATAATTTATATGGATTGAAACATACAAAGTATCTTCTCTAACCACAGTGGAATGATGCTAAAAATCAGTGACAAAAGAAAGCTGAAAAATTTACAAATACATGAATATTAAACAACATCATCTTAACTAACCACTAGGTCAAAAAAGAAATCACAATAGAAACTTAGAAAATATTTTGAAACAAATGAAAATGAAAATACATCATAATAAAAAAGTTTGGAAGCAGTGAAAGCAGTGCTCAGAGGAAAATTTATACTGAAAATGAATATATTAAAAAAAAGATAAATTTCAGGGGTGCCTCAGTCAGTTAAGTGTCTTCCTTCAGCTCAGGTCATAATCCCAGAGTCCTGGGATTGAGTCCCACATGGTGGGGGGAAGGGGGGGTCTCCTGCTCAGCAGGGAGTCTGCTTCTCCCTCTCCTTCTGCCCCTCCCCCCCAACTTGTGCTCTCTTGCTCATACTCTCTCTCACTCAAATAAAGAAATTTTTTAAAATGTATATTTCATAATCAATAACTAACTTTACGTCTTAAGGAACTATAAACAGAATAGCAAACCAAACCCAGAGCTAGCAGAATAAGGGAAATAATAAAGATCACTGCTTAAATAAATGAAATAGAGAATAGAAAAACAGTCAATGAAACGAAAACTTAGTTCTTTGAAAACATCAACACAATTACAAACTTTTAGTTTGACTGAGAAAGGAGATGACTAATCAATCAATAAAATCAGAAATGAAAGTGGGGACATCATTACCAAATCTAGAGAAATAAAAATAATTATAATAGGATACTATGAACAATTGTGTACCCAAAAAACTGAGTAACCTAGATGAAATGGACAAATTTCTAGAAATACACAAATTACCAAAACTGACTATAAAAGAACTAGAAAATCTCAGTAGATCTATAACAAGAGATTGAGTCAGTAACGAAAAACCTCCCAACAAAGAAAAGCCCAGGATCATATGGCTTCACTGGTGAATTCTATCAAACATTTAAAGAACAATTAACACCAATCTTTAACCTCTTTTAAGAAATAGAAGAGGACGGAAGTGAACTCCTTCTGCAAGGCCAGGATTACTTCAAACCAAAGCCAGACAAGGACACTATACAAAATGAAAACTACAGACTAATATAGCTTTATCATTATAAATGCAAAAAATGCTCAATAAAATACTAGCAAACCAAACCAATAGTATATTGAAAGGATTATACACCATGACCAAGTAGGATTATCCCAGGAAGGCACAAATAGTTCAATTTAAGGAAATCATTCAATGTGATACATCATATTAATAGTATAAAAGGAAAAAAAAAAACCCACATAATCATCTCAATTGATGTAGAAAAAGCATTTGACAAAATCTAGCACCCTTTCTTGATTTAAAAAAAAGTCAGAAAACTGGAAATAAAGGGGAACTTCCACAAAATGATGAAGAACATTTATGAAAAACCTACAGCAAGCATCACCACTGCTATTCAACATTTTACTACAAATTCTAGCCAGAGCAACTAGGTCAGAAAAAGAAATAAAAGGCATATGAATTGGAAAAGAAGCAGTAAAACTATCTCTACTTGCAGATGACATGATCTTACATTTATAGGAAATTCCAAAAAATCCACATAAAAATTTACTAGAGCTGACAACTGAATTCATCAAATAAAAGCAATATAAAAATCACTTGTGTTTATATACACCAGTAATCAACAACCCAAAGAAGATATAAGAAATCAAATCAATTTATAATAGCATCCAAAATAATAAAATACCTGGAAATAAATTTTACCAAGGAGTGAAAGATTTATACAATGAAAACTATAAAAATTACTGAGAGAAATTAAAGATTTAAATAAATAGAAAGATATCCTGTATTAATGGATTGAAAGTCTTATTATTATTATTATTCCATAGCAATATTACTTAGAACATTTCTATAAATTCAATGCAATCCCTATCAAAATTCCAATGGCTTTTTTTTTTTTTTGCATAATTGGAAAAGCCAATTCTCAAATTCATATGGAATTGTAAAGGGGCCTCAAATAGTTAAAACAGTATTGAAAAAAAACAAAATAAACCAGGAGAACTCACACTTCCTAATTTCAAAACACAGTAATCCTAAGAGTATGGTACTGGCATAGGACAGACTTACAGATCAGTGGGATAGACTGACAGTCCAGAATTAAACCCAAACATCCGTGGCTAATCAAGTTTCAACAAGAGTGCCAAGACCACTTGATGTGGAAATTTGTTGTATCTTCAACAAATGCTACTGGGACAACTCGTTATTCATATGCAAAAAAATTAATCCAACGGTACCTCACACCATATATAAACTTTAAGTTCAAATGGATAAACCAGATAGAAGAGCTAAATCTATAAAACTCTTAGAAGAAACTAAAGGAGTATATCTTCATGACTTTGCATTTGGCAATAGATAATTAGCTATGACATCAACAGCACAAGCAATGAAAGAAAAAAATACAATTGGACTTCCTCAAAATTAAAAACTTTAGTGCATCAAAGGAGAATATCAAGAGAGTGAAAAGACAACCCACACAGTGGGGCAAAATATTTGCAAGTCAAAACAACAAAAAGGCAAATAATCCAATCAAAATGGGCAGAAGTCTTAGTTACACATTTCTACAGAGATATAAAACAGCAAACAAGCACAAGAAACGATGCTCAATATTAGGAGTCATTAGAGAAATGCAATTCAAAACCACAATAACATATCATTTCACACACGCTAGGATGGGTATAATCAAAAATGTAAAATAACAAGTGCTGACAAAGGTGTAGAGAAACTGGAAGCATCATACAGTGATGGTGGGAATGTAAAATGGTACAACCACTGTGGCTCCTGAAAAAGTTAAACATAGAATTATGACAACACGGCAATTCTATTGCTAGGTATATACCCAAAAGAAATAAAAATTATGTCTGCACAGAAACCTATATACTAACGTTTATTCGTAACAGCAAAAAAAGGAGAAATTACCCAAATGTTCACCAACAGATGAATGAATAAAGTTTGGTATATATATATACATATGTGTATATATATATACACATACACACACAAAGGAATATTATTCAGCCATAAAACAAACAGTGAAGTACTGATATACGTTAGTATATGAACCTCAAAAACATTATGATAACCAAAGAAGCCAGACACAAAACGTATGATCCCATTTTTGTAAAATATCCAGATTGGCAAGCAAATCCACAGAAACAGACTGCAGACTGGTGGTTGTCAGGAGCTGGGGGAGGTGGGAGAAATGTGGAATAACTGTTTAACAGGTATGAGCTTCCTTTTGAAGTGATGAAATGTTTTGTAACTAGATGGAGGTGGTGATTGCACAACATTGTGAACCTACTACATGCCATTAAATTGTTCATTTTAAAAAGATCAATCTCGTGACAATGGACAGTATGTAGTAACTTATTATTACCACAGTATATATTTCTGCAGACCAAAAATCATTACTTGGAGCTATGAAAACTCAGATACTCCAGAATAGAATCCTAGGATTTTGTCTTGTGGAAACGGATTCTACTGGACATTACGGAAGCTGACACCTGGGCCTACTGGGCACATCATCAATACTAAAGTTATAAACACGACCTTTATTAAGCAGCTAGAAAAGGAAGTGAAATGTGCAGATAAATCAGCAGTGTCAATAAAGGGGATCTAGAAAATAAACTTGTGCTGGGCATGCACAAAGAAAATAAAAGGTTAAGGTGAGCTGTGGACAAAACAAAAGAAGACTAAATGTCAGAAGGATGCAGTGGAAAGAAGCATCCATTCCTATCTACTGAGCCTTTTTCGCCCTTAGTCCCCATGGTCACTGGATTAGCTATTGGCTCCTTTTTTTTGGCATCTAGCTCAGAAAGCCTTCGTAATTTCTAAACAGCTGCTTAGTCCTTAGACCATTATGACAAAAATGGTCTGAGAACCGTATCAGGCAGTTAAATGCTCTGTGCATCCTTTCCACCTACAGAAACTGAAGTATCTGGTCTTTCGGAAGAACGGGGAAAGTGCTAACAGCTCCAGTTTTAAGGTTCAAGGTTTTTTATCCTTAAACATCAATCAGTTAGGAGTGAATTTTTAATTCACTAAAATTTAATTCCATAAAAAATGTATGAGCCATCTACTATGTGTCCAGTTCCATTCAAGATTTCAAGACAAGAGCTGAGACTTGAAAAGGGATATACAAAGCCTGACAGCCTGTGCCAGTGAGAAAAATACAGAGATGGTAGAAAAGGGGTCATAGTCTCCACTTCCTTGTATCATCAGGAAACACTATAAACTCTGACAAAGGTGGAGGGCTGCAGTTGAGGGTATGATTAAGAAGCAGAATCAAAAGCAGTATCTGAAACACTTTATAGGATAGTCTAGGGATGGCAAATACTCCTCCCTCCTGGAAAACAATGATCATAACACCCTATCTCATCAAACCTGGATGTGACCTCAGAACACTTAACCGTCCTCATAGAGCCACCATGAATAGATCAGCCTTGGCACAAGTGTACAAAATGGATAGTATAGATGAGAGGGATTATTATTACTGAAAGCTGAAAATGTGAATTAGATTTCCCAAATGTCCTCAGTACACTACAGCCCCTGCCAACTAAGGAAGGACAAGAATACACATTTCAGATCTTAGTTCAGCAGCGTCTGTCCGGTCCAGGAGATATCTTCCTTTTATTGCTCCCCCAAATCAAAGATGTCTGCTAGGGGCACCTGGGTGGCTCAGTGGGCTAAAGCCTCTGCCTTCAGCTCAGGTCATGATCTCAGGGTCCTGAGATCGAGCCCTGCATCCCTCTCTCTGCTCAGCAGGGAGCCTGCTTCCCCCTCTCTCTCTGCCTGCCTCTCTGCCTACTTGTGATCTCTCTCTCTCTCTCTGCCAAATAAATAAATAAAATCTTTAAAAAAAACAAACAAAAAAAAAACAAAGATATCTGCTAGAATTAAGTAATAATTGTTAGACTCTATTGAGTGTAACCATAAACAAGCACCATGTTAAACATTTGACATACCTTGTATCAAATGTAGGGGAAAACTACCAAATGTGATTTCCTAAAAGCAGTTATTTCTGAAATGCGTTTTTAAAACAAATGATACCTGACCACAGCAGTAACTAACAGAAAATGAGGACTTTATAGCTTGCAACCAAATTTGATAACCACAATAATTCATTTGTCCTTCCCAACAACCCCTTGAGGCTCGTGGCGTAGCTGTTAGTAACCCCAGGAGAGATGAAGTGACTCGCCCAAATTCTTGTTACAAATAGTGCAAGGTATCAAGCCCTTGACCAGATTCTGAACACATTAGACTTGACTTCCAGATGTAAAGAAAGTTGAGCAATTTAATAATTTACTACCTAACCTCCCTTGCTGAGATCTGCCTTGTCTCTTTGGTTTTTGTATGTGAACTCTGAAAGAATCTCCTGCAAATATTTACTTATATTCTCTTGAGCTAAAACAAAAATTTCCAAGCACTACTGCACAATTAAAATCATCTAATGCAAAATTTCCAAGCTCTGTAACTTTTCAAAAAATTCAACTGCAAGGCAATCAGGAGCACAGTGGGTAAGAACCTGGGTTCTAGCTAGAGCCAGTCAGTCTGGATAGGAAGCCTGACTGATTTCAGTACTGTGTGATCTTGGGCAAGTTTTTAACCACTTTGCTCTAGGCTGTAAAAGGAGATGATAATGGCATTAACTACCTCAGAGGGTGGTTGAGTAAATCAAATGAATTAATATAAGTAAAGTGCTTAGGAAATGACTTGGAACATAATACATGCTCAGTAAATGAAAATTATATTTGAACCAAAAATCTGCTCTCTTGTAAACTGTCCCCAGGACTAAATGAATGTACTTGAGAAGTTGCATTAATGCCTTTTAAGTCCCAGTATGACAATCAGTCCACTGTTTACCTGAGTACTTTACTATGTCTTCTATGTATGTAACAACACCTGCCACTTGAAAGTAAACCAAATTGTTATAAAGTATTTTTCCTCTTTGAAACTGATCCTTTACTTCTGTATTTCACTCTTTATGCCTCAAACCTGAAATGGTCTTTGCTTTTTAAAATGAACAATTTACCCATTTTAGGGGAGGAAATATATTACAGCTGCAAAGATAACTTGAATATTTCAAAGAACTATGCCTGGCATGTTTGAGAATAAGACACATGTAAGTCAGAGAGAAAACATCGTGTGAGATCAGGGCAGATCCAAAGTTTTCTAGACAAAACGGCCTCTTTGGTCATTTCCCAAAATCTCAAGAGTGCTGCTTTATTTGCAAGTTTATTAGCATGGATCTTATCAATATCAAATGTACTCACATATTTACTGTGTGCCTTGACAATGAATAGAAATTGCTCTCTGTCCAAGTTCACCAGCAGTAAAAGCCAGCAACAGCTCATTAGTTGTTTGCAACCCACAGTCCTAAGGATAACACAGTAAGGACTACATTTTATGGTTTTACAAGTTATATTTAGCAACTGGTTTGCCCTGAGGTACCCTACATTTAACCTACAAATATTTGTGAATATAATCATTTTTTTTCTTTTTTTTCATTTTAGAAGTCACGGCTTCTAGAAATATGAAAAAGGAGTGTAACAGATTTTCAACTTTGACTTAAATTCTATACAGAAATTCTGTATTAACAGAATACACAATATCTTTAATATGCCGTAAAAATTGGTAAACCTTTCATTTAAAGTTTATTATAGTAATAAGTGTTCAACACTAAAAAAGGCAGAAAAATATAGAAAAGTATTAAAAAGAAGTTAAAAGTCACCCATAATCTGCATGTTGTAAGAAATACTAAGATTGTTTTGATACCAGACTTTGATACACCAGATTGCTGCTGCTGATGGTTGAGAAAGCCAAGAATCTATGTTATCTAATAGGTCAGTAGACTACTATTGTGGAAAACTGTATTTCTCAATGGTGGCTGCAACAGTACGTCCCAGTTTTCATACTTTTCTTACAACGTGACTTTGACACTCCTCCAGTGGAAAGGTGGGGGGGTCTATGTTCCTTCCTCTTAAATCTTGATGGATTTTTGACTAATTAAAATGATAGTAGGTGACTACTGAGGACAAATTTTTAAAATGTGATGCACTTCTGCCTGTTTCTCTTGAGATGCTTACTCTTAGAACCCCACCATCATGCCATGAACAGGCCTGTGCAGTCCAAGAAGCTCACTTAGGGAAGAAGAAAGGCCTAGGGCACACAGCCCTGGCTGAGCTTTTAGGAGAAGTTGGGAGAAATTCTGTGAGTGAATCATCTTGAAAAGAGATTCCCACAGCCCTCAGGTGAGCCACTCCAAGTGATGCCACATGGACAGAGATGAACTCTTAAATTACTGAGATTCGTGAACAAAATACACTCCTGTTTTTACTTTAGGGCACCGTTAACTACTATAATTAACTACTTCAACTAATAGTAAGAACTATAATAACTGAAATAGTAAGAATTCATTATGGGGTAACACTGACTGTTAATAAGGGTTTTAAATGTAATATCTCAGTTAATCCTCACAAAAACCCCATGGCACAGACAACATTATTACTGCTAATTTACATTTGGTGATATTCATTCAAGCACATACAGGTTACATAATTCATCCACAAATTAACTCAGCTTGGACAAGTGGCAAAACTGGGCTATGAACTGGAGGTCTGGCTACAAAGTCAAGGCCCTCAGCCACAACACTGGGCAACCAGCAGAACATTCCACTTAATTAAGATCCAACACTTGTTCCTGAGGTGCAGTTGAGTCAGTATCCTCTGCCTCAGGCCCTGCTCAGCCACCTTCTGCTCTTCCTAATGCGAAAGACACACAACCAAATGGACTATACCTCCTCCCCAACACTGATCAGAGATTTTATTGTCATAAAAGAATCCTCTCCAATCCCCGTGATCCTAAGGCTGAGAGGGAAAATAGCTAATCTTTACCAAAGATTTTTTTAAATAAAATTTTGATATTGAAGAAAATACATATATACTGTAAAAAAAAAAACTGTAAATCTCAGAGAGGCAATAACCACTGTTAACACTTTGATATATTTCCTTCCTATTTTTTTTTCCGATTTCTATTTTGTTTTCAATATCACTGAAATACATACACATTTTAAATCCTGGTTTTCTCACAATTATATAATCAACTTATTCCTGTGTCATCCATAAAAATCTCTGAAAACATTTTTAAATGATTGCAAAAGGATCATTTCCATAGATATAGCATAATTCACTTGATGGATTCACTTGATGGATAATTCACTGGTGGATTCCATTTTCTTTCCTATTAAAAGTAATTCTGCAATGAACATCATTCTTACAATTTCCTTAAGATAGCTTCCTAGAGGGGCATCTGGGTGGCTCAGTCACTTAAGTGTCCGACTCTTGATTTCAGCTCAAGTCATGATCTAAGGATCCTGTGATCCAGCCCAGGGTCAGACTCGTACTCACCAGGAAGTCCGTCTCCCTCTGCCCCTCCCCCTACTGGCTCACTCTTTTTTTCTCCCTCTCTCTCTCTCTCCCTCTCTCTCAAACACATAAAATCTTTAAAAACAAAAACCAAAAAAAGATAGCTTCCTAGAGCAGAAATTAGTTAAAAGTAGATGGATCATTAAGGTCCCTGATACATATTTCCAGAAAGTTACCATGTTAGACTCCCCATCACAGAATTACACCTCGCTCTGTCCCACATTACTTAACATTTAAAACATTATTCTGTAATGTGATAGGTAATGAATAGTATCTTGTATTAACTTTTACTTTATTGATTACATGTATAGGGTTTCAAAATGATCTTAAAAGAACACAGTAATTGATATAATGCATTCTAAAACAATATACTAACATGATAGCAGTAAAAATTAGCATATACTAACATATAGCATATGTTATACTAACGTATATTATACTACGTATACTAACGTATATTATACTAATATACTAACATAGTAGCAATAAAAATTACTTTTATAGAGCACCAACTCTGTTCTTGACATCTATTTAGGCTCTATATAAACATTTAATCTGCATTACAACACTAAAAAATAAGTATCTGAACCCAGTTCAAGAAGCTGAGATTTATTTTTTTTTAAGATTTTATTATTTATTTATTTGAGAGGGAGAGAGAGCAAGAGAGAAAGCACAGGAGCAGAGGCGGGGGCGGGGAGAGAGAGAGAGGGAGAGAAGCAGTCCCCCTGCTGAGCAGGGAGCCTGATACGGCTCGATCTTAGGACCCTGGGACCCTGGGACCAAGACCTGAGTTGAAGGCAGCTCCTTAACTGACTGAGCCACCCACGTGCCCCCAAGAAGCTAAGATTTAAATACACTGACTTATTAGGTTAAGCTACAGAATGTCCAGATCTACCTGACACCAAAACTTATGCTGTTTCTGTAATTTTACAGTACCCATTGGGCTAATGGATGATTGCATTAGATGAGTAATAAAAATTATACATAATTCTACTTAATTATCTTTACTTTAATACATAGATGTCTATGAGAACAGAACTGTCTTCCAAATCATGTTTTCCCAAGGACGATGAAATAAATGTTTTAATTTTTGACACATGGCTACAAGGCAAGGAAATTTATGAATTAAAAAAAAATATATATATATAATATATATATATATATTCATATATAGCAACAGTTCACAAATTTGGTTTCAGGATTCCTTTATATTCTTAAGAATTATTAAGTTCTCCAAAGGGCTTTTATTTATGTAAGTTATATTTCTCAATGTTTAATATGTTAGAAATTAAAACAAAGCTTTAATTTATAAATTCATTTTAAAATAACAATAATACAGGGCACCTGGGTGGTTCAGTCAGTTAAGCATCTACCTTCAGCTCAGGTCATGATCCCGGGGACCCAGGATCAAGTCCCGCATCAGGCTTCCTGCTCAGCGAGGAGTCTGCTTCTCCCTCCACCCCTCCCCCCTGCTTGTGATCTCCCTTTCTCTGTGTCACACTCTCTCTCAAAAAAATTAAATCTTTAAAAAATAAAAAATAAAATAGTAATAATTCAATATGCATCTACATAAAAAAGTATATTTTGAGGGGGAACTATTTCTCAAACAAAGAAAAGATTTATTCAGAAGACAGCATTATTTTACATCTCTACAAATTACTTTAATGCCTGGCATAAAAGACAAACTGGGTTTCTAGTTTTGTTTTGGCATTTTCAACTTGCTGTGATATCACAGGTCATGTAGTCTCTCTGGGACTCTACATGTATAAAAGAATAAGAGTGAAAAAGACATATAGCATCTTAATACCACCATAAAAATGGTTTTGATCTTACAGATCCTATGGAAGAGTCCCCACATCACTTTAGAAACTGCTAGTATACACTATATAAATGGTTGATATTCACTTAAAATTCAGTAAGATAAAGACTACTTTAAAATAGTATCTGTATGACCCTGCTGTAAAAAATGATTTTCTGAGGGGCGCCTGGGTGGCTCAGTGGGTTAAAGCCTCCACCTTCGGCTTAGGTGATGATCTCAGGGTCCTGGGATCAAGCCCCACATTGGGCTCTCTGCTCAGCAGGGAGCCTGCTTCCCCCTCTCTCTTTGCTGCCTCTGCCTACTTGTGATCTCTCTGTCAAATAAATAAATAAAATTTAAAAAAAAAAATAAATGATTTTCTGAATGAGATACAAAAAGTACAAATTTTCAAGTTATGAAAACTTTTTTATTAAAACAGAAATAAAAAGACAAGTCATTCATTGGCAGAAGACACTTCCAAGACAACCTTATAATTGTATTAGGAACATATTTTTAAAACTGCTACAAATCAGTAAGAAAATACAAATTACTCAGGAGACTATAAGACAAAGAACATAAATCAGGCTTTTTTTTTTTTTTAATTTTTTTTTATTTTTATTTTTTAAAGAGATTTTATGTATTTATTTGACAGAGAGAGAGAGAGAGAGATCACAAGTGGGCAGAGAGGCAGGCAGAGACTGAAGGGGAAGCAGGCTCCCTGCTGAGCAGAGAGCCTGATGCGGGGCTCGATCCCAGGACCCTGAGATCATGACCTGAGCCGAAGGCAGAGGCTTTAACCCACTGAGCCACCTAGGCGCCCCCATAAATCAGGCTTTTCACAGAAGAGAAAACCCAAAGGGCCTATAAACGTCTGAAAGAGTGTATAACCCACTGAGAACAAAAATGCCAAAGAATACAACAAAGAGTACCATTTTATGCTCATTAGATTGGCAAAAACAAAGAGAAGCCCTGACAATTAAGGACTCTCATACTACTTATGGGAATGCAACAAACACTTTAAAAATACAGTAGACACTGCTGATTGCCTACATGCCATCCACTTTCCTTCTTCCTTCCTAACAGCATATTTTGTTCGGGTATTTTCCTCTCAGTAACATTCTTCGAGGGAAACTGGTCCTCTCCCTCAGCCAATCATCATGGTCTAATCTAGCTTTGTAAGTAAGTAATCAATTTCGGCATTAAGATGTGATTCAGTGTTAACCAATGAGATAGGAGAAAAAGCCAGGTGGGGTAAATTCCCAGGAGAAGTTTCCCTGCCCTTCAAAAGAAACAGAGAAGAGGTCAAATAAATAATATCCAACATAAAAGAGAGTAAGTTACAACTGACACCTAAGAAATATAAAGGATCATAAGAGACTACTATAAACAATTAAGTGCCAACAAATCGATCAACCTGGAAGAAATGGATAAATTCCTGGAAACAATCTTTGAAAACAGACTCTTAAAAGAGAAAATCTGAACAGACCAATCACTAGCAAGGATACTGAATCAGTAATTAAAAACTTCCCCAGAACGGAAGTCCAGAACCAGACAGCTTCACTGGTGAATTCTACCAAATGTTCAAAAAGGATTTAATACCTATCCTTCTCAAACTCTTCCAAAAAAACAAAGAGAGGAAACATATCCAAGCTGATTTTTTTTTTAAAGATTTATTTATTTATTTATTTATTTATTTGACAGAAAGATAGAGAGAGCACAAGTAGGCAGAGAGAGAGGGAGAAGCAGGCTCTCCACTGAGCAGGGAGCCGGATGCGGGGCTCGATCCCAGAACCCTGGGATCATGACCTAAGCCAAAGGCAGCCGCTTAACCGACTGAGCCACCCAGGTGCCTCTCCAAACTGATTTTTAAAAGCTAGCATTATCTTATTACCAAAACCAGACAAGGACACACACAAAAAAATTCAGGCCAATATACCTGATCATCACAACGTTAGACAAGACGTGAATTTGGATACAAACCAGAAACCTCTGAAAGCTGCCCCATATTCCTAATGGATATACTGGTGATTTGACTGTGACACGTGGCCTCACACACATATCCCTCTTTAATGGTCATGGCTTAGTTGGGCCATTCTAGCCTTCTCAGCAAGTGTCAGCTTTCAACCTCCTAAAGCAGATGATTCCCTTGCCATGTAGAGAAGACCCTTCCTCAGTCAAGGGATTACAATCCTGGATGCAGAGTAATGACTTGGGAGTCTCATGGACTTAGAACTAGAGCTTTGGGAAAGCCTCAACTTAGTTGGAAATAAACCAATCTAAATGAAAAAAAGAGGATGCTAGTGAGTTGGATCAAGTGCATTGAAAACTGCAACCCTTCTGAGCCTGAATAGCATCTGCTGCTCTTAGAACCAGAAAGACCACCTTAATACCAACTTCAGAGTGCCCAAAACAAGCTTCTGGACTGGCACCTGCTATGCAATTAGTAGATACCAGCTGGTATTAGATAGAGATGGTAATACTGGTTTGTTAGTCAAAAATACAGGATATAAATACGATTTAAAAGTTCCTTATAAAACTTTTAATGTTTAGTCAAGAAAACAGGATATAGATATGATATATAAAAATTTGTTATAATTACTTAAAACTTATAATAATTTATTCCTACATTTCTAATATTTCCACTTTCTATCAGGAAGCTATTTCTACTTTCTGTGAGAAAACTGCTCTGGAAGCACATAAGAAGCAAGATGTTTTCTTTAACCACTTCCAAATATAAGGTAGAAAGATTTGCTCACAAGGAACAAATTATAACAATGCCAAGAACAATGATAATGATGATGCTGATAACTTCACTTACAGTGTATAAGATATGGGTAAAATTTTTAATTTTTACGGCGCTTAAAATTGTACATAGAGTAAAAGTCAAACAAATGCTTTAAAAAGATCTAAATCCTACTTTCAAAAAAAAAGTTTGGCTATTGAAAAACCAATGTTAACCTAGCATTTTTGGTATCAAACCTGTCATTTATATTTTACTTGTCCTTTCCTCTTCTTTAGTTAGCCAACAAGCTTTGCTCTTTGTCAGTAAGATATGATCTGATAAGCTTATTTCTGGCTTGCCCTAGGGAAGAAGAGGAGGACAGAATTACATGGGGGCACTTGAGAGTGACACGCCTGTTCCCTGGGCTACTGAGGAAAACAAAGAGGGGCTGCTTGGGAAGGGAGTCAAATAGCTCTTTATCGCCTCTGTGTAAACACGGCAATTAAACAACTACCAAAAAGCTTCTAAGCTTTCTCCCAAACAAAAATGATTGACTTTAAAAAGGAGTGCTTTTTAAAATACTTAATTCTGTCTTTGCTTTTAAAAACAACTTATTAAGAATAAAAACTCACTAAAGTATGAATAATTTTTGTCAATATTTGTGGACTTCTAGTAAGACTTGTCTAGATTTTAATTTTTAAACACATATGAACCTAGTGAAGCACCTGTAAATTTGTAGCACTAATATATTTTAAATGTCAAACAAAAAGAATAAAAAGAACTAAAGAAAGAATTATAAAATGCTTTTAAATTCCCCCAATTTAAGGTTAATCACTTACAGTCTGAAGGAAGTGAAGCAGATGATGATATTGTAAAACATTCACTTAGTCCAAACCTAATCAATTAAGAATACTTTACCCTCTAAAAAAATCTTGCAAATAATTGATTCATACCAGTTCCCAAGCGAAAAGAAATACTAATCTCAGTAAATCTGTTTCTCCTAGATGGTACCAATGAGGTGCAGTTTCCATAGTCATTTATAAAACAGATATAACATAAAACAGTCTTTGATTCTACTTTAACCACGTTCTTTCAACATTAAACATGTTTATGTACCTAAATAATCTGGACTGCTGGGAAACAGCAATCCTTAAAAAAGATAATCTCAAACAAGGAGAAATACAGTGCTGGTTTCCAGAAATAAGAAAAATCTGACAACAATTTCAGGAAATCTTCCTTTCAGAAGGTCTATTTGTGTACCTAAAATTAGCACCAATACTCCAGAAATAGTGAAATAGTAAGATAGTTCAAGTGACGACAGCTTTGGTCAAGACTAGCAGCAACAGCGAGCTTTAAAGAGAATCACATGGTATTTTTGTAAATACCCATTTCAATAATTAGACATACACTCATCTGCTCTTATTAACTGTTAGCCATTCATCCAAAGCTATGTTTTATATTAATAATTTCCAAGGATAAAGAATTTGTTCTTTGGTTGTAATTAAGTCTCAGAACCAGCCTTGGATACTGTTACCTCAAGGTCCGAGCATCCAGGACAGTAGGCAGAAGCATTTCTTAAATTGTTTCATTCCCAAAGATAAACTGTTAAAACACACAGCTCAATTTAACATTAATGGATTGTGCCTTTTGAATGGATCCTGGCCCCACTCATCACCAGGAAGATAAAAAGCAACTATCCGCAGGTTTTACTTCTGTCTTGGTAAGTGCTTTCTCAGGTTCAGTAATGAATTCTTATATGCACCACTTTATTGAAGTCCATAACAGTTAAATGAGGGTCCCCTATCTTCATCCTCACAAATGAGAGAACTAGGGCTCAAAGAACTGAAGCTCTTTTCCCAGGGCCACACATAAAGTAAGTATCAGAGGGAGAATTCATTCACTCCTCTTAGTCCAAATCTCTGCTTTTTCCCAAGGTCCATTTAAAAAAAAATCTCCTTTTTGCATTTTACAACAAAGAGACAAAGATTACCAGATTTTGGGAGTAGGAAGGGGTCAAGGGCACAGCCTACGTAAGAGGGAGTGGCACGGTGCACAATTTACATACAGGCCATACAGGGAAAGCACTGAAGATGGAAGAAAGTAGGGATCCACAGGCTTTCAGTTTTGCCAGCTACCTCGCCCCATCACTTTTGGTTAAGTGCTAACCTGTTCTGAACCCCAGATCCTCTTTTCTTTCCTGAGCGGCCAAAGAGGTGTTTTCTCAGATGGTTGTTGTTGCTGTTTTAAATCCGCTTTCTCCCCACTCCTGAGGTATAACAGTCCAACTCAGGGTAGGGGGAAAGAAGGGCGTTCCAGAGGGTGGGCAGACAAGCAGTCAGGCAGGGAAATAACCACTCTGATTTTGCTTTGATTTCTGTTTTAAGTCTTGTAATGACAGATCTCACTCCAGTGCTGTATGTTTTGGAAATATACTTAAAAGGGATATGTGATTGTTTTTAGGTACATTTTAAGTGTTGACTAATAAAAGGCAAATATCAGAAGAACAGTTTAATATAATATAGCATTTTTAAACCTTTTAGTATTCTAAGGCATCTGTGACCTGCTAAAATCTAATTATTTCTCCAATACCCTTTGGAATTGTTAAGAAAGATGTGGTACAGTTTCTAACTGGTGCATTAAGCATCTGGCCTGACTTCACAGAATTACAGATAGCTGAATGTGCACTCTCTGTCTATTTTATTAACATCCCATAGGCTCATGTTAAGATGTAGTACTGATAGGCCCTGACATGCATCACTACCTGTTGACAGAAAAAAAAAATTGGGCTAGACTTGAGAGGGTCTACAAATAGAAAATCTTTTAAAGATGTTTTGGCAATTTAAACAGAAACTCTGGCTTAAAGAAAAAAAAAAAAAGAAAGGAAGAAAGAAAAGAAAAAGAGCAGCTTGAAGTTTATAAATTTATAAAACATGCCCAAGTTTCAGCATGCCAAGTCCTCTGAAAAATGAGCTAATCTCCAGCATCCACCCCTTCCCTCTAGGACTAACAGTGCCAAATGTTCCTCTGAGCCATACCTCCATTTTCAGCCATGTGTTTGAGGAGGGTGGACCCTACCTAGAGCTATTGCAGGGGGCTTAAGCTCACTGACATACTCCCTCCCTCCCCGACCTTCCTGTGATAAGTTCAGGAATGAGAGAAATTAAATCACAGGGTTATGTGCAGGAGTTTCTGGAGGTGACCTCTCTTCCCTTGAACACCGTAATATGGGAATGTGCTATGTGGAAATGTTACTGCCTAAGGGAAAAGCCTGGAGCTGCCAAAAGTTCACTGCATATAGCCTGTGGAGGCTGCCAATCCTGAAAAAGGCAGAACACTGTGAGCCAGAGAGAAACTGTAATTTTGTTGACACATTTTAAGCCACCGTATCAAGCTTTACCTGAAGCCAGACCATATATTTGAACTTCTCAGTTATATGAACCAATAGATTCCAATTGTTGATTAGACAATATGGCTTGGACTTACAACCAAAAAATTCTCAACTATAATAGCCCAAGGCATTTAATACACCAAAGCCTGAGCTGGGTTTTTTTGCCTGTTTGTTTTTTACCCTAATTTGAAGACTTAATTCTCATGAAAAATGTTGAGTGGGAGAAAAATAACAAAGAATGTTTCTAAGACTTAAAAGAACTTTAATACATTCTAAAATTAAATCACAAGTAGCCTAGCTGGAGGTGGTTTGGTGGATCATCTACTCCTACTACCTTCTTTTACAGGGATGTTCGATGAATTTATATACAATGAATGAATGAATGAGCAGATGGATGAATGAATGAATGAGTGAATGAGGTACCTGAAGTCAAGACAAGTTAAAATTCCTGGATTAAACTATTCCATGGAATAATTATACATTGCAGTCACTTTCAGCTGGGAGTTGTTTATACTAAAAGACGTTGGATTTATTGTTGTTATTGTTGTTTTCACTTGCATACACAAGTAAATGGCAGAGCCTGGGAAACCTGATTCCAAATCCAACCTCCCCTGTTCTACATCAGGGAATGTCTCAAATCCTCTCACAAAAACAGAAAAACACAAACTTCTTTGGTATGACCCGGTGTAGTTCTAAAACTAGGATACGCTACTGGAGTTCATTTTCAGGCCAACTGTTTACAATCTGAAGTGATTTTTTTTCACATTCAGCGTTAGATTCACAGACTAGCCCACAAAACAGAATGAAACACAAAACAACAAACACCTTTTCAACCTAAAACATCCACTAGAACTCAACTAAGTTCTAAATCCTAGGAACCATGAGGCTATGAAAAGCAGGACACAAGAAAAAAAAATAAAATCAACAAGAAAATCTCCTACTTGCCCACTTCCTCCCCCATGCCCTGGCTACAGAACCACTCCAAAGGGAAATTAAGACGAGCATGAAAAAGCTGTCATTGGCTGTCTCCTATCTGCACACCTCCCTTTGCATACTCTTGTACTTCTTGATGTCCCTTTTTTCCAGGTGCTCAGATGCCCTCATCTTAATAATGGCTGCTACCATTCACTGAGTACTTACTATGAGTCAGACACTGAGCTAATAAACTCAGGAAGATTTAGTGATTTGTCTACAGTCATGTGGGAAAGCCAAGATGGAAACTCAGTATGGCCCTTCCACATTAGACTGCACTGGCTCCTCCTCTCTGAGCTGAGTCCTCTCTGCAGCAAGAATCAGCCCCTCCTTTCCTATCACAGCCTAAAGAGCATCAGGCTGAAAACTGCCTGTCTTCCTTCCCCTCCAACCAGGACAGCCATCCCTTTATTACAGCTAATCTCCTTTAGGTAACAAAGAAGGAAAGCAGCCTGTAGTAACTCAGGGTTACTTTTAATCTTTCCAGAGGCGGTACATATTATTTTAAGTTCACCTCCAACTGGCAAAATTTCAGGCAGCTGATAAAAGCAGGAAATTAAAAAACAAAAACAAAAACAAAACAAAAAACATATCGAAGCAGCAAAAGGGTATATATTTTTGGACAGGGTAGGATGGTGGAGTATATCTTAAGAGTTTGCCTTCAAAATCAGTGCCTCTAGAACAAACGATATTTTTCACAATCTCTTGCCTTCTACATTTTAATCCACATCTTTAAAAAAAAAAAAAAAGAACAGTACATAATTGGCATTCAATAAATTCTTGCTGCCTTTATTTGCCACGTGATGAAACCAAAGACCAGAACACACAATATAAAGTCATGTAACAAACAAATGACAGCCCAGGGAATAGAAATCTCAGAACTCCTAACTCCCAGGTCAGTATACCATCTTTTAGGTACCTATAACCAAAAACTGTCCATTCATCTTTCTTTTCAGTTTAAGGTCTGCCCGAATGGAAACACAACTGATTAAATATGGATATAAGCCCACGGTAATTTGGCCAAGCAAAAAGTCCTTTTTAAATATAACCAACTCCCATCTGAAAATAGAAAGAATAGAAAATAGAAATTAGAAATAAAAAATAGAAATAGAAATAAATAGAAAATAGAAATTCTAGAAAGAATTATTTCATAAATAATTTAATTCATGTATTTGTTTTGCAGTAACAGAAAAAAAAGTCACCCTTTAGTAGAGATTATGTTATTCCCATCTACCTCTCCTCCAAAAAGTCAGCAGGTGAATCTCAGCTTTAGTTGTGCTATCTAACATTTTTAAGAAATTGGCTTTTCAACAGGCATTAGAATTCTAAAACTCCTGGATGTAATGGGTCTGCCCTCAGTGGCCAGCCAAAGTGCAATCGCGGAACAATAGGGGTCAATATACCTCTTATCAAGGATTCACCTTCTATTTTGATACCACCCGTTCTTGAAGAGGAATTCAGAAGGTCAAACTGCTATCGAAGACGCACAATAAATAGATAAACTAAATGAAGCTAATGAAGAGACCATAATCAAATACTCCTGGGAAAGACAATTAGCTGGCCTCCTTCAGAAACACACATTCATAGAAACTTTTTTAAAAGCACAAAAGACAATGTTGTGAACCTCTAAAACTAAAACAAATAGTATTAGTTTAAGGAAATTGCCCTCCAGGTAAATATAAAAACAAAATTCTCCCCAGCAACACTAAAAAGTGAAATGAACTTAGTGGAAAACTATGAGCCCAAAGCAATTGTTGACCAAATGGCAGAAACCAGTTTATGAAAATCATAATTGAATATGAAAGTCTACCATTCTGCTAATTAGATACAGACATTTATGTCTGTCTTATAATTGTCCAGTGTTTACTCATGTACCAAAATTAAAATTATTTTAATAAAAGTAACACCACCCATGAAAGGTTTTTTCTTCTTAAGATGTTTATATCTTAATCCATATTTAGAGCAGCAAAAACATACCAGAAAGGAAAAGAATCTACTTATTTTTTCTACGACTTTTCATATTTAAGGAGGGCTCCCTAAATAGGAAAATATCTACTATCTGCCAGGTTCAAAAGAGATGGACAAATAGTGGAAGTCTGTGAAAAATTTTTTCATTTCCTAAAACATATATAGAACAATAAGTTACTCATTACCTCTAGGAAAAAGAACTGGTTACTTCAAGGTTCTTTATCTTTCGTCATTCTTGTTCCTCTTCCCTTAAATACCTCAGTTATTTATGTGAACCTGCCTTCTACTCGTTTGTCGAATAATTATTCACAGTTGGAGTTACTAGCCCTCAAAATTACAACGCTATTGGAACTATTCAATAATGAAAATAATAGGATTTTTGGTTAACTTCTTTTTAATACATAGAGCTTAAAAAACAGAAAGAATCTGTGTTTTTCTACTGTACCCTTATAAATATCCTTCTAACATGCTCGTATTTTTTTTTTTTATAAGCTTGCTACCACTACCTGGTTGTATTAAACTTCAGAAAATGTTGAAATTCCAAAAAGCTGCCTACAAACCAAATGGCATCCCAGCTTGGCAGGCTGAGCGCCTCATTTTGGCTTCTCTAACTCCCTCTAGCGTTCGCAAAGCTCATCTGTCTGATTATCCAGTTACCTCACTGAACGAGAGCGCGGCTAAGTCCTGCCCACCTATGACATCACCCCCTTCTTCAACCACTGCGAGGTGAAGCTTTAACTTCAGACTTGGAGGTGGGCTGTGTGCAGTAAACTGGAATGCTCTCCCTCGCTCACTCCCCAGTGTAGGAGTGATCCGAAGCAGGACAAGCTCTGCCTGCAGCTGCTGTTGGCTTTGTGTGGACTGGACGCGGAGCTTGAGAGAGGGGGAGGGTTGTTACTCCAGTTCACAGTCAGTGGAATTACAGCTATAGCGGCAGTATATATGGGATTGCTTTTTCTCGTCTTCCTGGTAAGTGTTTCCCATGTTTTTCCTTAAGATTGTCCCAGAAAGTTTGCTTGGTTTTTACTCTGTAGACAGAAATGACTTGGTACCATGAGGCATCCAAACACGAACGCTTGCTCTGTCACCAGTAAGAGCAGTATATGTGTGTGCGAGCCAGCGAGGAAAAATTTGACTATATAGCCACATGCAAGAAGTTTTCTAAAACCTTCTTTCATTAAAAAGTAATAATTAATGGCTATTTTCTGCCTCATAGAGTTGTGATTTGAAAAGAGCCTTATGGAAAACCTTAAGTTGGAAAGTTAAATGTTAAATATTGAAGAATACAAGGCAGATTTTTTCACAGAGAGGAAAGCAAAAGGTCTTGCTAACTTGGTGTGTACTGTATGTGTGGTATGGTCACCAATTGCTGTTTTTACAACTGTGAAAGAAAATCAATAATCCCTCAGCCCATGAGTACGCAGTACATGAAAAGCATACATCTTGCTCACAGCTAGCTGAGCTACTCCTGGAGACTTCTCTGCCTCTGTAAGGATTAACAGCTACACCTAGATTTTGAAGCCTGCACTGCTATCCTGCCAGAACTGCTTCAAGCATTTCAGGCTTGCAAATCTCAACTAGTGAATTCAGCTCAGAGGAGGGGGAGACTTTCTTCCCAACCATACCTCCCCCCCCCCCCCCCCCAGGAGAACGCCAAAATCCACTGCTTGGGCAAATGTGGTATGTGACTAGCATAGTAATTGGCAAAGCCTACTCAGAAAAACTAACAAAGCTCAGCGTGGAAAGCTATGCCTGATGTATGCAGTGAGTTCGGGGTGGCAGGGGGAAAAAATGAGTAGAGTTCTTATCAAGTGGGATGTGCAGAGTATCCATTTACTTGCAACTTACAATAAGAAAATTTTATACTGAAAGAAATGATTTTATACAGCAGAGCTTCCAAAAGTAATTAAATGTATCTTCTCAAAAAAAAATTTTTTTTTCAGTGAATTAGGTCTGAAACAAAATGGTTGCATAGAGGTAAAAAGTGCAACAGGCCTATATTTTTCAACATCTGGGGGTAGATATTTATCTATCTATCAAAATTAAAAAGGAAAAAAAGCCTTGATATTTGCCATTTATAGAACCAAATTCTCGAATGCCTTTAACAAATAGCTATTTTAAATTTTCTTGAATCTGCTCTAAAATGCACATATATGTTATTTTGTTAGCAGCAAACAACATGAATAAAGAAAGCCACTAGAAAAGTGCATCAGCTGTAGCAATGCCTTTCATTTATCCCAACCTGCATATGAATATCCTGACTAACATAAAACATAAAGAATAAATTTGTCTCTTTTGAGATAACCATTTATGCCTGCCCCAGAGTGACAGATAATTGATACTCATCTCTTTTGAAATGAGTTAAGAATTAATCTTTTAAAAGTACCACCAAATATTAATATTACCATTACTACCAATATTAATAATATACTAGGTTTTAAACTCTAAGAAGATGAAATCAGAGATATGCTACTTAGTTTGCAAATATGTGTGTATACACAACATATACACACCTAGTTACACAAACACATATATTTATTAGCCTGAAATAAAAAACAGGGTTACAAAAACGTGATTGTATCTATTTACGTAGGAAAAATCACATCCAATTTTTTTAATAGAGCACTGCCAAATCATATCCAATCCAGGAATCAGCAAAGATATTATAGATTAAACATAATAAATTAATTAATATTGTTCTTATACAATACTAACCATCAGCTATTAATTGGGCTTTTCATTTCTCTGCCCCCATTTTAAATCAATGATGATTAGGTTCAAAATGCCCAACTAAACACTTCCTAAACATTAACATTTGTGAAATACATAATTGGGCAGCAAATAAAGTTTTTACAAAAAAGAAGACAAACACTAAGAAAATTTGTCATAACTGAATGTGGCAGCAAAATAGAAGGTATGTTTCTTTCGCTTTCAAGTGTTAATTAAGGAGCCTCCAATTCTATCAAAACTTTTTCAGAGCTAAATGAAGTGGTGTGAAATAAATTTGGTTGAAATCTTGTGGCTGTCAGACTTTGTTAGCAAGCTATTAATTATCTTTACCCCAGTTTCTTCTCTAGACTATATTGCCCAATCAAATAGAAACTCCAATTATGTTCAGCATCTCCTGCCTAGGGACAGCAGACCCTAATGAACACTCAGTGTCTCCAGATGAAAAATACAATTATCAGCTTTAAACATGCAAGTGCACTGCGGAGAGATTTGTCTGTGCTTTTCTTGGCCACACACCCTAAGGCTTCCTCCTCTTTCTGGATTATTTTGAACAACTTTAAACCTTACAAAAATCAGTAGCAGAGAACTCGACTTATGTTAATATTATATGAATGTTTCTTCTTTCTGCTTTTTATTTTTGATATGCCAACATTATACCAACACTAAATTAAATTTGGTCATTTAAAGAAAAATTTCGGTGTATCTTCACTTTCCCCCCTTTATTAAGGTGGGTGGGCTACATAACAAAGAATGTGATTAATGGCAAGACTCAGAGTTAACTTAAAAATTCTGAATTAAACCACCTTAAGTATTTTTGTTCAACCAGTTTACTTAATAGCATTATAAATAATTGTTGAAAGTCCAATGAAGACCACCATAAATGAAGTCAATGAGGGAAATAAGATTCAGTAATTTTTCAAAGGCTGTAATTTCTTCCCTCCTTTTCTCTTCATTCCCCTTTCCCTCCCACCCCCCACCTTTTGCCCTAGAGGCCTTCACTGCTCTTCTCAACGGGAGGCTTTGTTGTAATTAAACCAGAGAAAAACTGGCCGGCAGCAGCCAACATCTGACTTGCAGCTTCTGAAAGCAGTGTTCTGGTAGAGTGTACCACCCCCCAGTGGGCAAAAACTCTACAGTAAATCTCTCAGCAATATTAATTCTCAAAACTACATTTTTCTCTTCAGAGCATAAAAAGGGCTGTTTCTCAACTTCTTCTAACATTCCACCATGTCAAAACTTAATCATAAGTCAACAGACCAATTTCCAACGAGATGGTTTGTAAATGTCTTCTGAAAAAAGCCTTCTTCCTTTTAAGAACCAAAATAGGTAATGGACCTTTCAGAAAGCATTTTCCAGTTTCAGACTGTAAATCAACATCACTAAATTTGGTAAAACATCACACTAAAAAAGAGTTTTGAAAGCCATGTTTCTGTTGCATAGAAGAGCAGGTTTTAGGACTTCGATGTGACTATTGACAAGAACTGCAGAGAAAACAGATTTTAAGTCACAAAGGAATGAAATACAGTTTCAGCACCAGCTAAAGTTCATTTATTTTGCATATGCATTATCTTTTTCCTAGACCCAAAATTAAGTGTCAGGAATGTATAAAAAGCTCTCTCCAGGTATTAGTCTCCTTAAATGAGAGGAGAGAGAAATTGCTCTCACTTGATGAGACAATGACAGCTTTTGTTCTTTATTCTTTCACTTTTTATGTGCGCAAGTTACCGTGGCAACTTTGAAAAGAAAATCTACAGACCACATTTGGTTAAACACCATTTTTAAAGGGTGCCTCTGGCTTGTGGATTGATCAGTTCATGTGTTGTTGATTTTCTTCCTCTTCAGTTGCTTTACATCAATATTAACCTACTCTGAATGAAAAAACGAAGTGTTTTATGATTTGGGATGCTCTCCCTAACCAGCACAGTGCCTGGCACACAGTAAACCCAAAAATTTGTCGTATTCGTGTATGGAAACTTGAATTCGAAATTTAAAGCTCATCAACCAAACTGTACTCACAACACTGAAAAAGGAACTTTTAAAGTTTGCAATGGGAAAATGATGTTGATTTTTAAAAATATAGGTTTAACTGCAATTGCTTAAAGGTCAACGCAAACTTAAAGCTTGTTCCCTGCTCCAAGCCCTCTACTGTTCACCTTTACTACCCTCTAAATTAATGTCTCATTGATTCATAAAAGTCTTGGTTCTCTAATTCATTTAGTATGGCTTTAAATATCACAAAAGGAAGAAGCATTCCCTATGATGAAAGATAACCTCCTAGTTTGCCTTTTTGTTTTAAGGATGCTCGATTTAATTTTAAAAGCCAATATAAATGAAGCAGAATTGGATTCATGTATCACAAACCTATTGGGAGAAAAGAACCAGTAACATAAAAGGAGAAAGTAAAAATCCTTTGCTTTGGAACTTTTATCCCCTATTTTGCATAAATAAAACACAACCTTCTTCAGGCTAGAAAATAGTCTGGATAAAACCAAGTATGGAAAGGCACACTTGCTTCTCTGCCACTCAGCAAACCCTTCAGACTTCATGACTCTCAAGAGGGGAGTTAGAGGTCCTTCTGCTTGCCTGGCATTAAACAAAAGAATTGGAACTTTCCTGAAATCTGATGATCGTGGAAAATTTAACTACCAGACAGGCTGCTTAGAAAGCATTTTGCTGTCACTATCAACTAACCTGATGTACTCCAGTTTTTCAGTTTAACTGTATATGTAGCTTATTTTAAATACCATTTATCATTAAAAGACTTAGCATTCACAGGTTGATCATTTTGTTGTGCTTTCTAGCAGTAATTTAAGCCTTCATAAATAAATTACCTTCTAAAACTGTAGGTTGTGATTATATAAATTTCAATTTAACTAGAAATATTCACAGACTTGGATAAATCTGATTAAGCATGTGTTTTCTTCAATCTCAAGGTTTTATTCAAAATAATAATGCAATTAACTTGGATTAAAAGTTCTACTTTTAGACTTAACATTTTTTAAAAAGGTCCCATCATTAAGATATCATATGAAGCAAATCATTAATAAGATTCTTTAAGAAAATCTCATAACTCTGTACTGAATATAAGATTTTTTTTTAAATAAGCAATGATTTCAAATCAAAATCAATTTAAATCAAAGGCAGCAAATAAAGGATTTAGGAAGTTAGTGTATATTATCAACATATAATCTTAATCTAAATGATCAAAACATGAGAATACCTTCTCATTTCAAACATCCCCACCTCTAAAATATTGTAGTAACAGAAAAATCATATAAACATGTAGAATGTTTTATGCCTCAAGTGCTTGATTGTATGTAAATGCCAGTTTTCTATTTGATAAAACTTCTTAAATTTTATTAGTTTTCCTAAAATATCTCAAAATGATAGCATCCTCATCTATTTAATACTCTCTTAGGTGTATCATGGAACTAAATTGGAGGCTTTTCACAGACTTGATGATTACATTATAAATGCATACTTTTTTAACTCCACAATTTTTATTTATAAAAAGAAACTAACGAGAAAGATCCCTTTAAAAAATCTGACTTATCAGTGAAGTGATTATGTTGTTCCTTTTGCCACAGTTTCAAATGCTATCTACTTAGTAATGATACCACTAAAAAATAATTTTAAAACATTTCTGTAAGTAACTAGGGTCCATTTATGTTTTTCACCAAGTTACCCTATTAATAATATTTTTCTAAAAGATCGATTCGTTTTCATTCAGAAGTAATGGCCTCTTTTCAAGCCTGTGCAGACATAAAAGCTTCTGAAGTCGATGTTATGGAAACCTGGACACAGTGTCCATACCAGTAGGGCTCATTTTTCTTTTTATCATTCACAATCAACTGCCACATCTCTGTGTGCATGAATATGTAGACCCAGCTCAGAAAAGGGGAAGTGTAAGAATGGGGGCAGGATCACATATTTTAGATAGATTATTATAGCTTTTAATATGCAAAACAAAACTGTCTAGCACTGTAGTTTCAAATATAAAAGGGAAGGAAAGATATAAAACACAATCAAACAAACTGCTTTGAGCTTAAAGAAAGGGAGTAGGAATTTGTGAGGAAATCTTCATTTCTCAGAGTATCCTCTTCAAAGAAACCTGCTTGATATTTGTGCCTTTTGTTTTAATGTAATTTGGGGAGACGAGAATGACATTTTCCAAGAATTTAATGAGATTTAAGGCTTTCTGTTAATCCCACAATATTACCACTATTGTATTAATGGCAACGTGAGTTTGCATATCAAACAGAGCAAAAGAAGCAGTTTTACAGATGTAAAACAAGAAAAATAAACAAATTAGTTGTCTTTTCACACCAATTTAGATTTTTTTTTCCTCTCTCTCTCTGGGTTAAAAACATAAAAATCAATACATATTCTTAGAGCTTGATTTCATAAAATATTTATAGTTCAGATACAAGCTCTATCACTAGTTATCATTTTGATCATCATCCTAGACATACTCTAGGCTGACCTAATTTGAGGAACAGTCAACAGTTTTTAAATCCTCATTCATCAGATTCATCTCCTCAAGTTTAAAGTGTGTTCTGGAGTATGACAAATGCCTGACTATTGGTAACATTTTAAGCAGGTTCTTACCAGTGATTTTTATCACAGTTTTTAATTAGTTTCTAATGCAATTTAACAACAGTAATTGTTTCCTCAACTTAAATTAACCATATTATTTTAAATGTTGAATGATTTTCAAGCTTAGAAAATATTTAAAGCAGATATTTTTTAAAATAACTCTGCCATTATAATTTCAATAGCGTGGTTTTTCATTTTCACATTCCACGAAAGCAACAGTTTTCAAGAAAATACACTATTGAAATTCAACAATAATGAGCAAAGCCCTAAATGCATCACAGTAAAACCTCACTTTAAACAATGAATCATTTAAACTTTCCTCTGTGGGCATTTTGCAATATCCACTAGAGACTACTTTATCCATCTGCTAACTGCTATTTTTGTTTCAAGTTGCTTAAATAATAAATTAAATGGATCTGTATTTTTTTTTTTAAGTTTCCTTCTGTTAATGCATTCTATGATAGTGTTGATATTTGGTGGCAAACTAAAAGACACTGAATTTTCAAATAGAACCAGAAACACAAATTTTGGCCTTGTTTAACATTCACTTCAGTAATATTTGAATTCTGGAACAGATGCTATCCTTGTTGGATACTAGGTAATTACTGGGAGAGAAGCAAATTGCATCTACTGTAGTCCTTAATTTCAGGGTCAAATATTTCCATGATACCCTAATGCTCCCTACATGTACAGAAAGCCCCTGAGTGGGTAACTCTGCATAACAGATACTGATGCTGCCCACTTCCCCACCGCTACCCCCCAAAAAATCTTCATGCATATTAGGTAATGGGCAAAACAGTCATCATTAAAATCACGGGGGGGGTTTTTTTTTGGTGAAGCTTTAATTCTTCTTTCAGAAATGAAAAATATACTTAATGGAAATTGGTGTGTTCTGTTTGAACCTAGAGAGAAATGCCTTGTCAGGTTCTGATATGCTTTCCAAATGGTCATTATACGGAGATAGATTGACATAGTGTCCTTTCTATTTCAAACACAGATTTTTCAAGTTCAGTTTGCCAAAAGAAAATTAAAATCATTTTCTCCTGAAAAATTAATAATTACTTAAACATCTATGCTACCTTTTGGCCAAGAACACCTGAGTAACTAGAGTTTCAAGATCATCAACTAGTCCTCAGAAATACCTTTAAGGAGGAAGGTGATAACGTTCACATTCTACAATTGGGAAAATTGAGGCCTACAGGAAGATTTAAACAGGCCACCGAGCAAATCCAAAGAAAAAATTCCAAAGCAAATTCTTTTCAAGTCTTTACATTGTAGATTGTATGACTTTGTAAAACCATGTTCAGAAATCTCTTAAAAGTTACCATGGCATTTCTGTCAAAAATCCTTTTTACATATTTGCTCACCTCTTTGACATATACTTGTTTTCTTCTCTTCAAACATTTTATCATTTTATATCTAAGATTTAAAAGTGAACTTTTAAAGATTGGCCTGACCTGAATTCAAAAGCCGTAGAAGGCACTCTGGTTCTTGAATGAAGCTTTGCTTCTGTGTTTAATTTAAAGTGACATTAACAGTCAGTTAACAGTAGAAATTATTTGTTTGGTGACAATCTCAGCTTTAGTTCCTGCTTTATTTATATAGTAAAATTGGGAAGTAACAAACAAAGAGGTCATCTTACCCCTTTTCACCAACTACTATGATGAAAGACATGTTGCTTAAAGATAAACTTAAGTTCAATATCTAGGAAATCTCTCTATCATGTTAAAGTTCATTACTAATAGTTCATTAAAACCTTTTGCTTTCACAGGAGATGCTCAGACCCAGTATATTTTAAGGAAGAGAAATGTAAAGGAAATCTAGCATGCTTCCCTTTTTTTTTTTCCTATGAAGAACATTTGAATTAAATTTTACCTCTTAAAAAGAATACCTATTCTTCTATAACGTGACTGCACCAGATATTCTGAGAAAGCAGCAAGAAGCAAAAGCTGGAAATAGCTATTTCACAGCAGGTAATCATACCTCAGGATATAGCTACTGTACAAAGTTTATACTTGGATAATCCTGGATAGGAATAAAGGTGGGGGGTAACTGACTGAAAAACCTATTACTATACAGGCCTTAGCATCATGAATGGCTTTCTTCATGAGGATCTGAAGTTACTATCTCTGACCACATTGCACAGAAGAGCCAATAAGAATTTCAAAGAGAGCAATTTCTACTAAGGGAATTAAGCTACACAAAAGGAACCTTCACACAGAAACTCTATCAAAAAAAAAAAAAAGTGCATAGGAAGCCATGTGTTCTACATAGTAACAGGAAGCTGAATTGTTTCTGGTCCCTACTTTAATGAGCTTGCCCACCATGCTGAACTGCAGCTGGAATGTTCATTGACAACAGCGAGCCTGATCTGGAGGTGTGTGCGGCATAGGATTACTTGAACAAACAGTGAAGAACATTTCCAAGGACTGAACAAGAGTTTATAAGTCCCAGCCCCGCACCAGGAAAATAATATATGCGCATTGGATTTTCACTCACGCAAAATTTATTCACATCATTCAATAAGGTAGGAAAAATATTAAAGTGTTTTATTTCCATGCCTGAAATTACAAAGGCTAATTAATACGTAAAAGTGCTGAAGAGATCATATAACACAATAGATTAGTGTAAATCTGTAACTCTCTAGCCATGGAGAAAGGTTAACCATGTTCTAAATTAGAACCTGAAGAAAGATAAATGCATTGTAAAACATATTATAAGATAGAACATAATAAAAAGTCTGCATAAAGCCATTAAGTCATATAGTATGAAACATATAAAAAAAATGGGAACAAAAGAAAGAACTAGTTTAATATGAAATGGAATTTTCCACTTAGGTTAGCTGGATGTATTACTATGTGTTCTTTCCTTCCTTAAAATAGATGAAAAAGATTCTTTCTGATGTCTTTGTTAGAAATATCTATGTAACAATATTTAATATTAATAATCAAAGAAAAATACTAACACCAATAATCAAAACAAATGAATGCCTTTACTAGGTTTCAGGATCTTCAGAGGTATTTATCAACTCACTATTCCTGAATACTAAGAGGATACATTTCAATACCTGTACAGTTTACCTAAGAAACAGACATCAAATTTTGATTTTTAAAAACAGGAACATTATTATCTTTAAATACAACAAATCATATTCCTTTGTGTCAATTCATTACGAATATTAAGAAAAAATTTGAAAATTGATCAGCTTTGTCAGTGACTGGCTATAGAATTGATATCAAACATCACAAAAATGCTCAATAAAACTTTTATTATATTTAACATTTCAAAATCAAATGGATTTGGGACATGAGACTCCTTAATTTAATACTACAAACATTTCAGGTAAAGAGATTATGTGATCATGTTCACTGTTAGCTAGCAATAAGCCCCACACATGCGAAAAAAAAAATTAATACATTAAAAGTGATTATACACATTTTAGTTTCCACATCTATTTTGAGTATTATTTTAAATATCCTCACCTGATTGTTTTCTGTCTTTCTTTTCACTCACTCCATTTTAGGGCTCTGACACTACCGTGTACAAAGACCTCAACACTGCTGACCATGATCAGCCCAGCCTGGAGCATCTTTCTCATCGGGACTAAAATTGGGCTGTTCCTTCAGGTGGCACCTCTATCAGTTATGGCTAAATCCTGCCCATCCGTGTGCCGCTGTGATGCAGGTTTCATTTACTGTAATGATCGCTTTCTGACATCCATTCCGACAGGAATACCAGAGGATGCTACAACTCTCTACCTTCAGAACAACCAAATAAATAATGCTGGAATTCCTTCAGATTTGAAAAACTTGCTGAAAGTAGAAAGAATATATCTATACCACAACAGTTTAGATGAATTTCCTACCAACCTACCAAAGTATGTAAAAGAGTTACATTTGCAAGAAAATAACATAAGGACTATCACTTACGATTCACTTTCCAAAATTCCCTATCTGGAAGAATTACATTTAGATGATAACTCGGTGTCTGCTGTTAGCATTGAAGAGGGGGCATTCCGAGACAGCAACTATCTCCGACTGCTTTTCCTGTCCCGTAATCACCTTAGCACAATCCCCTGGGGTTTGCCCAGGACTATAGAAGAACTACGCTTGGATGATAATCGCATATCCACTATTTCATCACCATCTCTTCAAGGTCTCACTAGCCTCAAACGCCTGGTTTTGGATGGAAACCTGTTGAATAACCATGGTTTAGGTGATAAAGTTTTCTTCAACCTAGTCAACTTAACAGAACTGTCCCTGGTACGGAATTCCCTGACTGCTGCACCAGTAAACCTCCCAGGCACAAACCTGAGGAAGCTTTATCTTCAAGATAACCACATCAATCGGGTGCCCCCAAATGCTTTTTCTTATCTAAGGCAGCTGTATCGACTTGATATGTCCAACAACAACCTAAGTAATTTACCTCAGGGTATCTTTGATGATTTAGACAATATAACCCAACTGATTCTTCGCAACAATCCCTGGTATTGTGGGTGCAAGATGAAATGGGTACGTGACTGGTTACAATCACTACCCATGAAAGTCAATGTGCGCGGGCTTATGTGCCAAGCCCCAGAAAAAGTTCGGGGGATGGCTATTAAGGACCTTAATGCAGAACTGTTTGATTGTAAGGACAGTGCAGTTGTAAGCACCATTCAGATAACCACTGCAATACCCAACACGGTATATCCTGCTCAAGGACAATGGCCAGCTCCAGTGACCAAACAACCAGACATTAAGAACCCCAAGCTCACTAAAGATCAGCGAACCACAGGGAGTCCAGCAAGAAAAACAATTATAATTACTGTGAAATCTGTCACCTCCGACACAATTCACATCTCTTGGAAACTTGTCTTACCTATGACTGCTTTAAGACTCAGCTGGCTCAAACTGGGCCACAGCCCAGCATCTGGATCTATAACAGAAACGATCGTGACAGGGGAACGCAATGAATACTTAGTCACAGCCCTGGAGCCTGATTCGCCCTATCGAGTTTGCATGGTTCCCATGGAAACCAGTAACCTCTACCTATTTGACGACACCCGTGTTTGTATTGAGACTGAAACTGCACCCCTTCGAATGTACAACCCTACAACCACCCTTAATCGAGAGCAAGAGAAAGAACCTTACAAAAACCCCAATTTACCGTTGGCTGCCATCATTGGTGGGGCTGTGGCCCTGGTGACCATCGCCCTTCTTGCTTTAGTGTGCTGGTATGTTCATAGGAACGGATCACTCTTCTCAAGGAACTGTGCGTACAGCAAAGGGAGGAGAAGAAAGGATGACTATGCGGAAGCTGGCACTAAGAAGGACAACTCCATCCTGGAAATCAGGGAGACTTCCTTTCAGATGCTACCGATAAGCAATGAACCAATCTCAAAGGAGGAATTTGTAATACACACCATATTTCCTCCTAATGGAATGAATCTGTACAAAAACAATCACAGTGAAAGCAGTAGTAACCGAAGCTACAGAGACAGTGGTATTCCAGACTCAGATCACTCACACTCATGATGCTGGAGGCCTTGTAGCAGACTGTGTTTCGGTTTTTTTAAGCCTAAGGGAGGTGATGGTAGGAACCCTGTTCTACTGCAAAACACTGGAAACAAGAGACTGAAAAAAGCAATGTACTGTACATTTGCCATATAATTTATATTTAAGAACTTTTTATTAAAAGTTTCAAATTTCAGGTTACTGCTGCGATTGATGCAGTGGAGATGCCTGAACACAATTCTATATTTTAGTATTTTTTAGTAATTTGTACTGTATTTTCCTTGCAAATATTGAAGTTATAAACCATTTACTTTGTGTTCTACTGAGTAAGATGACTTGTTGACTGTGAAAGTGAATTTCCTTGCTGTGTTGAACAATCAGGACTGAGTTCACATGAGATACTTGTAGTATAAGCACAGGCCATTTTTCACTTTGGTATTAATAAAATGTAAAAAAAAAAAAAAAAACCTGGCTGAATGAGAAAAATTAAAGTTCAAAAAATAGTTATGAAGTAATGTCCAGCTATTCAATTTGTATTATCCCAATGGTATTCAATAAATTAAAATATTCGTGAAGTAATGGGCAATATCAAACTTGCTGCATATCTCCATTTTTACTCTAAGCAAATTAGATATCTTTAAGAAAGTAAGCATTATCTTCTGAACTGAATACATCAGCTGGCATAAAGGAGTGTGAAGTCTGTTGTTAAAACCACTGTTAACAAAGCTTTGAGAATAAAGGACTTCACAAAATCAATAATGTGATCACGCTTCTAAGTTAGGGGGGAAATTTGTACTTAGGAAAACATGAAAACTTAGACTCCATAGTATAATGAACACAAACACCAGAATTGCATTTTGGTTTTGCCTATACCATCCTGATTTTTGAAAAGTGAATTCTAAAGACATAATTGTTAATGTTTATAATGTTTTTATCATAAGTGATGTCAAAAAAGAAACACTTATACGTATTTAAAAAGGTAGTGTAACCATAAGCAATTCCCCTCAACAATGCAGAGAAAGTAGTACTTTAAATAAGGAAGAATTTAAAAGAAAAATAAATACTAGAAATCAAATTTAGATCTGGTTTATGTGAAATGTTTTAACACTGTACATAAAAGTTCAATTTACTTTCACAATGATCAAGAATACTGCCCATTACTGTCACAGTTTTCCACATATTACATAATGAACTTGTAACATTTCTTTCTAGCTTCCTACTGAATTGTAAGCTATTACTTGTTTAAAAACCACATCGTTCTTCTATTGCCATGATTTTTTTTTTTTCCAACAAAAAACCAAAGTGCATTGTACGCCCTTTGGCCAGTCTTGTATGTGCCTTGATCCAACGCTACATGTATTCAGCTTTTAAAACTCGACAAATTTTTCATACTTCCTTAAATATGAAAAATTATGGTCTTATTGCTGAATAAAACAAGAAAAAGTACAAAATAATCGTGCTTGCTTTTTCGGGATTATGTTACTGTCACTGAAGTAGCAAATTGCCCAGCACATTATTCCTAAGCACCCCCATGTATTTTTCTAGGCATAAAAATAAACATTGGCTACAAATAAAAAAAAAATAGCAATATCTTGAGCTTGTGTATCATTTTAAAGAGTTCAGTGTTTCGTGCACAAACTAATTTCCTAGCAGTGTTTTAGAATACTCTTGTTTTGCTTATTCACGTCAAAGATGGAAAACTTCAGAAGTGATCTGTGATCTTTCCGTCTTTTCTATGCTGCTGCCTTTGTCCTGACTGATACTTTTTAAGGTGATCTTTGAAAAACTAATAAGTTTTTAAAATAGCTTTTTGGTAGTGTGAGTTGGCATAGAGGATTTAGAATGAGGATCTACCACTTACTAGGTATGTACTTAAAAAAAAACCACTTTCTCTTCTTAGCTTAGTTTCCTTATCTATAAAATGGGTGGGCTATTTTCAGCTCACCTCACAGGGTTGTGGTGAGGATGAAATGAGATGATATGCATGGAAACTGTGCAATGTTCAACCAAATTTAAGTTACTACTATTATGGTCAAGAAAAGTTTGCCATGTGTTTCCCGAGGTTTGCCAGATATTTCTGCTTCTACTGGTCTACTAACAAATATCTCCAGCTGCCCGTGAAACCTCATTCATTATTCATTTGCCATCTTCATATATTTCCCAATACCTCTTTTGACTTCCTGTTATGAAGAATATTGTTTTCCAGCTAACTTAGCAAAGACTCATGTGATTAACATTAATTATAGGGAACATTTTGTGAAGGAAGCTTCACTTTTGCTTCTAGAGGTTTTGAGTAGTTCAGCTACAATGCTGCCAGAAGTCAGGGAAAGGGCTGGATGGTTCCATAAAATTGCTATCAACCTGTGAGTTTATAAAAAGCCAAGAGTCAAGATTATATTGACTATTCTCCAGTTAGTACACCTTTCATGAGCACAGAAAATTTTATGTATGTTCTAATATACGCATTATAATGATCTTACCTGGGACAAATCAGAAACAAGTTTTATATCAGCAAATAGAGACAGCACTGACAGGGTAAAAGTTTATTATTTCCCTAGGCTTGCTATGAAATCCAAATATATATCTTTTCAATAAAATAATAAAACATAAATAACTGCCTTAAAGGGTACTAATTATAAAATACATCTGCATGTATCCCAAACTAAATAGTTACAATTTTTACTGATCAAATACTAACAAAGAAAATTGAGGACAAAGAAAAATCCCATCCTAAATATACAACTTATAGATTTAAAAAGAGTACAATTAGAGAAGCTACATATATATATATATGTATATATATATATATATATATATTTTGGGGAGCGGGAAATCGCTCCCTTGCTGAATGTTTGACAAAAATCAAAAATTGTTTTTAGATGCAGACTCTTGAGTAACTGCATTAAATCACGGCACTTCCGTTCTCATTCCCTATTAAAAACAATACTGTGCTTCATTTTTCAGCAAGGCCGATTTATTAAAAGTATTCTCCTGTGCCAAAAGAACTAGTAAAAAACAAAACAAAACAAAACCTCTGCTTTACTAACTACAGTTTCTGAGTGAAGCACATGTTATAGCTACATGCCAATATGACACTTTTCCTGAGGAATCCAAAGAGACCCACAGGCTTTAAGGCACCTGAAGCGTGGGTGTTAAAGGAACCAATCCACCACTGAATTTACTTTAATATTAACTCATCTGCTGCTGAAAACAGTAGTGGCATTTAAAATTCTAATTCCTTTCTCCTACTTAGCATGATTAGCAAATCTTAATTTAGCATAGTCTTGGAATTAAAACTATTGTATTTAATGCTCTTGGACTTTTGGTTAAATGAGCAAAAAATAACTCATGCTTATCAATCATTTTGTGAAGAACTTCAAATTTCTTTACATATTTCAACAGCCAATGACCTATACAAAATGGCTTCAAGAAGTATGCTGTCTATAGGATGTAAGACATAAATATAAAATCTAATGAAATTTTGCTACAACTGTGGTATAGAAGAAATAACTATATATATTTGGATGGATCAAAGACGACCTCATGAAGGAGGTAAAATGAGGGCCAGGTATTGAAGGATAAGAAAATGTTTAAAAAGAAAACTAGATACTGGCCATGGAGAAAAATGTGGAACAAAGTCATGGAGATAGGAAAACAGGGGCAATGTTTCTCAATGGTGGCTTTGGTCACAATCCCTTGGGGAGGCTTATTATAAAGATAACCTAAATACAGACCTACTAAATTTAAATCTCCCAGACTAAAGTTGGGTATTCAAATTTTTCTTTAATTCCAAAGTGATTCTGATGCAACTGGGGACACCTGATTTTGGAGGTATCTGGGGAAAGGCCAACAGGCCTGCTGAAATACAGGGTCCATAAAGGAGGTAAGGCTGGAAAAGCTCTTTTATGTCAGGCTATATCGTGTTTTGAATTCCCAGATGAGAAAGTCTGGATGATATGCTTTGGTGATAGTTTCTGAACAGATGTATAAATATACGTCAGGGACATCTTGTAGAAATAAGGAATACTGAATGAAGGATGAATGAGGAGAAACTGAGAGCAAGAAGATAAGTTAGAAGGACATGCATTACTGCAGGCAAGAGGAAACAAGGGCCTAAATAGTGGAATGGCGTTTTAAAAACAAAAGTGTAAATCAAAGATACACAAAAGGTAGAATTCCTAAGAACCGGGAACTGAGCAAAGAATAAGAATTGAAGGTGATGGTTTGTCGCCCAGGTAAGCAGAATGCTGGTCAGACACTTAATGATGAAAAATACTAGAAAAGCAAATCTCAGAGTATTTTGTAACATATTAGGTTTGAATAGGTGACCTATGCATGGTACAGATTTATACTGACTAATTATAAACTGTGCCTTCTTTAACCTTCCAAGTGACCCAGTTTGGATCCAGTTTAGATGATAAACTGTAAGTGCCTTAGGTTTTAAAATACTTGTATGTTATCCTTCTGAAATGTCTATTGGGAAATGGGAAATGAGGGTCTGGGGAGAGATCCTCAGCATATCTAACAGATTATTATTAAAGCTGAGAAGGTTGGGGCGCCTGGGTGGCTCAGTGGGTTAAAGCCTCTGCCCTCGGCTCAGGTCATGATCTCAGGGTCCTGGGATCGAGCCCCGCATCGGGCTCTCTGCTCAGCAGGGAGCCTGCTTCCCCCTCTCTCTCTGCCTGCCTCTCTGCCTACTTGTGATCTCTCTCTCTCTCTGTCAAATAAATAAATAAAATCTTT
>CM052885.1:87321313-87340088 GCA_028534135.1 Potos flavus
TGAAGAACCATGAGAGACTGTGAACTCAGAACAAGGGACTGAGAGTTTTGGAGGGGAGGGGGTGGGGGGATGGGCGAGCCTGGTGGTGGGTATTGAGGAGGGCACGTATTGCATGGAGCACTGGGTGTGGTACATAAACAATGAATCTTGTAACACTGAAAAAATAAAATAAAAGTATTTGGGGATAAAAAAAAAAAAGTGCTTAGTGTAGCAGTGCCTGATACATTAGTAAGTACATAGCATTTAGAGACTACAGGCAGTATACTCCAGGGGTTAATTGTATAAATTCTGAAATTCAACTTCTTTGGTTCAACGCCAAGCTTCCCCACTTGTTACTTGTTTGGTACTGGATAAATAATTCCACCTCCCTCTATTAATATTAGTAAATATATGAAAAAGATTAGAAGAGGGCTTTGAACATGGTAAGCGCTCAAAAATTACTTCAACGAAGTCTCATAAAAGCTAAAGTTTAAAAAGCATATCAGACACTTTTCTCTTCTGCTGTTCAGTAGACCAGCACTGGAAATGAATGAACACTATTAATTCACATCCAGAAATCTTTCCTATATACCAATATGCAATTATGTATTAATCAAGCTCATAGTGCAGACTCCCTAGTTTCAGGTTTCCCAGACTTGTCTGATGATACAATCACCTAGAGATTGTGACTGAGCAGGTCTGGGGTGGGGCCTTGAATTTGTATCTATAATCAGCTTCCCAGGTATGTGCTACTTTGGGCAGACTCAAAAACCCTGCATTAGTGGAAGCTGCACCTAACCACCGAACCTAAGAATATCAAGCAGTCACACCCACCGAACAGAATAATTGTTTTAGAAGTAATATGTAATGGACATGGGAATGTTAAAAAGATTTCCTTATTCGACAAATATTTTGTTCAGTATTTATCAGTACAAAATATTCATTGGGCATATATTACAGTACAATTCACAAAATGGTATGTGAAAATTAATTGTAAAACAAACCACTTCTTAAAAATTAACATCATTTGGGGGGTGCCTGGGTGGCTCAGGTGCCTGGGTTAAAGCCTCTGCCTTAGGCTCAGGTCATGATCTCAGGGTCCTGGGATCGAACCCCGCATCGGGCTCTCTGCTCAGCAGGGAGCCTGCTTCCCCCTCTCTCTCTCTGCCTGCCTCTCTGCCTACTTGTGATCTCTCTCTCATATAAATAAATAAAATCTTTAAAAAAAAAAATAACATCATTTGGGACATGAGAGTGGCAAATAGAAAGGAAGGAAATATACTTGGCAAAGATACACATAATTATATGATACCACTTGTCCTGAGGAGTTCAGAAAGTATTGGGGGAAGGGTCCTACTGGTCAAGAGGTCTGGTTCTTCAAGAAGTCTGTTATAGTTATTTATGACACTGCTGCCATTGCTAATAAGCTAAAAATGCTAATGACTGAAGAACATTCAAATAAATTCACAGCAAAAATAATTTCAAGGGTATAACCATTTTTTCCTTGACCCTTCTGAACATTAGTCTTTAGAAACAAAGTAGAGTTTATCTCTCATTAGTAAAATTAGCACAAACCTGGATCTGCATTTTTTCAAGAAAATGATAAAAGGAAATGAGTTTCCATCTTCCAAAGCCTCCACATCCACCCCACACATACACCATGTACATGCTCAAACTATGAGCAACTCCTACAATTGAAAGATCTGGAATCTACCTCCTAGTAGAAACACAAGTATAAAGAGTTTTGTAAGGAAACCCAAGTGCAATGACACCGAAAGTAGGATTAGCGTTATTCTATTGAATGAAGAATACTTACAGAGTATAGCAAATATGTATACGTTTCAATATGATAAATCAATAATTACATTAGCCATGTACATCTTGTAATACGAACAAAGTATTACTGTTTGAGATCCAATGTAGTAAGTGGAGATGTAAAGCAGTGAAATCATTAGGTAATTCTCTATAATCTCCTCATTAAAGAATTGCTAACTACATGCATGAATTTGGAATAAAATAAGCCTAAATGCAGTCATTATGGCTATTCAAATATTACTGACCCATAGGAGCATGAGCTAAAATAAAGCATCTACTGGTATTACTTAAAATATGACTCAAGGGAGCAGGCACAATACTTCAGGTTTTTCAGTTATCCACTGCCCCAAGACAGGAAAATAAAGGGCCGCTTAGGACTCCTAACTACTCCTGAGTGATCATTGCTGAGTGGTGAGATAATAGGCGGTTTTTTTCTTCTTTTTGCTTTTCTGATTTTCCAAAGTTCCTAATTAAAAAAAAAAAAAAAAGTACTGTATTCTTTTTATTACTATGGAAGGTAATTCCTTTACTTAAGGATATTATCTGAGGGATCAAATCAAATCAAATCAAATTAGTAATGCCATTTAAAAACTTTGAAGAGGTTATATCATGTTCTCCCTCAAAGAAAATCTGTTACAGGCCCTCCTCATTTTGTCTAATAAAAAATAATACAAGAAGAAATAATAATACAAGGGCTGAAATTCCATGTGCTACTTCCAAATGTAGGTCTTCAAAAAAAATGGTTCATTGTACCTAGCAATTCTAAGTAACGATAACAGTTTCACTGATAGTGATAAAAGAACTCCTATTCATCTGGTGTTTGATCCAAAAACACACTGGAAACCCAGTGATAGCTGGCAAATAAAAAATGCTGATCCTCTCTGGACAAAAGGAGAGCCAAATCTTCCATGAGATTGTTGTTATGAGTATAAGACCTAACCCCTGATAAGGCTTTCATCACTCATCCCTTACCCTCTCTATCCCAAATTTCCCACTCTTTCCATCTTTATTCTTTCCTATTCTCTCTTTAGTTTTGGCCTATCTCCACAAGCATTTCCTTTAGGAGGCTTTCAAAGGCATTGCTATTCTCACAAATTTAAAAAGGGGTAATTGTAGACAGACCTTGGAATATGTGGAGGAGGATCTGTGCAGCCTCCCATCTGGACAAACATGAGGACTTTGTACAGCTAATCTACAACTGACTTCTTAAAGGATACTGCATTTATAAAATGGGTTTATTCATTTTCCCTTGAGACTTTTTCCCAATTTTCTTGAGCACCATGCTGATACAGTTAAGCCTAAGTTCCCTGACTTAATGCTGTTGTAGAAGGCAATAAGGATCGACAAGGCAAGGAATTCACTATGAGTCTTTAAAAATGGCTACGCCTTCACAGAAAGGCATCTATCAAAGTGAGTTCCATACAATGATCTGGACTAAGTCAAAGATAGAAGCCATTTTAATCCAGTGCCTTCAGCTACTTAACATCCAGATTCCACTGTTCACTCATTGCAAGACTTCAGCTAACATATTCTTCAATGATTCAACACAAGAGAACTCAGCAGTGCCTAGTGACAGAGCTCTCTGAGGTTCTCAAACTGAGAGCTGTTTGCATTGGGTTTATATAGTGCAGAAACAACTTAGGAGGCAAATAACATAAATGCCATCACCATGTTCCAGTCCAGAAGTTTTTATTATAGCAAGTTTAGCTCTGGGCAAGCTGCCGCAATCAGCACATTGTGATGGCAAATACACTGACTGTATTTTCTTCCTAAGCAGTATATAACACTCGGGCTGTTCCTGAGAAGGATTCATGAAACAGCTCTAATCAACACATTATAGTTGGAACAGCTAGATGTAACATTCACAGCTTGTATGCCTTAATTGTCAAAATTGTTTGCTTTCCAGATGAACACAGTCGACTCTAACTTTCAGTAAAATCAACCAAAAGAGTTCATCAACTGTCGTGACAAATAATTCCTACCCTTCTACCACCTATGACATCCTCTGAGCTATAACTCAATTGTTAGAAAAGAAAAAACTAGAAATGGATACAAGTGACAAAATAATTTACCAAAAAGTACCACCAGAAGCAGTTAAACAAGAAAATTTGTCCAAGAAATTTCAAGAGCATTGGTAATTTTTAAAGTTCTTGCTGAGTTCATGGTAATATGAGGCTTAATAAACAGCTTTCTGAAAGCTGGAAAATCTTCATTCTCTTCCCAGCTTATTGTTTTGTGATCTTCTAACACATTAACTTAACATCAAATTTCGCAGCTCTAAAAAAAAAGCTTGACAACTATCCTAGACTATGTCCAAACAACAGAGTTTCTCAAATTAAAATGACTGAATAATTGATAGATGAAGCCCATATCATCCTTTTTTTAAGGCCCTATTTTCTACACATGCACTCTCCCAGGGTTTGATCCATTCTTCCAGTTCCAACCGTTAATAATATGTAATTGTTGTCTGCTATTTAAGAGGCAAGGTCATGTTCTAAGAGTGAAAAATGATGGTTAGAAAGGAGCTAGAGAAAAATGGTAGAATTTGGGGTTAGCCACATTGGGGAATTTCATTCAACAACTCTTTGATTAATAGTATGAGAGGTCCTAATGCAGATGGAATATGGCAGTGGAAAAAACAACTAAGAGAAGTAATCCCATTGATTCCATAAACGTTGTAGTTTCTTGGGGTTCTGTTCTATTTCCTCTTCTCTCAATACACATACTTTTTCAAAGCAATCTCATCCATTCCTCTGGTTCCAATTACCATTAATAATATGTTATATGTGTGTGATAATATGTGTATGATAACAAGTATATGAAGCCCCATGAAGCTTACACTCCAGTGAGAAAAGGGCAGACAATGATAAAATAGACTACAACAACTGACCTGGTAAATGATATGTGTGGTATACAAAAATAAGGTAGGGAAAGGAAATAGAGAGTGAAAGAGGCCTATATTTTAGAAAGAATGGATAGGAAAAATCCTCATTAAGGAGGTGATAATTTGAGCATAAAACAAATTAAACTGAGAAAGCAAACCATGCATCTATAGATGACGGTGGCTTTAAACCTCACTGCACACTTACATCACTTGGGAATCTTTTAAAACAAAAGTAATTCCTAGGTCCTATCCCTTGGTTTTTCTGAATTGATCTAAGGTATGGCCTGGGCACCAATAGTTTTTGAAACTCCCCATTGATGCTAATGTGTAGTCAAGGCCGAAAATTACTGATGCAGTGGAAGAGTATTAGAGGTCATCACAAGTTCAAAGACCCAGAGGAAGGAGCATGCTTGGAGTCTAAGAGAAAAATATGGGTCAGCTAATAAGGTCTAAATAAAAGATTGCAATAATGGTGCTGAAAACTAGCAAAGATACTAGATCATATTTACAGACAGCAACAACAACAATCCACAGACCTGTGTGATTTTCAACAGCAGTGCTCAGCAGCCTAGAGGTAGTCGTAGAAGAGCTCTAGGCCTACCTCATTTTATTGCTCTTTCCTTTATTGCACACTTCATAGATTTGTGTTTTTTATAAATTGAAGGTTTATGGCAAGCCTATCTCAAGCAAGGCTATCAGTGCCATTTTTCCAACAGCATTTGCTCACTTCACATTTCTCTGTCACATTTTGACAATCCTTGTAATATTTCAAACTTTTTCATTACTATATTTTTATGGTGATATGTGATAGTGATCTTTGATGTTAGTTTTATAATTATTCAGGGGCTCCAAGATATCAAACTTAATCAACTAATGTGTGTTCGACTGCTCCACTGACCAGCTGACCCCTTCTCTCTCTCCCTTTCCCCTTAGGCACATCTGTTTACAATTAGGTTTACTGAGTATTTTATTTTTTTTTTAAGATTTTATTTATTTATTTGATAGAGAGAGAGAGAAAGCACAGGCAAGGGGAGCAGCAGGCAGAGCGAGAGGGAGAAGCAGACTCCCTACTGAGCAGGGAGCCCAATGTGGGACTTGGTTCCAGGACCCTGAGATCATGACCTGAGCCGAGAGAAGACGCTTAACCGACTCAGCCACCCAGGTGCTCCTACTGAGTATTTTAGATCCACAGTTGAGCCCTACTGCTCAGAAAAAGATCCCTTTCAAAATAGTAGTGTTCACTGACAATTCACCTTGTCACCCAAGAGCTCTGATGGAGATGTACAAGGAGATTATTGTTGTTTTGATGCCTGCTAAACAACATCCATTCTGCAGCCCCTGGATCAAGCAGTCATTTTGACTTTCAAGTCTTGTTATTTAAGAAATACATTTCATAAGGCTATAGCTGCCATAGACACTAATTCTCCTGATGTATCTGGACAAAGTAAAATCAAAACCTGCTAGAAAGGATTCACCATTCTAGATGCCATTAAGAATATTTGTAATTCATTGCAAGAGGTCAAAATATCAACATGAACAGGAGTTTGTACGAAGTTGATTCCAAATGATGGCTTGGAGGGGCTCAAGACTTCAGAGGGAGAATTGTAGATGTAATGGAAATACCAAAAGAACTGCAGGTGGGAGTCTGAATACGTGACTAAATTGCTGCAATCTCATGAAATACCTTGAATGGATGAGGAATAAAGTGATTTTGAGATGGAATCTATTCCTGGTGAAGATGCTGTGAAGACTGTGGAAATGACAAGAAAGGATTTAGAATATTACATAAACTTAGTTGATAAAGCAGCAGCACGGTTGAGAGGATGGACTCCAATCTTGAAAAATGTTCTCCTGTGGGTGAAATACTATCAAACAGGATCACATGCTACAGAGAAATGATAGTGAAAGAAAGAGTCAAACAATGTGGCACACTTCATTGTTGTCATATTTTAAGAAACTGCCATAGCCACCCCAACCCTCAGCAACCACCATCCTGATCAGTCAGCAGCCATCAACACCAAGGCAAAACAGCAAAAAGATTATAACTTGCTGAAATCTTGGATGATGGTTAGCATTTTTTTTTTAGTAATAAAGTATATTTTAATTAAGGTATATACATTGTTTCTTGACCTAATGCTATTGCACAACGGACTACAGTATATTGTAAACATAATTTCTATATGGACTGGGAAACAAAAAATTTGACTCACTTTATTGCAATATTTGCTTTATCATGGTAATCTGTAACTGAACCTGCAGTATCTCCAAGGTATGCCTATAGATAGCTGGATTGACCAAGCACTAGGACAGTGATGTAAAGAAAGGATAATGGAACAATGGAATATTACATAGCCATCAAAAACTGAAATTTTGCCATTTGCAATGACATGGATGGAACTAGAGGGTATTATGCTAAGCGAAATAAGTCAATCAGAGAAAGACAATTATCACATGATCTCACTGATATGTGAAATTTAAGAAACAAGGCAGAGGTTCATGGGGGAAGAGAGGAAAAAATGAAACAAAATGAAACCAGAGAAGGAGATGAACCATAAGAGACTCTTAATCTTAGGAAACAATCTGAGGGTTGCTGGAGGGGAGGGGAGTGGGAGGATGGGGTAACTGGGTGATGGACACTGGGGAGGGTATGTGTTGTAATGAGCACTGGGTATTATATAAGACTGATGAATCACAGACCTGTATTCCTAAAACAAATGATACATTATATGTTAATTAATTGAATTTAATTTTTTTAAAAAAGGATAATGGAGAGTTCATAAAATAATGGAGTTTAGGGTATTAACTTAATCAAGAAACTGAAATAAAAAGTTAGAGTAAAATGGGAGGGATCTTGTGACAGAATGTGCAATGATCTGAACAAACAAACCAAACAAGGTGAGGGAGAAGGAGCTTGGCTAATCACAATTTCAGTCTACGCCATAGGCATGTCATATCTACTAAATATTCTAATACGATATTAGACTTCTTTAAAAAAGTAGTGGTTGGCCTTCCTTAGATAATCACTAACTTCCCTATGGCTATAGAATGGTTATTCACTTTAATTTAGGGAAGTATAATCCACACATCAAAAAGGAAGTAACCTAGGGGTGCCTGGGTGGCTCAGTGGGTTAAGCTCTGCCTTCAGCTCAGGTCATGATCTCAGGGTCCTGGGATTGAGCCTCGCATGGGGCTCTCTGCTCAGCAGGGAGCCTGCTTCCTCCTCTCTCTCTCTGCTTGCCTCTTTGCCTACTTGTGATCTCTCTCTGTCAGACAAATAAATAAAATCTTAAAAAAAAAAAAAAAAAAAGGAAGTAACCTAATCTGCTCTGGGCTGGGTAAAACATGTTCGGAATATTATGTTCAGTTCAGAAGAGCCATTTTAAAAGAGATTCCAATAAAGTATCCAAGGATGGGCAGCTACAATGAAAAATAATCTGGAAGTCATTTCTACTAGGAATAATGGTCATTTTTTTAACCCAAAGATGATGACATGAAAGTTCACATTCATAAGTAGTAACAGAATGGAAAAGGTCTCAGGCATAATGAAGGAATTCCCATTTCTTTATCTTAGAAGTAAAATGGTACAGAATAATGAAGAGACTCAAAACATAGTCATTCTGGTAAATGATAAAAGACTGGAGTTATAAAGCTAAAAGGTCACAGTATTTCAAGGGGCATCAGCATAGACGTTGAATTCAAACAAAAGAATCATAGAAGTGACCATGACATAGCTGGCCCCTATCCTTCATTAGAAGAGCCCCAATGCATTTTATGAATAAGCCCCTGTATGACTGTAATGGGAAATTTTGTTCTGCTGAATACGCTGTTAAATGCATTGGAAGCTGTGGAATGGAGGGAGTTGGAGGGGTCTCAGGAAGGACTGAATGATTAAAAAAATATCTGGAACTGCACTGAAATCAAAGTCGGTAAACTTTAAAAAGAAGTATTTAATGCATAGGAAGTACCAGTTCTATAGGAAACAGGGGTCAGCTTAAAGTTTCCTCAAATGGTGCAATCAGGAATAGGGAATTTCAGTGATTAGAAAGTACATAGAAGATGTCTATCTTCATCACAATCTGTCTCATCAATGAATGAAAGGCAACTAGAGCCAAGGGGGGTTGAAGTAGCTATGAAGTCTTGCACCTTGAAGATGACTTTTCCCTTTTGGACTCTGAGCACCACTGTGGCTTTCCAGAGAGGATTTGAGGGATAAGACTACTGGTGATGTGACCATTTCACTTCAGGAAAGGAAGGTCTCTGGAGTATGGTGGAAGCCCGCAAGATCTCTCTGTAGCCAGAGTAGGGCAGAGGAAAGATCCACTGATCCCTTCTATCCATGCTTGTTTCCAGAGGCCTTGGGCACTTCCAATGAGAAGTGGCTGCTGGGATAGGATTTGTGGTAGTCATGAAAATAGATAGGTTTTATGGCAAAAATGTTCCATAGCAAAACTGCGGTGTTCTAAATCAAAAAAATGTAAAAGATAAGCTCTCTGTGAAATTCAGTTCACACTCAGCATGTTCTGTGCCTTTACCACAAATAAAGGACAAGTAAGTGGCTCCATCTCTCCACCGACCTAGAAGAGAAAGGGACTTTGGAATCAGAGTTAGGTTACTTACCACCTCCTTTACTAAATGTTTAACAATATTTCAGTGAACAGACAAGAAATAAATACTTCTCACCAATTTTAATATGATCCCCAGGTCTGAATTCTAACATATGTATGGGAAATTTAAAAAAAAAAAAAGCATATAACACACAGAAACACACAATGATCCAAGGGGAAGATAATATAACTCTCCAATCTAAATCTTTGGTAGAATAAAAATATCCCATTTTTTAAAAGAGGTAGAAATCAATAGATACAAAGGTCATTTTTTGAGCAAGGAATGACAAAGGACCAACACAACTGATCACCATTCATTTCATAATATTGTTGCTTTAGAGAAACCCAAAACAATACTTTTTTGGTATTTGATCTTTACTCACTCAAGGGTTCGCATAAATGAAAGGAGTTCACAAATGCTTGGCAGTTCTTACAGACATACACTATGAAGTTTATTGCCTTACAGACTATAAGGCAATCAAAGTATAAATGTCTTTTTCTGTCTGCAGTTAGTTCATTTTGAAATAAACCAAAAAATTTCAATCTGCCGTGGTACTTGATGTTTTCCTTTCATTTTCTTAATGTACAGCATATCCACATCCAAATCTTTATTCAACTTAAGAAGATGCAGTATGATACAGTGGTTAATATGAGTTCTAAAATTAGACTTCCTGAGTTAAAATTCTAAATCTACCATTTACTAAATGTGTGATCTTCGGCAGCAGGTTAGGTAACTTCTTTGTGCCTCTATTTCCCTTTCTGTAAATAAGGAGATTAAGAATACAGCTCATTGGATTGTAGTTAAGATTAAATGAGTGAATATGTAAAAAGCCTTTGCAACAGTGCCCGAAATATATTAGATGGCCAATAAATCTTAGTCATTAAGAAACTGCCAAAACTCTTCCCTATAATCCTCTCTTTTTTTTAGGCAAAATTAGACATCCTAACAATGGATATACTTTTCAACAAAAACCTTGTTGTCAAGTCAACATGGTGACTCACTCCAAACTTCACTTTCTTCTACTTGCACAAAAATTCCTATCTGAGCATCAGTTTCTAGGGAATCCAACCTAAGAAACGTAAGACAACAAGTGAGGAGAAAATAAATAAAATGATATTTAGGCAAGCATTAAAAATACATCCCCAAAATTTAAGAAATAGTAAATGGTATCTGATTTTTCTACAGAAACAATGCAGTACTTATTCAGTACTCTAGTGTGGAAACTTGACAGGATGTGGATGGGTATATAGGTATAGGCAGCAGCTCAGTTGTGCTATTACATTCTGCCCTTCAAGATTTTCAACAGGTTGATTTTACTTATATGATTCTCAGTTTTCCCTTTTTTATGATGAACATACAATACTTATAAATTTGCAAAATCATAGGACTCTCATTCACCACGTATCTGGTACTTGACACAAAGCAAACAGCATGCCTTTCTCCATTTGAAAGCCACACTTTTTTTTTTTTCAAAATGTCTATTTAATGGCTATTCTATCAAAATTAAGAAGAATCACATTTCAAAACTGTCTATATATATATAGTTTCTTAATACATATATTTTAAAAGGTGAACTTTCAGGTTTTATTTGAAAATAAAAACCTAGAAGCTTTTGCTCACACTGTTTCTGTCTGAACACCTTTTATCTTATGTCAAAATGCCCATATTTTACCCACATTTTAATTTTAAGATCAAAAGGCTCCATAAAAGATTCCCAAATTGCCATGGCTAAAGGTAATTTTTCCCTCCTCTGGCACATTTTCTATGCATTATATTTATTAGTCTTTAATTTCATCTCTACAAAAATTCCTTAGGGCTGGAGGAATATTCTGCTCTAAACTGTATCATTCCTTGCCTCCAGCTTTATCCAGTGTTTGTCAATGAAATGAATGAATGAATGAATGAATGAAATGAAGATTATTTTTGTGGACTCTTGTTTCCTTTCTGATAAAGTTTGTACAAATAATGACTTAAAAAATTTTAAGAAGAATCAAGAGAATAGCAATTCATGTACAAATACTTGATTTTAAGGAATATAATTAATGCCCCAACGAACTATGAATATGGCCTTGTATTTATCGAAAGTACTTCAGTCATGAAGTATGTTGCAAAGTTAATCTTCAAGAAGCTGTAATAATAACAAGGCACAACTTCTGCTTCAAAAATTCCTAAATGCCAGTTCTTGAAAAGAACTATCTAAAGAGTTTATTTTTAACACAGCTTCCCTGGCCTCACTCCTGAGATTTTGTCCCAATAGATCTGAGGTGGGATGATGGGATGCTCAGCCAGGTATAAGAATAGTTTCTCTGTTCCATGCCAAGAATTCTCAGGGCAGCCCCAATTCTCTGCTTCTCCTTTTAGTTGAAGGCTCAGATAGGTCAACATCTCCCTTTTAAGAAACATCTTTGACCATTTCAAATGCCCTCTCTTTTTATGCATATATAATTGTAGTGGTAACTCCCCTTCTAAAAACATATTAAGTAGGGCACCTGGGTGGCTTGGTCGGTTAAGCGTCTGCCTTCGGCTTAGGTCATGATCCTGGAGTCCCTGATGGAGTCCCACATCCGGCTCCCTGCTCAGCTAGGGGTCCGCTTTTCCCTCTGCCCTTCACCCTGCTTGTGTTCTCGCTTGCTCTCTCAAATAAATAAAATACGTTAAAAAAAAAATAGATTTAGTACATGATTAGCACTTTTTTATTCACTATTTCACTTATTTAACTTCTCACCCCCTAATTCAGCTGTAAGTTCCTACTGGGGAAAGACTAATGAATCCTTACTTCCATTCTGTATCCAGAGTGCTGGGCAATTTTATCTACTTTGGATTTAATAAATTATTCTTTGTTTAGGCCAAAAATATTTTAAAATCTTGCAATCACTGAAATAAATAAGAATATTGAAATCAGGTTATTTTTTAAAATGAACATCTTATCAACATGAGACTAAAAGGAATAAGGTAAAGGAACACTGAAGAGCAGAAGAATAGCTGAGGGACAAAGCATCTGTTTGAAACACAAGAGGCCATACCTTTCTATACTATTCAACTTACTAAAGTGAGCAATAGTCACTTTGGTCATTTTTTAAGATCTAATAATAAATTCAATATCATTTTGCCCCAAAATGAAGACTGTAAGTGTGGAAACTGATACACAATTTAGGAAGGATGAATCCAATATACTGAGACGTCTGCATCAATCTACAAGCACAGAGATATCAATTCTCGTCACTCTCATGAGTGTCTCAGAGATCTATATTGAATGGAAATCTCCCAATCAATCTGAGTCAGTCACAACCAATCCTGTTGTAGGCAGGGAGACAGAGCAATTCTCCCAGAGACTTTCTTTCTATGCTATTTCTATCCTTAAGACTTGTATGGAAGCTTCCACTGGATCATTCCCTAAATACCAGCCGTTAAAATGAAGTAGTTTGGTTTAGTTTATATGCCCATGAGCCATCTCTCTCAAGCAAAGGCTCAAGAGTCAGGTAAAATCTGTTTCTTCTAAAGACAGGATCAGAGGGTGGAACGGAAAATAGGATTTGTAAGAATTATTGGTACATACAGGTAAAATGCCATAATTTCTCAGTAAAAGTTTTGAGATTCACTCTGAGTAGACTGGCACAGGTTGTACTTCCATACCCATGAACAGGAGACAGAATATTCTCATTGGCTTAACTTGAACCTAGGGGTCATTTCAAGTTCCTTGGGGAATAAAACATAGACCACAAAATGGAAATAAAGGGCTGTTGGAAAGAGAAAAGGGGAGAACAGATGTTAGAAAAAAAATATCAGTTAAGAATAGGCTGAGCTGCAACCAAAATAACAACCAAAAATAACAATGGCCTAAACAAAATTAAATTTTATTTCTCTTTCACATTAAAGAAGTTGGGAGTAAAGGATCCTTAAAGGCTGATAGACTGACTTCACAAAATCCTCCAGATTCCAGATTCTGCCATACTTGATCACAAGGGCATACCTCGCCAAAAGGGAATTTAGAGAATGAAGTCTTTATTGCAGGTGACCATATATATATTTGACAATGAGATGTTTTCTACTTCCTTGGGGAGACAAAAGGATAGACACTGGGGCACATACAGCAATCTCCAGCATGCTGTACAGATTCCTAAGATGACTCCGTGATCCCTACCACCTTGTATTCATATCCTTGTGTAATGTCTTCCTCTTGAGTATGGGCAAAAGCTGGGACTTCCTTCTAAGCAACAGAATATGGAAAAGATGGAATAGAGATGGTTAGTGTACATGATTACATTATGTAAGATTTAACATTTGTCTTCCAGGAGTTTTTCTCTCTTCCAGAAACAGCTATGAGGAAGTCAGTGGCGATACTGGGAAACGTAGCAAAGAACTGAGGGTGGCCTCTAGAAGTTGAAGGTAGCTTCTGGACAACAACCAGCAAAAAATAAAGCTCTCAGCCCAGCAACCACAAAAGCAAGGAAGGAGAGCCTTTCTGGAATGAGCCTCTAGATGAGAATCCAGTCCTAATTAAAACCCTGATTGTAGCATTATGAAACTGTGAACAGTGACTCAGCTAAGCTGTGTCCAGACTCCTGAACACAGAAACTAAGATAATAAATGTGTGTTGTATTAAACCACTAAGTGTGTGGTGATTTGTTATACGATAGAAAAATAATACACTAACATTGAAGGCAACCAACAGATGTTCATAATACTGTATAAAAGGCCTAACTCATTCTCTAATTTATAACATGTGTTCAATAAATGTTAGCTGCAATGTTTATCATCATCATCACCATCATCATTATTATAATCATCATCATTTCCTAAATCCAAATTCGTCCAATATCATCACCACCTTGCCTCACAGCTTAGCATGGAATAAAATCCCAACAGGGCAAACAGTCCTATTCATATTACTTCTAGACTTTTTGGAAGCAACTAACTTTAAAATCTAATTGGAGTTCAATTTCCATTAGCACTGCACTGGTGATTCTTGTATATCCATCTGCCACTCCATTCCAAGAACTTGCCTCTCAAGGATACAACAATCTTTTGGTCATGCCTCATTGGGGAAGAATTGAAAAGAATAAGATAGGACATAGTACTCTAGGGGTTCAGTTAAGAAATGCAAGCAAGCCTACAGAAAACAGATCCATCACTCTGGAGTCAGGCTGAGGGGAAAAGAAACAATTAGATAGAGGTTAAGTAGCAAAACAGCTGCTAGAAGCCTTGGGTAAAAATGTCACCGAGTAGGAGTAAAATATTGGAAGAATAATGTAGGAGTGAAAGTTATCAATTGCTTTGAAACCTGAATTTATGCATTTTAATATTACCTAGCAGAGTCAATTTAAGTATCTGCTTAATTTCCTGATATGTGACAAGAATACCAGGAGGAATTTAAAAAAAAAAAAAAAAAGGAATAAAAAATAAAGCACCTTTCAGAGCATTTCAAGATAAAGTTTTTACAAGACCATACAAAACCTGAGCTATTTTAGACAGTAATGTGTTAAAGCAAATTAACATCTCCTAAATCAAGCAAAGATTTCAAAGCTAAGCCATTACGTATAATGGAGTGAGGGAAAAAAAATGAAATCTACTCTATGAAGTATATAAAACAAATAGAAATTGCTGTTATGAGACACCATAAAATACTCAATAATTCAAAAGATGATTAAAAATAAACAACATATTAGTAATAAAAACCTGGCATGGGGAACATTCTAATAATGGATTTGGGTTTTTTGTCTCATCACAACTCACAGGTCTTAGAGGGAATATAGTGAGAATAGCTATTATACCAAAATACTGTAGTTTTTGCTTATGCTTATTTTTATAGAAAAAAAATCATGTAAAACAGCATATTTTGTAAGGAATAAAAAGTAATTTTTAGATTCTTAGAATTAGGTTTTTTTTTCCTCATGTGGTTCATATTCTTGTTTTACAAACATAGTATATTAACCCCTAAAATTCTAGTGAATGTACATGGAAAATATTTTTAACGTTTCTGCATATAAAATTCCATTTCTACAGAATTGTTTTTTACTTTTTTTGCTGCAGAATGTGCCCTTATTTCTAACATCAGTGACAGGATAATAACAAATCACGAAGTTCCTTCCCATTTTGGAGACAGTCTTATACAAACAGATACCTAACTACGAAACAAGACGGTAGGGACCACCAAATTTCATCAACAAATATCGCTGATCTTTGTTGGGGAGAGGTACAAATGAAAAAATATAACTGTTATCAGTCTCAACAGAAACAATCACCATTTTATTACACAGCCTACCAATAGTAGGACATTGTCATCCATAACCAAAAGCCATGGTATCACTTTCCTGTAAAATATGAGATTACAAAGTAAGAGAAAGAAAGAGAGCAAAGTCCAAGTTTTTTTCCCCTCTAGATTTAGTTTTGTTTTTCACTTTCCACAAAAGAGATATGCTATGATCAAATAAAATCTTCCGGTGTAGTGAACTATGAGCCAACTGAGGACATTTATTAACTCAAAAGTAAATATTACAAGGTGAGGCTCCTGGGTGGCTCAGTCAGTTAAGCGTCTGACTCTGGTTTCCACTCAGGTCCTAATCTCAGGACTGTGAGATCGAGCCCCACCTGGGGTTCCACGTTCAGCATGGAGTGTGATTAGGAATCTCTCTCCCCCTCTTTCTGCTCCTCCTCCCCACACTCTCTTTCTCTCAAGTAAATAAATCTTTAAAAAAAAAAAAAAAGTAAATATTACAAGGTAACTGAATAGGGTTCCTTGTATATTTTTTCCCTCAGGGGAAACAGTGCCTACACATCACAATAGAAAGAATGTGGGTTTCATTACAATAGAGAGAATGTGGGTTTCATTGGTTACTATGGAGTTCCAAATAACACTCATTTTAACATATTTATTTGTGATGACTTCTAGAAATTTACATTTTCTTCATCATTTTTACAATCAATCCATAAACAAGCATATCTGATAGCCTATAATAGTTTGTTTCAAAAATGTCTTTGAAACATTGTGAACTTTTTCATGCAACGAAATAGCAACCCAGATGAAGACTATCATTAACATATCAATATCCAAATGGAAATCAGAACAAATATTTAAGACAGACTATAGAAGTCAAGGCAGATTTCTGGATCTGGAGATACTGACATGTTTCTAGTAAAATAAAAATGTTTTATTACTACTCCTTAATACTTAACACTGAACTAGAGTTGACCTGAAATCCTCCAAACTCAATCTATTCTCACTCTTATGTTTTCTAAATTAGTTTCTTGTACCAGAATGCCATCCTGTACCATCTTTTTCACTTTATAAAACCTTACACATCCATTTTTTAATCTCCAGTTTACTGCCCATTTTCCATATCTTCATCCTGATCACCACACTAAAAGTGATCTTTTTTATGGGATAGAGTCTATTTGGGAAAATAAAATGAATTCTAGTGACACCATTTCACATAGAGTGCCTTGTATTATGACCACTTCTTCACGTGTCTCATTTTGAGGATAAAGATTGAATACAAATTTATTTCCACCATAGGAATAAGGACAGTGCCTTGCAAATTGCATTGGAAAGCATGATAAATGTTTATGGAATAAGAGAACGATTAGATAAAATAGTAGATAAAAGAATAAGATGATTAGAAAACAAGTAACTACTCAGTGTATGCCATTAACCCTAACTAAGCTGTGAATGCAAAGAAGGGAGACATGAATAAAGGTTAATCTGGTTGGCTAATTAAATTTAAATTTAAAAAAAAAAAAGGTTAATCTAGTTAATAAAGGTAGTTTGGCAGGGCATCCTGGGGACAGGAGCTGAGGACTGAAAACTGGTAAGTGATGGGTAAAAGATATTGCAGGCACTGGCATGAGGGAGGGAACTAACACAGGGCAAAATAACACAAAATTCAAAGTGAGGAATGTAGCCTCTTTTTAGGATGTGCTCTTTCCCAAATTCCCCATAAAATTACAAGAGTATTTAGATACAGGAACAGAGTCTATCCATTAAAATGTGAACTCTCCAAAATGAACCAGCCACCAAAACTGATCAGAGAAATCATCTAGCTACCAAAATAGAATGAAAGGAAATATGAAGTACTCAGAGTATTTAAGAAATGCACTGGGATTATTACAGACATTTAGATAATATTAAGCAATTGAGATCATTCTGTGAATCATTAGGGCTATTTCCTTTATACTCAATAAGGTACAAGAGTGTGGCAGTTCTAGCCTAGCTCTTATCTAATCTGAAAACTCATCTTAATGACAGTTTAGTTACCAGTACAGATTTAACTGAAATTATGTCTCATAATTCTACATCTTCCTTTCAAGAATACTTAAAATCCACATCCTTGATTTTCAGATGTGACTAAAATAGCCAGAGGGTTTTTGAGAGACACCTATTATACAACAGTAAGGAAATTGGCTATTTCAAATAGTAATGGTGACCAATTATGCTTTGGTACTGCAAATACTTAGAGTTGACAGCAATGCTCTGGAGAAATTTTGTACACTAGGTTCTAAGTTCTATAATGTCTTTCTACTAAATATTTTGAAACAAATTTAACATTAAGATTTTTCAGTACGCTGAGCTGTCAATCAAGCTTTAGTTTCCCTGATACTGTTCTTTTAAGGAAGTACAGTGCTTTACTTACCCATGATCAGTAACAGAAGGCCCAACCTAACCTAACACCCCTACTAACAATGTACAGACACTTCGCCATTTTGCAATGGAGAAAAAGCTTAATTTTCTATACGGCATGAATAAGGCTTTCGAAAGCAATTTCAAAGCAGATTTCCAGAAGCAACTTCTAAGGGCAGCTGAATGAGGCTTTTAGCATGCTTTGATAACTATCGAAATTCCCAAATTACATAAATGCTTAATAACAAGTAAGTATTTCTAACCTGGGCCTACATAAAATATTACCTTTCCTAAAGAAACTAAAAGAAAACCTGTAAGGCATTTCATCAGCACTTTAACTTTGGGACATGTGAAAAGCAATTTGAAAATTGTAGCCCGTTGTAAAAATACATATATATTTTTTGCTTACTCTTTTTTTTTTTCCTCCACATTAAGAAACATTTTTTTTTTTTTTACTGTTTTGTTGGCTTAATTTCTTCCAAAGGAGATTATAACTAAGTAACTACATGAATCAAACCCTGATTGATGTACCTTCTTACAACTACTGCTGATAGATAGCCCTTAAGGGCAAAACCAGGGCACTCTTTTTTTTTTTTATAAGATTTTTATTTATTTGAGAGAGAGAGAGAGATCACAAGCAGGCAGAGAGGCAGGCAGAGAGAGAGGGGAAGCAGGCTCCCCGCTGAGCAGAGAGCCCGATGTGGGGCTCGATCCCAGGACCCTGAGATCATGACCTGAGCCGAAGGCAGAGGCTTTAACCCACTGAGCCACCCAGGCGCCCCAAAACCAGGGCACTCTTACAAAATAAACATTGACAGGAAGTGGAGATACATAATTTAGAAATAGCAAACTTATACTAGAACACACAGTTTAATATT
>CM052885.1:87340588-87387628 GCA_028534135.1 Potos flavus
TGTAGGTAACTGAATGTAAACAACAAAACTGAATAATAATGTCAAAAATTAAAAAACAGGAGGGATAGGCAGATAATAAAAAGCCATAAGGCACTTTTGATTCTCACTGCATTAAATATTTTGCATTGGTAATATATTTTAAATAATTCAAACAAAAGCATCCAATTAAGATGCTGTTAATTCACAAAGTAGAAGTTGCAAGAGTATAAAGAACAACACTTCACTTAATCATAATATTTACTAAGTCCCATAAGGCACGACATCCAAGATGTCAGTAAAGGTCATATAGTGAAGGATAAATAGCTTCAAATTCTTTGCTACTCTTTCCATCAAAAAGTGGAGTCTTTCTCTCTTGCTCTTGAGTCTGGGCCTACCCTACAACTTTGCCCAACAGAATGTAGGGAAAGTAACTGTAATTTCTGAGGTTGGGCCTTAGAAATTCCATAGCTTCTACTTTTTCTCTATGAATATTTCCTTTTGGAATCCAGACACCATGCTGTGAGAAACCCAAGTCACATCCAGAGGCCACACAGAGGGAAACGAAAGCATTCTGGTCACCTGAGCATCCAATCAACAGTCGGCTCTAAGGGTCAGCCATGTGTATGAGCCATCTTGAACTTCCTATCCCAGGCTGACGTTTGAGTAACTGCAGCCTAGCCAACAACACTTGGGGATTTGAGATTCTATACTGTAACTAAACTTTAAGAATTATTACATGTCAAGTTTTAATATAAAATCAGAGAAAAATATCCACAATTATCTGAATAATCAACAATAATATTCCTCCATTTTTCAACATATCTGTGTAAGGCCAGGTTTTCTTATGTATTTCAAGCAAAACAACATATTGCAATAAATAGAATGCAGAAGTAAACATAAGATTCCAATTAATCTCATCAAGCAATCATCAAAGAGATCTGCAAAAAATGTAAAGTAATGCAACCTTAATTATTTTTTGTCTGGGAAATATAGTTATTCCTCTAAAATTATATATGTTGATATATAATGTGTTTATTATATTTTGTGTATATTTTTAATGACACATACACTATAAAATTCACCATTATAAAGCATTATGTTATATATAAGCATCATAAAGCACAAAATTCGGTGGTTTTTAGCATAATCACGAGCTGTCTAACCATCACCACTAATCCCAGAATACTTTCATCATGCCCAAAATAAACCATATAACTGTAAACAGTCATTCCTTATTTCCCTATGTCCTCAGTCCCTGGCAACAACTAATCTATTTTGTGTCTCTATGTATTTTTTCTATTCTGGACATTTCACATAAATAAAATCATATAGTATATGGCCTTTTGTGTCTAGTTACTTCCACTTAGCATAATAGTTTCAAGGTTCATCCATACTATAGCATATACCTGTACTTTATTACTTTTTATGGCCAAATACTATTCCATTGGATGGATTTATTGCATTTTGCTTATCCATTCATCAGATGATGAACCTTTGAGTTGTTCCTGTTTTTTGGCTATTATGAATGATTATGAGCATTTGTGTACCAGCTTTTGTATGGATATACGCTTGTAATTTTCTTGGATATTGTTATTGACTTATTATTTTCAGATGAATTAACTATTTTAAACATTTCTAAACTGTACAGTATAAAATCTACATAAATCGAAACTTTTTAGGGCCCTAGATAATTTTTAAAAGTACAAAGGGTGCTGAGACCAAAAACTTGAAAACCACTGCTATACAGAATTTTTTTTCTACTGCTTTTCAAACAAATATGAAAATATAACTTTTTCATATGACCTTTAGATTATTGATTCAGAGGAATTTCAAATAATTTTTAGCTTTTATAAAACATATTATCTTGGCAACTTTATTCCTAGGTGAATTTAAGGAGAAATAATGACCAACGAATAAAATCATGAAAATGAGGGTAAATGTCATAGTATATGGAGGGTCTCTTTTCCCTACAAGATGCTAAAAAAAAAAAAAAAAGGTGAAATGCTTTATTACTTTTTATAAACTGCTAGAGTTTTCTAAAGATATATAACTTCAGTTTGGATACATGCGCTCTTCAAATCCATGACCTAAGTGGGCTTCAGGCCCCTGTGTCGATCTTTGGACCTTTGAAATAACTGTCTTGGCTCTTTCACACTTGGGGGGAGAGATATCTGGTCCCAGTCTCCCCTGATGCCTGTCAATATAATTTTTATCAAAATTCTGGTAGCTGGCATTCCTGCTCTCATTGCTCACAGAAGATTATTTTTATTGGGCATTTCATAATCATAGTTCTTGAACCACTATTATATATATATTCAACCTTAGGAAAACTTTCAAAGTTTCCTATTAAATGCATTTGGTACATCTGTTTTCCCCAAAAGATGTAAAATTCATAAACTTCTATAGAATATCTTTGGTGTCTTTAAATGACTACACATGTGTTTAAGTTATATCCTTTGACACAATTATATAGGTACTTCTCACTTTCTGAATCACTCCAAATTTTAGAAGCACATTCATGTAGTGAACCAGGTTCTTAATGGCTTTAGGTCATGTTTTTCTATGTAATTTCAAGTTCCCAATAGACATTTGAAAACAGAAAAGTTACCATAGGATATTTAGTTATTCTTTCATTATTAAAAGGACTATTTTCAATAACAAGCATACAGTTTAGGATAATTTTTTATTGTTCTTTATTAAGAATTGAAAGTAAAATCCTCTTTCACAGAAAGACTGTTCCATGGAGTGATACAGAAATTTCCCTCTGACAGGGATCTTAATTTTCTCAAAGGTCATCCAATTACTCCTGGTTCAATTCCCACGTGACACACTAACTTAGAAATGTTTCCTCATTAGTGTTGACATCTGTCTCCCAAGTGCTGGAAAGAACTTCATATACTACATCATTTATTTGAAATGTAGATTTAGAAAGGGAAAAAAAGAAATCTTTGCTTTTAAATATCTGGATGTAATTGTGTATTACATACATGTATCATATACAAGAGAAGATATTTCAATTAAAAGGCATTAGAGCAGCATGAAAAGTAAAATGCTTTGGAGTTCAAATCCTGCTTCCATCCCTTATCTTACCAAAAGATCACAAGGAAGTTGTTAAGCGTGAGATTCGATTTCCCTATCTGCAAAAATAAAAGCAGTATCCTTGTAGACTAATTATCAAAATGCAAGTAAATTATCTGATAAAGTACATAGGATCTCTACATTGCTATCTTTTATTAAAGGTATCGTTACTATTATCACAACAAAAGGCACCTTAAGACAACATAGGTCTACCATGAAATTCATGGCAATCCCTAGAGTTGAAGAATGGCCTAACTGCATTAAGAGCAAGCATAAAGGTAATAGAAAGGTATGATTGCCCTAGATGTCAGCTAGTCAAATAAAATAGCATTTTGGGTTTTTGTTGTTGTTGTTTTTGTTTTTTCAGGAGGAAGGGGAGGGAGGACAGCCTGTGAGAAGGGAACTGTTTTCTGCTTTCAGTGTAAGGGGATCCAGAAAGGTAATCATTTTTGCTGAAATACCAACAATTTTAGTTTACTTGGTACCCCAGCTTTTAACACTTCCTATCTCCAATACAATACCACAGGCATGAAACACAAATATTTTCCTCAAACATCATTTTGATGTTCTCCCTTGTCCTGTCCAGAAGCGTACAAAGGCCCACAGTGATCCACCACACTCTCCTGTTCCAAGACCTACGCTACCCCACCAGCCCACTTCTCATGAACTTCACTTCAGCAACTCCACGTTGTACTGACAAAAACACAAGAATTGATTCAGGGGCCCCTGACCGGCTCAGTCAATAGAGCATGCAACTCTTGATCTTAGTGAGTTCGAGCCCCAATCTGGGTGTAGAGATTACTTAAAAAAAAAAAAAAAAAAAATATATATATATATATATATATATTTATATTTATATTTATATTTATAAATATATAAATATATATATAGAGAGAAAGATATCCCAAGATACTCAACTTAAAAATGGATTCAAAGTAACTCTTCATACTTTAATTGCAGTCTATTTAAAACAATAAGTAATTCTCATTTAAAATCCACCGATTATGGGGTGCCTGGGTGGCTCAGTGGGTTAAGCCTCTGCCTTCATCTCAGGTCATGATCTCAGAGTCCTGGGATCAAGCCCCGCATGGAGCCCCGCATGGAGCCCCTGTCAAATAAGTAAATAAAATCCTTTAAAAAATAAATAAGATAAAATAAAATAAAATAAAATAAAATAAAATAAAATAAAATAAAATAAAATAAAATAAAATCCACCAATTATATTTCCTGATATACCCACAGGGCAGAAGATAGTTGTATTCCGTATTCTAAAATCTTATTAAATGTGATAGCAATTTATTCAAAATGGTAGTACTTTGAAGTCCTGATTATTTTCCTGTACTTATGTCTTCTAATAAAATTAGTGAGTAACTGAAACACAAATAATGTGAAAAATATTCCATTTCATTTAAGATTTAATTAGAGATCATATTTATATTATGGATACATATTTATTAATTACAGTGATACCAATCTTACATTTTTTACAAAAACAGACTAAGGAAGGAGGGAGAACACTGCTGAAAAGGACTACTGGAACTTATAGAAAATATTATTGTGCTTCTCAAATACTCGAGTAGTGGACTTTTATTTACAGTCTATGTAGTCATACCAATTAATTTTCAATCCTTTTAAAGTTAAATTTTGGTAACTTACCCACTAGTGGATAACCTGAGCTTTTTCCACTCCAGTGCCCAGTACATTCTAAATAGAAAGGCCAAGATGGCAACAAAGTAGGTGGAAATTGCATTATGAATGTATATGTATATGCCCATGTGTATATCTGAATACTTTTGAATAATACTTTATTGAACTTTTATTTTTTGAAATTTCTATTAAGCAAATTATTTAAGATCTAAAAGCAAATTTAAAAGCTAACCATTAGCTATAAAGATTCACTGTTCATTAATTATTACCAGCATTTTCTAAACATTTCCTTACCTACTGGCTCTGATTGAATGCTCTTATACCTCATCTCATTCATCTTAGCGTGAAGTTGGAAGTCCTTTCCAAATAATTATCACCCCCTCAGGAAAACTAAGCATTGAGATGCTTCTCTCCAGGAGACCAAATTAGTATTTCAATCCAGAAAACTTTCTTTTGCCTGCCCTTTTTTTTCCCCTACCTGATGCTAAGTGCTGAAATAACGCTGCAGATTTCCTCTTCCAGCACTGTTTTCTTTCCTCTCATATGGAAGAATTAGAAAGTAAAAAAAAAAAACAAAAAACTGCAGAGGTCTAAGATTACTTTCTTCCATCTTATGTATCTATTTCTCTCCTCCCTCACCTCTGATTATATTATAGTAGATTCTCTGCCTATTTCTTTACTTTCTTATTTTTTAAGAGTAGAATGTCTGGCACTAAAGTGCTGCCAAATAAATACTTGATAAATGAATGAATAAACAGGAGTGAAACAATGGTCTCCACCCTTTTCTTTGATGTAAGATACTCCAGCCCACAATGTTTAATTAGTTAACCACTAGATTCTCAGTTAAGTTATTCAAACACCACTCAGCCTCACAAAACATTTAAACCATCAGACAAACTAGTTCTTTGGGAAACATTTTCTAAATTTATATATTTAAAACTGAATGTTTTGAACATATTCACTCAGCAAGTTCTTTCTTGAGCATCTAATCTAACAACTTAAATAAGCTTTGTAGAAGATCTCATGTGGTTTCATTAGTATATTTCTAACTATACTCCAAATTTATATCTATTTTTATACCGCCTCAATTCAAAATTATTATAGGTCAACTGTATTTTAAAACACTATATTATAAGGAAGCTTCTTCAGAGCAAAACAACAGTAACAGCAACAAAATTTAGAACTTACTGATCACAGAGAGTCAAGCAAAATGTCATGCTCACGATAGTGCTTTATCAATATTTATTGATCTGAATGGCTATGGAATTTTCTCCATATTAAAAGGTTCTTAGGTTAATTCTGAAAAAGTTTCCAGAAATAAGAAATAAGGGAATAAAGAAGGCTTCTATTTTCAATTTAGTACTTACTAATCATCAAAAAAGATTCAAAGAATTTCATCTAAGACTCAGCTGGGACATAAAGGAACCTATATTCATTGTACTCCTCCCCTACTAGACTCTAATGGGAAGTCAAGTGAATCTGTATCAAATTGTTTCTGTTTGAAATTAAATGGTGCTTACAATGAAGCTTGATAAATATCAGAATATATTCAATTGTCTTTACATTTTTATCTATCTTAGAAAAAAAAACTACCTCCGCAGTGACATTTTTAAATAGAGGGTTTTTAAAAAGATTTATTTATTACAGAGAGAGAGAGAGAGAGAGAGAGAGAGAGTGTGTGCATTAGCGGGGGAGGGGTAGAGGGAGAGAATCTGAAATAGACTCAGCGTGGAACCTGACATGTGGCTGGATCCTGAGATCATGCCCTGAGCCAAAACCAAGAGTTGGATACTTAAACAACTGAGCCACCCAGGTGCCCCAACATTTTTATATAGATTAAGGACATGCTTAATAACTGAGCAAATAGAGGTAAAAACAGTATGAAGAGAAGTAGAAAGGCCTTCACTATTTTCCATTGGCCATATGTGATATTACCTAGCTTCAGGTACAAATAAAGTTATCACTATATTTCCTATGGGGTTCACAGCTTCTGAGATAAAGAAAAAATTACAAAGTATAAATGAGAGGATTTGTTTAACTTTATACCAGCCAAGATGAACAGGAAATGTTGATCCTGATTCTGAGACTGAATATATTTTCCATTATATAACAAAAAGAAAGTGTATTATTTTAAATTCAAGATTACTTAGCATTCTTTCTGCCTTTTGCCTAGCAGAAATTTGTCAGGGTCTTATCAAGAACAGTACTTGAGAACAGTATGGGTTTAGGGGTTATCTAGCAAGTGGCTAATTAATATAGTTTCTTCTATTTACAAACTCAACACAAGGAAGAAAATGTATATTTATCAGATGCCTTCTATATGCCAGACACTATGCTAAAATCTGTGCATGTATTATCTCATTTAACCTTCACACCTGTTATCAATGCTTTATAAACGTAGAAATAAAAGTTCAGAGAGTCTCAATACCTCACTCACAGACTCGAAACTTGTAAGTGGGAGATTTGGGTTTAGAACTCAAATCTCTTTGAAAGAACCAATGGCAAGAGAGGAAAGGAAGAGATTTTTAATCAATACAAATAGTAACTCTTCTGATATGTGTATGTAAGGCTATGAGTGTATGACAGAACAAGGTTCAAAACATCTCCTAAAGCCTCAACTAACCACACGTAAGACAGAATTTTTTGTTTTAAAAAAAAAAAGATGATAATGACATAAAGGTTAGTTGGCCACAGTATTCTATGGGTTTGCAACTAAAAATATGTCATGTGTTAGGCTGTGTTAGTGGAAAAACCAATAGCACAACTTTCAGATGTTAGGAAATGATAGTCTTAATGCTCTGACCAGACCACACCTGGGTAGTGTGTTAGGTACTAAGTACTATATTCCGACAATAGTGTCAAAATGCAGTAATTTGAAGTAGTTTGAATAGAGTTATCAAGTACCTTAAAGTGATGACATTGAAAAAGAATTGTGAAAATAAGAGAGATTTAGCCTTTAAAAAAGTTGAGAAGAGATATGTTTCTGTCTTCATATATTTGAAAAGCTTTCAAGTAAAAGGGAAGAAATAGGTATAGGTGCATTCAGTATTACATCAGAAAACAAATTAAGTGAAATTTCTAGAGAAGAGAATTTTAATTCAGTTTAGAGGGCATATCCTAATAATTACATCTACTATGGAATGGAATCACTCCTTTAATATATACATATATATTGGTATATAAAGACTTTTATATGTTGCTTTTGAGAGAAATTCATATATATGTGTTTCACACACACATACAAATTAATTAAAGCTTTATGGGCCTTACATATTTTAAATTTTCCTCCATTTCCCTTTCTAAAATGAGACAATACTAAAGAAATAATTTTGCATGTGGCATCTGCTTAATGCCCTGCCCTGTAATTTCTTTATTGAACATAATACATATTAATGCACATTTTATGCAGATTTCTTGGACTAGTAGATTAAAAATGCTTATAAAATATCCCTAAGCAATGGGAGTATCCACCAACAGGAATCTTTCCCAGGGACAGAACTAGGAGTGGCACGCAGGAGGTTTTCAACACAATAAACTATAACTTAAGGGAGATACCAATCAAAAAATCTTTTTAAAGACATGATAAAAAACACAAGTTTGTCTAAGAGGTGGAAGAAAATCTGACACCCAAATCACAACATGTTTACAGAATGGCTTCAGTGTGACAGAAATCCTCCAAATTTTTAGCCAGTAAACTATTCATTATTCTGACTTTATCTTGTATAATGAAGCTCAAAGGCTCTGTATGAAAAATATTCTTCACCCAATTTTCCTGAAAACTCCAAAAAAAAGAAGTAACTTTGAACTTTTTTCTCATATGCTCTTTGTTCCCATACTTTTTCTTAATGTTGCTAAGAATAGTAAGATCTAACATGTCAATACCAGCATGAAAGAGAATAAAAATGAGGATACGCCAGCTATAAAATGATTTATTTCGCCAAAGATTCATACATTCCTGGTCATAAGTATCCTTGTCCTCAGCAATGCAAATCGAACCTTAGCAAATCAAAACATTTCAGTTCTAAGATGACAGACACCAGCACATTTTTCAGACAAGCTCCATTTAAATTGGATATATCCTTACATTCTCATTTCCAAATTAAAAGTCACTACATGATATGCTTTTTTCCCTGTGATTTGCCATATGCTTCAGTCAGCTAGTTCAATCTCCTTTTGGCTGATCTTTTGGTTGTATACTATCTAAGCCAATTTATGAAGATCGGCGCTAATTTCACACACACAATAAGGCAATGCAACATTCACAACAGGTCCTAACAAAGCATCTCATATCACCAAATCTTGATTATGTTGTGCTGAAGAAGTCCTCTGAGGCATTTTAATATGTTTAGAGACTGCCTTACTACCCTCAGTGGCTATTAGCAATGTGTTCAAGTCCCCATGTATTATTACGCCAACACAGAAATTGTAGGATAATTGTTGGCACTGTGCTTTGGTATTTCAACCATGATGTTGATATTAATCTATTTTGGTAAAGGGTGCTATGGGAACTGATGGCCTGTTTTTCAAAGGATGGGATAAAAGAAACCAGAAAAAGGAGGGGCAGGAATAAAAGCACATGCACCATGTAATAATTTAATGAATACTACAGGGAAACCTATTTGACATTGTCACTTTTTACAAACATTTCATATTAATTGTTAATATGTTGATGGTCAAAAGCACTTGGGGGGGGGGCGCCTGGGTGGCTCAGTGGATTAAAGCCTCTGCCTTCGGCTCAGGTCATGATCTCAGGGTCCTGGGATTGAGCCCCATATTCGGCTCTCTGCTCCGCGGGGAGCCTGCTTCCCCCTCTCTCTCTGCCTGCCTCTCTGCCTACTTGTGATCTCTCTCTCTCTGTCAAATAAATAAATAAAATCTTAAAAAAAAAAAAAAGCACTTTGGGGGTAGACCATAGACACTCTGAGGGGATGAGGGAGAAGGATTAGTCCTGGTATTTCTTTTGGTCATAAGAGTATAATTTCTAATTATCAACAATTCGGAAAACAATCATGGTTTTATATGAAACCATTTATGACACACAAGTTAATCTGTGAAAAACTTCAAGAAAAATGTAAATAAATTGAAACCGATTCTAACGAAGCCTAATAACTCACTTCTTGTTTACAAGAAATTCAGGGGCTAGGGAATCAACCTATATAATGCCACAAAAGCAAACATACACATAGAATATGAGACATCTGGCTCAGTTTGCTTCAAAAAGATGGGTAGTGGGGGAACTTTAAAAAAATAAAATGCAATGTGTGGTATTTCTTTGGATACCAAGTCACATACAACAAATGGAAAATAACATTGTTTAGATAACTGATAAATTCTGAATATAAACAGAGTATTAGATGGACAAAGGAATCAGAGTTAATTTTGTTAGATGTCATAATGACATTGTGGCAGGGTAAGAAAATATCCTTTTTTTTTTTTTAGAGATATTAAAATATGTGGGGGGAAAATGGCATGGAATCTGGTACTTGCTTCAAAATGTATCAGCAATAACCACAACTAAAAAAGGAATAAGTGAAACAAGCATAGAAAAATCTTGATATTTCTTGAGTTGGAGTGATAGTTATAGAAGAGTTCATTATAATATTCTATTTTTACATACATTTGAATTTTTTTAAATAAAAATTTTAACTAAGTTATGGTTCATTAAAATCGCTTAGGTGGTGGTGGCTATGGGCAATGTTTTTGCTATAATAAAACAATTTCTTTCCTATTTTTTTTTCCTCTGCCTTTAAAATTCTGGCCTGTGGGTGAGTTTCAGGTGTCTATAAATCCCCTGATCTTTCCTTCTCAATTCAGTTCTCTAGGAGAGAGTCCGGTGTCATCGCATTGTCCAAGATATTGCCCCAAAAGGTTAGGAGCTACACTGGAATAGAAACTTACTGAGAAAGGTTTTTATTTCTCTTCAGCTGGCATTTTAGCTTGTGTGTTTCTAGATATTTTTAGTACATAAAATCAGAAATGAGACTAGATGCATGGTAAACTCAAACTAGATCAAGTATATATCCCTGTTTGCCTGGATTAGGCTTAGTTAATTCCTTTTGCAAATGATAAATTTGCAAAAAAAAAAAAAAAAAGTCATCCTAACTCTAAGCCACTCTTGGAGTCAAATTAGAAAACATCTGGAATGTAAATAGGTACTTGAAATAAATTAGTCCTTGCTGTTATTGTTTTTGTGCTTATTCTAATTGCCCAAATTGACCCTCTAACAACTGTATCTATCATTGGCTAAGTCAGTGCTTCCCTTAGTTTTAAGCTCTAGCACTTACATTAAGTTCTTCCCCTAAGTGGACTACATAAACTACATAAACTTCCAGGTAACATTCCTGTAGTCTTACTCTCACTAAGGGATTTTTGTGTCTATCAAATTATAACTTACTTTATAATTTCTATCAAATTATAACTATATCTATCAAATTATAACTTACTTTATAATTTCCCTAAGAACTTGTAAGAAGCTATTAGCTTCCTACATAGCCAGCTTTTTCACATATGGGGACACTACTGTACACTCTCTTGGATCATTTGTCCTCTCTCGTGATAACCTGATATAGTATCTACTCTATAATTAAGACCTGACAGTAGCATTACTTTTCCCTGGGGGAAAAAAAAAATCGATAGACATTGTAGCTAGCCCAAAAGCAATCACTTGGTAAACAAAGAGAACTTGAGGGGCGCCTGGGTGGCTCAGTGGGTTAAAGCCTCTGCCTTCAGCTCAGGTCATGATCACAAGGTCCTGGGATCGAGCCCCCCCCCCCCCCCGCCCCCGCATCGGGCTCTCTGCTCGGTAGGGAGCCTGCTTCCCCCTCTCTCTCTGTCTGCCTCTCTGCCTACTTGTGACCTCTGTCAAATAAATAAATAAAATCTAAAAAAACAAAAAAAAAAAACAAAAAAAAAAGCAAAGAGAACTTGGTGCTCAACTATTTTCACTTGCGACTGAGTATATTTTCCAGAATTTATCATTACTAAAAATTACTGATTACAATATGTGTTATGTAAACAATCATTCCAACATGATCAGGCAACATATAATTCCTACTTTCTAGGTGATCTAAGAAACTATCTGATTTCTCTATATCTTATTTTATTGTGTACTTGCTATGTACATATATGCATGTGGTGATCCACAGCAAATAATCTCTTCTAAAGTTTCAATTGTCAAACTATATCTTGATTTTTGCCAGAGACAATAAAAGATAATGGATACCCTTGGAAAGAATTAAATATCCGAATTGTGACAAAATATATTGAATTTTTGTACCATACTTGAAGAGAATGACCTGTATATTTTTAAGATTTTATTTATTTATTTGAGAGAGAGAATGAGTAGTGGAGAGGGGCAGAGGGAGGGAGAGAGAGAGTGGAAATGAGTAGTGGGGAGGGGCAGAAGGGGAGAGGGAGAAGGAGAGGGAGGGAGGGAGAGAGAGAGAGAGAGAGAGAGAGAGAGAGAGAAAAGCAGACTCCCCACAGAGCAAGGAGCCTGATGGGGGAGCTCAATCCCAGGACCTGGATGCTGGGTCATGACCTGAGCCAAAGGCGCCCCGACTTATACTATTTTTTTATCTAATAGATCCATGTAATTGAATATGATTTTTTTTTTTTTTTTAGATTTTTTTTTTATTTATTTATTTGACAGAGAGAGATCACAAGTAGGCAGAGAGGCAGGCAGAGGGAGAGGAGGAAGCAGGCTCCCTGCTGAGCGGAGAGCCCGATGTGGGGCTCGATCTCAGGACCCTGAGATCATGACCTGAGCCGAAGGCAGAGGCTTTAACCCACAGAGCCACCCAGGCGCCCTGAATATGTTTTTGCTGGGTGCCTATGTCCAGATATAAACCTTTAGTTCCCAGTGGCTTGGCAGCAACAAGAGTCAGAGGATACTTATAGGATGAATCTGGGAAGAAAAGCAGGCTTCTCTATGCCACTGTTCTTCTATCTTCATAACTCAAAAAGAATGCTAAAGAGTAGGGATTTGTTGGCCCTCTAAGGACTCAGATAACTAAGAAATTTAAAAACAAAACCAGACCACTGATATCATTAAGCCCAATATCCTTTCACATTCAAAACAAAAACAAAAACAGACAAAAAAAAAACAACCATACATGGCCCAAAGAAGTTGGAAGACTCACCCAAAGGTGCACGATAGCTCATAAAAGAACAGGAGCCTAAAGAGCTTGTACTACACACTTTTAAAACCTGAGATTTTAGAGAAAGAACTATATTCTATGTAACCACAAGCCAGAAGAAAAATGAAGCTGGGATAAAAATGGTGAAGGAGACAAACTGAATATTGTGTAGAGTTCAAGAAATTAAGAAAATTAAGTATGTGGAAATAAAAGAGCTTTAAAAAGGGGGGTGGTGGGGATCCTGGGTGGCTCAGTCGGTTGAGTGGCCGATTCTTGATTTCAGATCAGGTCATGATCTCAGGGTTGTGAGACTGAACCCAGCATTGGGCTCCACACTCAGCAAGGAGTCTGCTCCAGATTCTCTTCCCTTCTTCCACAGGCTTGTTTGCTTGCTCTCTTTCTTTCTCTCTCTCTCTCTCTCTCTCTCTCTCATAAATCTTTAAAAAATAATATGAAATTAAAAATGGGGGTGGATGAAAATGAAAACATGAGGACTTAAAATGTTTCACTAAATCCAAGATGGGCTTTTTATGGGCCAAAACAAAGGGAAAAACACAATCAGCTCTAACTGTAAATAAATAAATAAAATCTTAAAAAAAAAAATGGATTGATGACCCAAATTAAGATCTAAAAAAAAAAAACAATTCAAAGAAAATAAAATATGAATACTGAACCAAAGCTTTATAAATGCAAATTATTTCCTTCCTTCTTTCTTTTATTCCTTTCTTCCTTCCAAGAATCCACATACCACAACCAAGTCCCAGTATAAAACAGGCATTCTAGATAAAGTACAACTACTAACAGTTCATATATACTTAGAGAGTACTCACTATGTACTCTCTAAAAGTTCTTCTAAGAACTTTACATCCATATAATGTAATCTTCACAATAATCCTACAAGATAAGTATTATTATCATTTTATAGTCATGGAAACCAAAACACAGAAAGTTAATGTGTTAAGAGTAATAAATGATAGAAGTAAGATTGAAACCCAGGCACACTTGCTCTAGAATTCATGTTCTTACCCACTATACCACATTGCCTCTTTAAGAGGTACTCTGGGAATCCAAACCACCTTTGAGAAAGGACATGACAATATGACAGCACTCCTTTGTAATGAGATATCCTACAAGATAAATTCTGGCAGTCCCAGCTAACACTACCCACTTGTGGCACAGATATGTTTAACCAGAGTTTCTTTGTCATGTTATCCATATAAATATGCATTATAAATATGCACACACAGGCACATACATATATATGAATATATATCCACATAAAACTATACATACGCCCCCACACTTCTACACATGTGCATATGTTTGCATGCATGTGCACACACACACACAAACACAATGTTGTTCTTTTTAAAACCTCTATCATATTATTGTATTTCATGGCACTTCTACTAATATCTATGTTCTGTACTTTTAAGATCTGATGATAGCACAATGAATAGCATAAATTGGGGGTGGACATGGGTCAACAAGATGACAAACTATCTTTCATACACTAGAGCTTGGCAAAAGCAAAGCATACTTGTCCCAAACAATTTTTAGGGCTTCATGAGTTAAGGAATTTCAATTTATTTCCAACTCATTTACACAACTCATTGGAATGTTGTTCTGTAACAACCGATTGATTCACAAGTTCTCCCCGCCTCCCCTCCAATTCCTTATAAACAAAGGACAGAAGAGGTTCCTACTTCTCCACATACCCCAGACAGTGTTCAGCAACTGTTAGAAAAGAATGTGATTCTATGGTACACTCTACTTAATTCTAGAGTTGCACTTATCACACCAGACATAAATTTCTTTCTCCTTGTCTGTATCCCCACTAAGCTTAGAGAAAAATGCTATTTTCAGTTCATTTTTGGATCTCCAGCATCTAACACAGTGTCTGACACATAGCACATACTGAAAAACATTTGGTGAATGGTACATGAAGAAACAGACACTCTGTTTTTTGTTTTCAGTAGTTGTTTTTGCATAGAGTTACATTCACAATCCTTTGTAATAAATAGCATATTTTCAAAGAACGAACAACTGATGATGAGTGTGTAGACTATAGTAACAAAACAAAATAGCTACCACAGGATAAAACCTGGTATGTTATAAATAATTGGCCCAAAGAAGTAATAAAATTTATTTACAAAATTTAAGAGAAAAGAACTATGTATTTTTCACACCTTAAATGTACACATGAGGGATGCTTGGGTGGCTCAGTCAATTAAGCATCTGCCCTCAGCTCAAGTCATGATCCCAGGGTCCGGAGATCAAATCCCACATCAGGCTCTTTTCTCAGCGGAGAGCTTGCCTCTCCCTCTTCCCCTCCCCCTGCACGCATATGTGTGTGTGTGTGTGTGTGTGCGCGCGCACGCACGCGTGCCCTGACACACTTTCTTTGACAAATAAAATCTTAAAAAAATGTATGTATAAAGTTTTGCTTCAAGTTAAAAATACTTCTGTTTTCCAGACCATTCTAAGTACTCAAGGGAGCTGACACTGAAGAAATCTTTATTTTATTTAGCATATCATCATCAACCTAATTGTAACTTTAAAATGTTTTCAGTTTAGGGATGGAAGATATACAATACAGATATTAAATGAAATGTTCTAAGGAGTGAAAGTAGCTGATTCCTGTTAATTTCTAATCAGCTGTCAACTTTTATCATAAATTCTCAAAATAACTGATTATTACTCACTTAAAAAGCTAGTTTATAAATCATTACTAAATTACAGGGTTCCTTCATAAAAAAATTTTTTAAGTTATGAAAACATTTTTATCCCTTTATATTTAAGCAGTCATAATAGACACTAAGTACGGGGCACCTGGCTGGCTCAGTGGGTTAAAGCCTCTGCCTTCGGCTCGGGTCATGATCTCAGGGTCCTGGGATCGAGCCCGGCATTGGGCTCTCTGCTCAGCGGGGAGCCTGCTTCCCCTCTCTCTCTGCCTACTTCTGATCTCTCTCTCTCTGTCAAATAAAAAAAAAAAAATAGACACTAAGTATATATTAAGAAGAATGTTTACATTTATATTGAAATACTTATTTCCTTACAAAGTGGTTATACTGTCCTTTCTTATTAAAAAAACTATAAAACTTTAAAATTGTCTACCTTTAGGCTTAAAATAAAAGTGAAAAATTAGGAAGCGGTTTAAAATACCACAAATATTCAAAGAAATTGGCATTTTAAAAGTCTGAGAGCTACACGGAGTACAGAATTAATTTTTCCTCAGGGATGCATCTTATTATTATTCCCCTAGAGCTTGGTGTCAAGAGAAGCTGTCATTTAAATGTTTACCAGGTGAAAGATAATGAAAGACCTGCACTCTGAAAACTATAAAACACTGATGAAAGAAATTAAAGACAACACAAACAAAAGGAAAGATATTCCAAGTTCATGGATTGGAAGAACAAACATTGTTAAAATGTCCATACTACCTAAAACAACCTACAGATTTAATGTGATCCCTATCAAAATCCGAACAGCATTTTTCACAAGATTAGAATAATCCTAAAATTTGTATGGAACTACAAAAGACCCCAAATCGCCAAAGCAATCTTGAAAAACAGAATGAAACTTGTTTCTTGAAAAAACAAGAATGAAACAAGAATGAAATCACAACCCAGATTTCAAGATATACTGCAAAGCTGTGGCAATCAAAACAGTATGGTGCTGCCACAAAAACAGATGCATAAATCAATGGAACAGACTGGAAAGCTCAGAAATAAACTCACAATTATATGGTCAATTAATCTTCAACAGAGTAGTTAAGAATATCCCGGGGGGGGGGGGGGAGGAGAAAACAGTCTCTAAAAGCAAATGGTGTTGGGAAAATGGGGCAGCTACATGCAAAAAAAAAAAAAAAAAGAAAGAAAAAGAAACTACCCACAAAAATAAACTTAAAAATGGATTAAGGACCTAAATGTGAGACCTGAAACCATAAAAATCCTGGAAGAGAGCACAGGCAGTAACTTCTCTGACATTGGCCATAGCAACATTTTTCTAGATGTGTTTCCTAAGGCAAGGGAAACAAAAGCAAAAATAAACTATTGGGACTACATCAAAATAAATAAAAAGCTCCTGCACAGCAAAGGAAACAATCAATAAAACTAAAAGAAAACCCACCGAATAGGAGAAGATATTTGCAAATGACATATCCAATAAAAGATTAGTATCCAAAATACATAAAGAAATTATATAATTCAACACACAAATAAACAAAACAAGTAATACAATTAAAACTGGGAAGAAGACATGAACATACATTTCTTCAAAGAAGATATCCAGATGGCCAACAGACACATGAAAAGATGCTCAACATTATTCATCAGGAAAATGTAAATCAAAACCACAATGAGATATCATCTAACATCTATCAGAATGGCTAAAATAAAAAACACTAGAAACAACAAGCATTGGTGAGAATGCAGAGAAAAATGAACCCTCACGCACTGTTGGTGGGAATGCAAATTGGTGCAGCCACTTTGGAAAACAGTATAGAGGTTGCTCAAAAAAATTAAAAATAGAATTACCATATATCCAGTTAATTTCATTACTGGGTATTTACTCAACATATATGAAAACGCTAGTTTGAAAAGATACATGCACCCCTATATTTATTGCAGCATTATTTACAATAGCCAAATTATGGAAGCAATCCAAGTGTCCATTGATAGATGAATAGATAAAGAAAATGTAGTACAGATATACACAATGGAATATTACTCAGGAATAAAAAAGAATGAAATTTTGCCATTTGCAACAACATAGATTGATCTAGAAAGTATAATGCTGAGTAAAACAAGTGAGTCAGAGAAAGACAAGTAAGATATGATTTTACTCATACGTGGAACTTAAGAAACAAAACAAACAAAGAAAAAAGAGAGACAAACCAAAAAATAGACTCTTAACTATAGAAAACAAATTGATAGTTACTAGATGGGAGTTGTATGGGGGAAAGTGTGAAATACATAAAAGGGATTAAGAGTAAACTAATCATGATGAGCACTGAGTAATGTATAGAATTGTTGAATCACTATATCATACACATAAAACTAATATAACACTATATGTTAACTATACTAGAATTAAAATTTTTTTAATTTAAAAAACATTTTTGACTAGGTAAAAATAGTAACTCCTCCTGTACCAATCATCTTTGTCATGGAAGGTTCACATTAACAGTCTTTCTTGTATGTAAATGTACTCCATTACTGTGAGGTAAAGATAACTAGAACCATGTTAATTTGTTGTTGTTTTATTGTTTCCTCCAAGCACAATCTCTTTGGAATGCAAGAGGGACTGGGACTAGAAACCAGAGAATGAAACCAAATCTTTGCTCCTACTACTGGCAGTAGTGAACTAGATTATGTAGAACCAAACACCATACTGAAAACACCACAAATATCTAGAAAAATATTAAAATAATGATTTGAAGTATCAGAAATACCAAGGCAGAAATGAATCTGGAGGGACCAAAGTATGAAAAAAGAATCATTCCCAGAGAGCTAAGCCTAGTATTTATAATATTTAGTAGCAGCTGAGAAGTTAGGAAACTGAAGAGAGAACTTTCAAGAGATTTTGGATTTAAGAAGGTACAAAATTGAAGTTTATGGCCCAACAAGTAGGAAGGTCCTGGGCAGAACAAACTTTCCATCAGGACACCTTAGAAATTGGGTGAATCTGAAATAAGCCAGCATGAACAAACAATCTCAATCTTTGATGGAATTAAGATGACCTGAGAATGCTAGCATTCCCAGGCTAATTGATTCCAAAAGCAAAAGTAAATCTTCTCTGGATAAAAATAAAATCTTCCATAGCTTTAAAATATTGCTACATTTAAAAGTGTCCAGTAAAAAATCAAAATAACCAGTCACTAAATAACACATAGACAAAAAAACTAGGGAAAAAATGGGTAATATAAACACAAGGAATTCATATAATGGTGTTATCAGTCAGGGACTTCAAAATAAGTGTGATCAAGATGTTCGAGGATTTTCTTTAAACGTTAATAATGTCAGAAGATAAACCGTAAAAAGAAAAACAAATCAAAATTCTAGAAAAAAACATAAGTAAAAATAAGAAACCTATAGAATAATGAGCTGATTAGACACAACTGAAAATCAAATAAAACTAGAATATGGATAGATATATGCACACACACAAAAAAAAGATACAAAATTCAAGGGAAAGACTATAAAAGATCTTTTGGAAAAAAGACCCTACACATGGACAACTGAATTGCCATAAAGGGCATCAGGTGAAAGAGAAAATGGGAGAAAAGCAATATAAATAAGTAATGGTGGTGAACTTTTCAAAACTGAAGACAAGCTACAGATTCAAAAAGCACTGTAACACTACAGCAAAATTTTTAAAAAGTATCCATGCCTTTCATAGTAAAACTGCTTAAAAGACAAAAAATTATTTTAAGTAGCTGAGAGATATTATCTTCAAAAGAGTTACTGCTGACTTTTTGAAATGAACAAGAAGACAAGAGAAAGATACTTTCAAAGTGGCAAAAGAAAATCAGTTAACCTAAAATTCTATATCCAGTAAAACTATCTTTTGAAATAACTATATTCATAAACAAACAAGACCGAATTTTTCAGCAGCAGAACAAAACCAAAGGAAATATTAAACCGTATTATTCAAATAAAATGAAATTGTTTGGCAATATTTTTTCATTAAGATATGTACATTTTTTAGACATAATGCTATTGCACACTTAGACTAGAGTATACTGTAAACTTTTACATGCAGTGGGAAACCAAAAAATTCATTTGGTTCACTTTGTTGCAGAATTTGTCTTGCAGTGGTCTATAATACAACCCATAATATCTCCAAGGTACACCTGTATTAAACTAAATCTGGTGATATATAAATCATGACCAGATTAGGTTTATTTGAGGAATGCAAGGTTCATTTAATATTTAAAAATCAATGTAAGTTATTACTTTAAAATATAGTATTAAACAATATATGACACAATAAAGTATTAAAAATATAATTTTCACAATGGCAGAAAAAAATTGATGAAATTCAAAACTCTTTGGAGTGGCTGAGTGGCTTAGTGGTTAAGCATCGGGCTCTTGATTTCTGCTCAGGTCATGATCTCAAGGTCATGGGATCAAGCCCTGCTCCAGGCTCTGCACTCAGTGGGGAGTCTGCTTGAAGATTCTCTCCCTCTGTTCCTCCCCCCTGCCCCCCTCCCCAGCTCACTCTCTCTAAAATAAATAAATAAATCTTAAAAAAAAATTCAAAACTCGGGGTGCCTGGATGGCTCAGTCAGTTAAGCAGCTGCCTTTGGCTCAGGTCATGATCTCAGCGTCCTGGGATAGAGACCCACATAGGTCTCCCTGCTTGGTGGGGAGGCTGCTTCTTCCTCTGCCTCTGCCCCTCCCCTCACTTGTGCACACACAGGCGCTCTCTAATAAACAAAATCTTTGAAAAAAAATTTTTTAAAAACTACAAACTCATTCATGATTTTTATAAAAAATGCTCACAATAAACTAGGATTAGAAGGGACATTTTTTTAATCCAATAAAATAGGTCTATAAAGAAGACACAAGACTTCATAATAAACATAATGTTGAAACCTTTCCTTTGAAATCAGGGTTAAAAAAGAATAAAGGCTTCATTCAATATTCTACTGCAAGTCTTAGTCTTCCTTATTAGCAATAAGGAAAAGAAAAAATGTATAGGTGTTGGGAAGAAATACAACTGTCATACATGTAGAGGAGATCTAAAACATAAATAAATTATAAAGTATGGGAAATAACAAATGAATTGAGCAGGGTTACCAAAATACAAGATAAATGAATAAAAATCAGTTGCAGTCCCTTTATACTACCAATGAATGAAAAAAGAAATGTTAAATACCATCTGTAATAGCATTAAATAATGAAACATTAAATAAATAACAAAAGATGTGGAAGATAGAAAATTATAAGATATTAATGGGAAAAACAGTAAAAGAAATAAAAGAAGAAAGATTACTATGTGAATGAATCAGAAGATTCAATACTATAAAGATGTCAACTCTCAAAAGTTGTTTCAATATAATCCTACTTTTAATAGAAATAGCAGTTTCTAAAATTCACAGGGTAGCACGAACGGTCAAGTTAGCTTAGAAAGCCTCAGAAACAACAAAGTTCAAGTACTTAATCTACAAAACATCTTAATTTATTATAAAAGCAAAAGAAATTAAGATATAGATTTAGAGAACAAAGACAAATATAGACCCCATGGAACAAAATAAAGAGTTCAGAAACAAATCTATGCATATATGAACATTTGTGAGAATGAGATGATCTTCCAAATAATCTAAGTCAATGTAGGAAAAAAATGCACTTTACTTTTGAATCACCACACCTTACATTAAAAACATCTATTCCGGGTAGAGTGCAGAAACAAGAAAAGCAAAGTAATAAAGTGTCTCAAGGGCAACATAAAAAAATTTCATTTACATTAAGTAGGGAAAAGAGTTCTTTAACAGGACACTAAAAGCACTGGCAGTGCGTTAAACAACTGATAAATAGGACTTCATGAAAAAAATAAAAGTTCCTATTAAAAAAGACACTGAAAAAGGAGAAAAAGGTAAGCCACATAATGAGAAAGGTATTTCCAACACATACAATGAATGAGGAAGCCTCGGATTCCCACAATTTTATTTTCCAACACCCTGCAGGTGGTGTCAAAGAGCGGTGTGTTGTAATTATTAGTGTGGCTTGCCAAAAACCTCAACTCTTTCTACTCTCTGTCCTCCTGGTGGTTGGGTGGAAACATGCAATGAATTCCGGCGAACTAGCTGTGAGCAGAGGCTGCACGTTTGAGACCTTCTAATGTTGTCTCTTGCCTTGACATGGCATTCCATAACATTTAAAATGACTGCTGTTCTGTCAGGAGAGACCTCCAGGAGACATCTCCAATGGACATGTAGGCAGGTAAACTAGTATGAGGGTGTATGTGTAATAGATTATGATATAAAATGTATAGATTATGATATAAAATGTATTTCTTGGTCTAAATAACAGGAAAAGAAAATCTGAAGGGATATTCTGAAAGGATAATTTCAATGAACTATTTCTATGGGGTAAAGAAACCTGCAAGGTATTATCAAGCAAGGACAAACTGCAATTGACGTAACTTCCTCGGAATGAATAACCGAAACAAAGAGAATGAAGAGGATGAACGCTACTCTCTCCAAATTCATCTATGTAAATCTCCATCAGAATCATTTGGGGAGGGGCGCCTGGGTGGCTCAGTGGGTTAAAGCCTCTGCCTTCGGCCTGGGATGGCCTGAGATCGAGCCCCACTACCAGCTCTCTGCTGGGCGGGGAGCCTGCTTCCTCCTCTCTCTCTACTTCTGATCTCTCTCTGTCAAATAAATAAATAAAATCTTTTTAAAAAAAATCATTTGGGGAGCTTGTATTACAATGTATCCATTCATTCAATAAATGTTCAAGAGCCTATTAAGTGCCAGATGACAGGAGACAGAGAAGTGAATAAAACATATCAAGTCCATAACCACACTAGCCTGTAACTAGCTGGGGGAGAGCTCAGAAGATGCTTCTAAAGTCACATTCTCTATCATCCAAAGCACTTCTCAGGGTTACTTTGTTGTCAGATAAATGTATCCTTTATGTACTCTTCCAGTAAGAAGATTTACATGTCCTTCTTCACTAATTTTTCACCAAGAAGATGAAGGATAAAACTAGTGTGTCCTTATCACATTTATTTCAACAAGTTCATAAACAGGATAATAATAAAGAGGCTGAGACTACTACTAGAGCGCACCAATAAGATGGAGGCTTACTAATAATTACCACTACATTATGTCTTTGTATATGATCTTCACCTTTTAATTCTTTCTAGTTTTAGAACTTTACACTAGTTATAGTTAATATAGCTTCTTAGTAACATTAGTAAAGAACTATTTAGTGGAAATAGTTGATATTCTATGGTGGAAATTAGCAGATTTTTTTTTTTAAATAAAAGGAATCCTTTCCTTCATTACAAGTAGATGATAAATAACTAAAAAGAATAAAATTAAATTGTTAATTTTGCACCATAAAAGTACAAAATTTTATAAAAATATATAGAATAGGACCTATTTATATCTTAATTTTATATTATCACACATTATGACACAATCACCATCCTTTTCTCCAAGATACTACAAGCTATACTTCAGTGGTAATTATTATGGGAATATTCAAGTGTATCTTCTTAGCAGCTCTTAAAAGCCAATGTCAAATATTCAAAATCTGATTTTTAAAAAATATTCAAAATCTGATTGAAAAATTAGTTTCCAATTATTTTTGAGAGAATTAAAACACTGAAAAAATATCTGAAAGGCAAAATGATCTTAGCAAATTCCTAAATATACCACATAATTCAGCCCTGAATAATTAGACACTGTTTTAAATAAACATATTTCAGAAATATTTTAGTGTTAAATATTCTTTATGAATGAAAACTAAATATTCTCCAAATTACCATATTTGTATACTTTTAATGTTCTATGTGCTATCAGAGATTATAAATTTGTGTACTAATGATATCTTTAAATTATCAGACATTTGGAAATTTGCTTTTCACATTTGAGAGTCCCTGATTTTTCTGAAGAATCTTTTATTTTTTTATATTTGTATTATTTCTCATTTAATTGTACCCATTTATTAAAATTGAAAGAGTGAGGGGGATATGAAGCAAGCAAATGTGGATAATCTATATGTCACGGAAAACAAGAATGTACAATTCCTACTGTCTGCTTTACTCAGTTTTAAATATATTTTAAATATATACTAATATATATATTTATATTAATATATCTTGTAAATTTATATAAATTATATATACATTTATATAAATTATATATAATTTATATATATTTAAATATTTTATATATTATTTTATATATGAATATATATTTATAAATGTAAATATATATTTGTCTATATATTTATATATATTTATATATTATGTAATATATATTTTATACATATTTAAATATTTTTATAAATATATATGTGCTTTGTGTCATCATTTGAAACATAGAGTTCAAAGATGAAGTCATTCTCTAACCCAAAAAAACACAAAGAATTTCAAATTTTGAAGTTGAAAAGTTTAGATTCCAATTCTTTAGTAATGAAATCTCATTTCGATCAAAACCATACTCTAGTTGATCTAAACTGCAAGTGAGGAAAGAGAATATGAACAGATTTTTGAGTAATAAAAATTCAAACATGTATGGAACATCTTTTTGAAGGTAGCTTTTATGAAAACATTCACAACCTAAAAATCCAGATTAAATTTTTAGAAAATATCCCAAATAGGAGAAGTTTTTGGGAAAATCTACTGTACCGTCTTTCACATATTTTGGATAAAATAAAAATAGGGGTGCCTGAATGGCTCAGTCACATCTGACATCAGTTCAGGTCATGACCTCAGGGTCCTGGGACAGAGCCCACTTCAGTCTGCGTCTCTCTCTCTCTGTCCCTCACCCTTGCTCATGCTCTCTCTCTCAAATAAATAAAATCTTTAAAAAAAAAAAAGATAAAAATATACTCTGACCATGTAGATACAACCCATGCTCTGCCTCAGTTTTTTGTTAAGGACATAGTTTAATTAAGCATTAAAGAAATAAAAAGCCAAGAAGTAACAACAACAAAAAGTTATATAAAAACATTTCCTTTGAAAATCACAGAATTATATTTATTAGCAAAGGCCAAAATACCATGTATCTTAAGTTAAAGGCGTTTATGAAAAGCAAGAGCACAATTGGAAGCTTAAAATGCTTTTCACAAAATCACTACCCGTAAAATGTACCATTTGTAGATGCCATTTGTATCAAATGACCAAATTTAAAGCCCAAGAGGTACAATGACAAGCAAAACAGGGAATTATATTGCAAAACTGAATTTTATGGAGTCAAGAAAACTACTTGGGCACTTAATGTTTTGGAGTTTTGACTCTAAATTAATGTTTCAATTAAATAAAACAGTAGCTCTAAAAGCTAGAGCCTAAATGAAAAAGATAGTTCTGTGTAACTAAATAGATACAGGGAAAAAATCAATCTTAAACAATGGGTGAGAGGAAATTTGTGTTATCAAAAGAGGCAGCAATAAATATGAACATGAGGTAATATTCAGTGCTAAAATCATTCATTCATTCATTCACTCACTCATTCATTCGGCAAATATTTATTTAGCACCTACTATTGCCAGAATCTGTTCTAGGAGTTCTAGATACAGCAGTGAATAAAACACACAAATCCCTGTTTTCATGGAACATATACTTGTATGGGGAAAGAGACAAAAAATAAAGTAAGTAACATATGGCATGTGAATATTTGAGTAGGGGTACACAGAGTAATTGGGGGGAAAAATCAGTGGATTTTAATAGTCAGAGCTCCTTTCTTTGGAGTTAATATGGAGAACAGAAAAACAGAACATCTGCAGTAACCCCCCCAGATGAAAATGAGGGCAACAGAAGCCCATTCCACAATTTCTCTGATCCCAGATATGCAGGATAATTATGGAAGGGTGGATGCACACGAGGGTGTTGGGGGGGCGATAACAGGACAGGAAAGTCTCCAAATAGGTTCACATCACCCACTCACAATATGATTGGAGAGACCTGATTTGGATCAACTTAGTATAGATTTAGTGTAATTTTCCACTGCTTCTGGTAATTATGCAATTCTGTATTTAGCTCTCTAGATTTCTTCCTCCATTTCTTATCTCTCATCTTAGAAGAATGGTTTCCTTCTGATACATTTAACATAATTTTCTCAAGGCAATGTGTCTATAGTGGGACATATGCAATGATTTTAATTAGTAGACAATTTTTTTAAATTTAAATTTTTGTTTACAGATATTATGCTTAGATCAAGATTTAAGATTTTTTTAAAGTGACTAGATTTAAAGTAAAGCTCAAGTAAAAAAAGGAAATAAATGGTAGTACACGTTTGCACAGATGAGATCCTCAGAGAATAAGTTAATAACAGAAGCTTGAGAAACATGGTGTTAAGTAAATCCAGCTTCCTTAAACTTCACTGGCTTTTAATCATTCTAGACTCTTCTTAGTATGTGCCTAAATTTAGTAAACTTTACATTTTAATGGTCTCTTTCTTTTCTACTATCCATTATGTCAATGTACAGAAAAATGTAGTAAAGAAATTTGAAAATATTTTTCCTCAGTCTATTTTCCACTAGCTTAAAAAAATTTCTTTTCTACTGGCTTCAGAAGCTGTCATTTTTAGCCCTTGGATCAGCACATGCTAGTGTAACATTATTTTCATCCCTTTTATTTAATCTCTAATATGTTTTAGCCATTTTAACTTTAGATATTTCTAGTGTGTATAGAAATAATGTTATTTACTTTATTCTATCTTTAATACAATCATTCCTTAGTTGAGAAAAATATCCCACAGTCTTAAAAAGTACAGTGATTCAGTTAAATCACACCTAGATATACCCTTTGAAACATAAGGTTACATAAACCAAAGACTATAATGTAAGATTAAAATTAAATCTTTTATAGGTAAAAATACAAACACTTCATTATATAATGGAGAATACAGAACATTCTCTGGCTGCAACAGCTCAGTTTCAATTCTTTCTTGAGCTACACTTAGCAAATGTTTTGTAAGAGAAAGAGGAGATATGCAATTAACAGAGGAAAAACATGCTACACAGTGCAATAAGACAGATGGTTTAGTCCCTGAATCCATTTTTCAGTGCATGGCAGTTATGAAGTTTTGATGTGATCTGATAGTACATAGGTCTTCAAACACATTTGAATTCATCCGTCACTTAATTTCATGAATCTAGGAGTGTCAGCAATAAAAGTATGTGTAGCTTTCAAAATCTATATAAAATGTTATCTAACTATTATAAAAATGTTGTTTTCCGATTAGGCAATAAATACTCATTTCTAACATATTATTTACTGACAATCAATTAGAACTCTGTGAGAAACCAAAAACCCTTAAAACAGTAATGGTATCACTGGCTTTAAATCAGATCACTTTATAAAGTCATACGTTCAGCTACACTTATTATTACATTTTTTTCATCAGATTCTAATAACTAGCAAAAAGGTTGGCATTATTATTCCTCCCATTATTGTTCTTATTTTATTGCTACAATAAGTTGGCAATCTGGAGAATTGAATTATACATACTAAGGACAATTTGACATATTTGAAAATGTAATAAGATAGCAAGTGCTATGGGTGTCAGAAAATTTTAAAAATCAGATAATTCCCCACCCATCTACAATTCCCCAAAGGCAATAAAGAATTTTCCATATGCACTGCAATTTTCAAAAGGACATGATGGCCTAAGCAGATCAGTCATAACCTACACATACTACTTAAGAATTTGGCTCAAAGAGTATCCTTCAATCTACTTTTTCTAAAAATAATATAAATACCATCTCCTCTAGTCTTCCTTAGCAGCAGGGTGGATCCTGTGCCCCAGCCAATCCTTCGGCACACCCGCTTGCACTGACCCTCTGGCCAAAACAGAACATTTGTGTTTTTGTTTGACCAGCACTCACCCTACTTCCAATAACAATACCTTGACTTTCTTTGGAAATTTATGACACTGCCATTAGATACTGTTTTGGTAGGATCCTCAATCACGGGACATCCATTTTTGCTAAGGGATAGAAAGGTGATAAAAATCATGACCAATAAGGTGTACTCTTCTTAAAATATAATTCCTGAGCAGAGTGACAAGAGACCACATGAAATTCAGGCTGAGGCATTCTGATGGCATAATTCTGTTGAGGCTGTTCATTAGAGTCTGATACTTTGATATGCACAGAAGCCTGGTCTCTGCTCTTTCCTAAGCTGGTTCCTCAAATCTTCTTTCAAGTATGATATCTGTGAGCACCCACTTCATCTTCCAATATATTCCTTTTGTGTCTATAAGCAGAGCTGGCTTCTGTCGCTTGCAGTCAAAGACCTCTACCTTTTTCAGTCTAAAAAAATTGTGACTGAAACCATCTACTTCTGTATGTTTCTTTCATCTCATGCACAAATACAGAACCTTTGCTATATCCTTCACTGCCTGCCCCCATCCCCATCACGGCCTTGCCCTTTATTTAGAAAGGCCACACCTTCCGCTTGAAAAGATTTTGCATACATTTCCATTTCCAACATCAGAATAACAGCTATGTTTTAATCCTGTTCTGTGCCCTTCATTTGAACTCATCCTACCAATTAGAATTTTTTGCTTGTTTATTTTCTGAGTGAAAACACTGTATCTTTCATTATCATATATCCAGCACAGTGCCCAACATATAATAGGTGCCTAAATTCTTGAACGAGGAATGAGAAACAAAAATTCTGCTATATAACATGTAGTACACACTGTTGGTGCCCTAAAAAACCCCCTTCACTGGTCAGTGCACCCACTACCCACCTAGTATAAATGTTAACAGCTATGGTCTTCCAGCTGCCCCCTTCTTTGGAGAAATGCACTGCAACCAATGACTGACCACAGGAGCATGAAAAGCCAGCCCCTTGCCTCACTCTAGGACCAACTTTGTGATACAACTCACAGAAACCCACAGTATCATGCTGAAGCTGAACTATAACGGATTAAGAACCTTAGCTTGCTTAGCTGCTTCTTTGCCTTGTCCTGTTTCCCTCCTTCCCTTCTTCTGAGAGCCGTCCCTTAATAAACAATGTGCACCAAATTCCCTTCTCAGGTTCTGTTTATAGGAAACCCAAATTCTGGAGATGATATTGAGACAAAATTTTTAACATATTTCCTTCCACAATTCAGGCTGTTGGAATGAATTCAGGGGACTGAATCAGAGCAAATCTATTTTAGATGTTGCAGTAGTACAAAATGTAAAGTTCATTTGCTGCCTACTAAAAGATCTTTGAGACCACAGAAAAGAAGACCCTAAGCAGAACAAAGAAGACACAAAGGATAATCTTTCAGTCATTTTTGACAAGATCTTGCCTCTAGAAAAACTTTGTCCATTGGACATTAACTCAGAGTAATAGGAATAAAGGATGGCCATTTGGTTAGTAAGTGCTATTTAAACTGACACAGAATATAAAAGCTATTGCTTCCGAAGTAACTCAGTAACACCAAAGAAAATGTATTTTAAAAATCTTATATCCAAAGAAAGGTCTGAATTATTTTTATCTAACATATTATGAAGAAGAAATTTTATATAAAGCTTTTATAAGCCAATAATTTGTTGGCAGTTAGCTGGAGGCTTCCATTTCTCACAATGTGGTCTTCTTTGTAGGCTGCCTGAATGTCCTCACGACAGGCGACAGGCATCTAGATTCCCCAGATGTGAATGATCCAACAGAGAGAAGATGACTGAGCAAGAGATACCCAAAATTAAAGAGGAGTTCTTTTATAACCTTATCTGGCAAGTGACATGTCAACACTTCTGGCATGTGCTATTGGTCACAGAAATGAACCCTGGTTTGATGTAGGAAAGAACTACACTAGGATGTGACTAGCAGGAGATGGGAATCAGAGGAGGCCACATTAAAGGCTGTCTGCCATAGACACATTTCTGAAAGACAGAAGGTACATAAAGTTGCACAGATCATGGCTACTGCAAAGGTGGGCACTATTTTTCATTATATAGCTCCAGAAGGGCTCTAGCGCAGAATCACCTGGTAGCAAGTACAAAAGTGAGATGAGGGGGTAAAATGGAAGTAATGAATTGAAGGACCACCACAGGAAGGAAGCATGCATCAGAACCCCACTCCACACTCCAGCAGTGCTTATTCCTGGATGAAGCTCTAAAACAAGAATAGTACACTCAGATATGGTGAAGCAGAGGAGTTACAGATGAGCATAAATGAGTGAAAATGAGTAAAGAAGACAAACCTGGGACTTGAAGTAACAGATTTACTTTAACACAATATTCTTCACGCCCACAATAAAATAGGATCTCTCTCATTTTCTTAAAACACAGAACCTGTCAGAACACCAGGGTGGCTCAGTCGATTAAGCTTCTGCCTTCAGCTCAGGTCATGATTCCAGGGTCCTGGGATCAAGCCAGGAGTCCAGGCTCCCTGCTCAGCCAGAAGCTTTCTTTGCCCTCTCCCTCTGCCCCTCCCCACTGCTTGTCAGATATAAGCACAAAAAGAAATAGAAAAAAAACATATAAGGTATAATGACAGAGAGGGGGTCTGAGCAACTTGGCTAAATAGTCATAGAAAACTCTCTGAAGAAACACCAACCAAGCTAAGAACTGAATGATGAGAAGGAAACATGCACACAAAGACTTGGGGGAACCAAGTTCTAAGCAGAGGGAACTGCAAACACAGACTCTAAAGTAAGAACAAATTTGACATGATTAAGGGAATAAATGAGTACCATCTAGGTGCAAGAGACAAAGAAACATTCCTCATATCACACTGGCTTAATAACAAATAGCAATAAACATTCAGCCCCACCCAGTGTTGGGAAAACAAAAGGGAGCAGTAGGGATTATGGGAAACTGAAAAGCCAATGGCTTATCTCTATGGGGTAACTATGCTACAGTCCCATATGATTGTTGTCACCTTACAGATACTTCGGAGGAGTCACAAATCCATTTTGTGGGAAATATTTCATTTTTCAGAGGTTGGCTCAAATTATAAAACAAAAACATCTATTTCAGCTGCCAGTATGCCACCTTCATTCTAAAGAAATGTAGTAACTTACTTAGAGGACGTAAGGCTATTGGTGCATGGTTAGCGCCTTAGAAACTGGCCCTCTTCATTTTAGACAGAGATGGGCAAGAAGTCAAGCAGCCTATCTGCCCTATTCTTGCCTATAAATCTTGAAGAAAATAACAACAATAATAAAGGGGTAGAGGGAAGAGCTAGAATAAAAAGTATGAAACCTCCTAGAACACAAAGCAAAAAGCAGAGTTGTGGGGGTGGAGGAGACGAAAATGAGACACATAAACAACATCAGAGAGTTAGAACTTAAAAAGAATAAATTAATCAAATAAATAGTACTACAAAAATTCTAGAGCTTAAAGAAGAAAAAAAAGTTGTTCAGATTTTAAAAGGCCCACTGAGTGCCAAAGAGGATGAATGCAAAAAGACCTACTCCTAGATATATAACTGACATATCAGAACACCAAAGGAAAAGAGATCTTAAAATTTTTGACTAAAAAGCAAAATAAATATAAATCAGAAAACCTATAAAATAATTAACCTGACCTAAGCCTTCTTATCAGCAACAGGTATTTCAGAAACCAATGAGGAAAATGACAGAAAAATCTAACATTCAATGATTTTGAACCTAGAATTCTATTCCCAGACAAAACTAATCATGGATGTACAATAAAAATATTTTCAAAAATTTTCAGATATGAAAGGACTCAGTTTACTTCTGAGAAATAACATTTATATAGTAATATAGTATAAATGCTACAAAGCATAATTTAATTATAAATGTGGAAAACTATGTGAAATTTATAAGCTATGACAAAGGAAAAGTAATGATATAGAAGCTGGGAGATCAAAGGAAAAGAGAGGTGGAAGTGCTGATTTTCTCATATTACATTGTGGAGAACTGAGGAATAATTTTCTAAATATGATGGATCAGGAAATTTCCTTAACTAAGTTATTGTAAAACAGAAAATATATATTCTCCAGCAATAAAGTAGCTGGTTTATAAAATTGTTCAGTTACATGATGCAGGAGTTTTCTAGCCCCAAATCTTTGAGTGTCATCACAAATGTATAATACTAGATAAGAGGTAATTTCTTGAATAATTTATTCTTGTTTTCTTATTATAAACATACTTGTGAAATAATAAGAAATATATATACTGGCCCCTGTCCCTGGTTCCTAACACAGGATTATGAAAGCCATGGTAAATAGGGGTGCTAGCAGAATCTTTTGTTATAACACTTAGTCTTTGACCCCAGTTCCTGACACGGAGCTCTTAAAACCCTTCCAATTTCCTAAGTGATAAGAGCACTAGGAGCATCTTTTGTTCTAATATGTGGTCTTTGTCCCTGGTTCTTGACACAGAGCTCATACATCCTTTGGAATTTCCTGGGTGACAGCAGTGTGTTTTGTTCTAATGAGCTGATTCTTGGTGGGCTCCTGGATGGGGGGTGATCAGCAGGAAGACCAAGCCATAATTAGAAGCTTAGAATTTTCAGAGGCACCTGGGTGGCACAGTCGGTTGAGTGTCCAACTTTTGGTTTTGGCTCAGGTCGGGATCTCAGGGTCATGATCTCAGGGTCCTGATTTCAGGGTCTTGACATCGAGCTCCGCCCCGGGCTCTGTGCTCAGAGCAGAGCCTGCTTGGGTTTTTCTCTCCTGCTCCCTCCGCACCTCCCCAGTGCTTTCATGCACGCTCGCTCACTCTCTCTCTCTCCTCTCTTGCTCACTCTCTCTTTAAAATAAATAAATAAATCTTTAAAAAAAAAAAAAAAAGCTTCGAATTTTCAGCCCTACTCACCATTCTCTAGAGAGGGGAGGGGGCTGGAAATGGAATCAATAATCGATCCATTCCTGTGTAATGAAGCCTCCACAATAATCCCAAAAGTACAGGATTCAGAGAGCTTTGGGTTTGTGAACACATCTACATCCTGAGAGGGTACTGCACCCCAACTCCACAGGGACAGAAGCTCCTGTTCTTGGGACCCTTATGGACCTTACACTATGTATCTGTTCACCTGGTTGTTGTTCATTTGTATATTTATCATATCCTTTATTCCATAATAAACTGGCTAAGGTAAGTTAGGTGTTTCCCTAAATTCTGTGACTGTTGTAACAAATAATCAGATGGGGGTGGGGCATCACTCGAACCCTCAATTTATAGCCAAGTTGGACAGAAGTTATGGGTAACCTGGAGACCTACTCCTTGTGACTGGCATCTGAAGTAGGGGGGTATCTCGTGGGATAGAGCCTTTAACCTATGAGGTCTGTGTTAACTCCATTTCATGTTAGAATTGAATTATAAGACACCCAGCTAGAGTCATAGAGAATTGCTTAGTGTGAGGTAAAACCCACACATCTGGTACCAGAAGTGTTGTTGACTGTGGTAACATATGAGAGTAAAGGAGAACCTCACAAAAGTGAATTTTTCCTATATAGTTATAATAGAATAAAAAGAATTAAAACCAGCCATTTTCTTCTAGTTCCGTGCTTCTCAGGTCTGGCTGGGCATCCAGCACTGTGCATGGCACTACACGGACTAGAAAAATAGGAATCATGTCTTCTAAAATAAAACAACACTCCTATAATCTAGTCTGTAGACTTTCTTCAGCATTTCTAGTCTCTCCAAAAAGGGGAAGAATGGTCATAAGGCATCACTACAAATGCCCCAGATTCTGAATATTTAGGTTATTCGGACATTTAATAAACAGGCATTGAGTGACTACTCTTTGCCATGCACTGCTGGGTACAAAACTATCACCATAAAAAGGGACATCCTAGATTCTGTGACTTGATCAAGGGCAAAAGCTCATGTATTGAAGAGGGGAAAAGTATCAAAGTTAGGTAAATAACCTAGATGCCAAAGTTACCTATTTTAGGAATGAATGCACAAATTTAGGAAACTTCACAATTGGAGAAAATGGGGAACAGCCAAGGGACCAGTAAAGTATTTTGCTTTCTTTTAATTACAGGAATGAGATAAGCCAAGAAGGCATTTTGGAATTTGATTAAGATTTTTGGTAAAAGCAAGAATTCATTCCTAACCCCACCTGGAAATGAGGCCCCCAACTTTTGATGATTATATTACAGTGTGAAATAACACATATGAGTGAAGCACTTTGTAATTTCAAGTGGGGCTGCACCTTGAGGGAAGGCTGGGAATAGGGTTTGGAGAGAAGTCTGTATAACAGAATAAAGAGAATTTCATTATATTTAAAAGAGTTAACCTGGACCTGTGTGCTACAATGCTTCTAATTCCGATAAACCTGTTGTTTGCTCAGAACCAGAATAAATGAAGGAAATGGATGTATAATCACATCTTGTTCTACCTGCCTCTATCAATCTGGAAGGTTGAAACCACCTATAAAAGGAAGCGGAGGTAGAATTAGGAGTTGAAGTAGTGGGGTCTTTAGAGAAACCTAAGAGATCAGAGAGGATAAACAGACTAATTTAAATTAGGAATTAGGAAAGGCTTCATAAAATGGGGATATTTAAGCTAGACTCAGATGGCTGGGTTTTTCTCAGGCATTAAACAGAGAAAAGAGTTTTTCCTAGGGAGAGAGTACAAGTATGGATTGTTCAGGGGAGAGTCATCATGCCTTAACCTGACCTAATATCCATAGTATTAAAGGTAAGTATAGAAAGAAGTAATTTACGATGATGCTGATGATTTCCTGATTCTCCTCAGAGCATAATGCACGACTGCTTGCATGCTGAAGCACCATGAGGCATTTGGATGTTCTAGGCTTCTTAGAGGAACCACTGACGAGCCCTAAGCAAATAAAGATGTATTCTCAATCTCAGGTAGAGGCAAAAATTTTCTTGCAGTAAAACTTTTTGTAAAAGGTTAATTTCATCTAGCCTTATAGTAGATGGTAGTTAGGAATAACTACAAGCTAGAATTTATGCTAAAGGAGGAATTTGACATTCACAAAGTATGTCAACAGGACTGTCCCCATCTTTAAATGGATAGGTTAGCCTGAGAGAAAACAAAGCAATACTTAGAGCAGTACTATGTCCACTTTGTAAGATGTGCAGAACCTGAAAGTATATACAACCTTTGGGATTGGAATAGAAGGTATGGGGAGCTTGCCTGATCTAAGCCAGAGCAGTTTGAAAGGAATGAATGGAATGGAATGGTGCCTGTGAACTTTCAGCCCTCAGGATGAAGAGTGTCTGTAGTGTTGAGGGTAGAGGTGATGGCAATGGGAACAAGAAAAGGATCCCATGCTCTCATTTTAGTGTTGGTGCAAGTTGTACCTGTAAGCACTAAAGAATTTGTAATATCACTTTGTTATTCAAAATAAAGCTGGTAGATTCTTTATTTTTACTCTTTGAATGGTTAAAGTTGTCTATTTCACAATACCTGAGGATTAAAGATAATAAAAGCAGAGGGTTGCGAGTTCTTCAGACCTAGGTTCTGATCCTAGATTCAATGATTGCTAACCACGTAACTTTGTACAAGTTACTCAAAGCTCTCTAGGCTTCACTTTCCTCCACTGAAAAATAAGGATGAGTACACTTTAATTTCCAGGATGCATGTGAAGAACAAATTATATAATGTAATGCACAAGAACTACCTAGCAACAGCATTTGAAATTGATAGCCTCTATAGCCCCTGGTTTCAGTCTATTTTCCTTCAGACATATATCCATGAAGGATGGATGTATGCAGCTTAAGTTTTTCTATGGCTACACAAGAGAAATCAAGATCAATTTAAAAAAAATTCTACTGAACAACTGTGTGCTTGATGCTTTATTTGGAACTATAAAAATATTACATTACTACTTTTGGCTGATAACCAGGTTTATCTTTTTCTAAAAGGTCAGGAATAGTTCATATTTACTGAGGATTCACAAGAAGCCAAGTAATATTACAGCATGCAGAAGGTTTCCTGTAGTCATGCTGTAAGAGTAACAAGGAACAATTTATCTCTTAAAAATATGCTGGCACTATAGTCTCCAGCCATTAGCTTCCATCACTTGTACCTGTTTTGGAGAGAAGGACACCTATGCCAATGTCATATGCCCACACTAAGAGGTTGCTTTAAAAGGAGGTCAGAGAAGGAACAAACCTGTTCTTAGGTTAAGTCTTTTGCTCTGTATAGATCCATCCATCAGCTCACTATAGACATTTGTGCCAGGTTCTAAATCCACTTAAAACTTTCAGCCTGCACACTGCAATGTCATACCTCCCTCCTGGATGGGCCTTCTACATACTGACACCCCAACCAAACCTTACTGGTGACATTTTTACTGCTGCTCATTAGTGGATGTGGTTTTCTGAACATCATCTCCATCACATGCTCTTGGATTTAGAATTTCGCTTATCTCTCCACATTTGACTTAACATACCAGGATCTGACCTCACCCTCAGCCTGGCAGGCAACATAACACAGTGACTGAGGTGACCTGGGCCAAACTACCTGTGTACAAATCATGACTACATCATTCTTCTATGTGACCTTGAGAAAATGCCTTAATCACTCTCTGCCTCATTTTCCCCAGCTGCAAAATGGAAATAATATATCTCAAAGAGTTCTGAAAAATAAATAAATCAGTACCTATGAAGCACTTTAAAAGAGTCTAGAGCATAGCAATACTCAGTAAATGTCAATGACATTATCTTTAGATGTCCGAGTAAGGACATACTGCCTCTTCATTACCCAATGTGGCCCTTCCATAGAGATGTGTAGCCAGTGCAATGTCTAGGTAGGGGTAGCTTTTCACCCTGACTCTGTCTTAGCATATGCTGTTATGAAACCACTCACCACAAATGGAATAGATATGCTATCTGGAATATGCACAAAGCTTTCCTGAGCTTATAAATGCTTGTTAATTTTTCCAAAATGTAGACTAAGGAAAAGGAATATATAACTTATTGTCAAGTGACAAATCATAGGACACATGTTGTCATCTTCTAGTATACATTGTTTAAAACAACTATAGTTTCCCACAAAGAAGAGGATTGGGACAAGCCACCCAGTAAAGAGTAAATTCCTTCACTGCACTTGAGTTAACGGTTTGTCTATTATATCTATGATTTTGCCAATGTTAGAAATATCCAGGGGGATTCTTAGCCAAACTGAAAAACTGGAGCTGTGTTTTCCCTAGGCAATGCCACAATATGTATTATGAATCTTTATCTGAGTTCATCAAGAAGGGAGAATAATGGCATGGAGTCTAAGCCAAAAAAAAAAAAAGAGGCAAGCTTTCCTAACATAGGTTTGGCACAGGTTTTCAATCAAATTAACGTCAGTCTTTATAGTGAACTTGTAAAAGAAAAAGTAAATTATTAGAGAGAAACAGCTAAACAACTAAAAAGATAGAAAGCAAGGGAATTATTAAATTTCCACTTAGGTTCACTTTGTTTCAAACTAAATGTGTATGAAATTGCCTAACATTAGTATTCCACCCTCTGCAAAAGAGCATAAAAACGGCCAAATTTTATCTCAATAGATGCATCATATAGTTTATGGTCTACATGCAAAATTCAGTTAACACAGTTAACTGAAAAGCTGACTCTGCAGACATTAAAGCTAAAGGAGTCCTCAAGCACATCTCCAGAGATGGCCCACTGATGAGCCAAAACACACAATCAATATGTATGAGGGCCAATACACTTTATTTGGGGTCATGCATAGTTTCTTCAGTCTAAGAAAGGATTTTCTGCTAAAGAGAAATATCTGAGAAAGAGATAGGAGAAGGTTACTTTTACTAAATGGCATTTGTTTGATATGACAAATTAATAAAATAATTTAGAATAATGGACAAAAATCCCTCTTCTGAAGGAAAAGCTCTGAATATTAAGAATGTGATATAATGAAAATTGTAGGAGCTCATGTCTCTTGAATTAAAAGCATTTTTTTACATTGCTTTTATATGCTTACAAATAGGAAAGGTATATAATTTGGCTTTCTCTATTCGGGAATTACAGAAAGCTTAAATTAGTATATCAAAGTAAACAAACTGCTCCATTTTCTATTTTTTCACAAAAATCACGTAAGTTGACCATTTATAAAAAAAAAAAATTAGATGATTAATACCTGAATGTTATCTGCCACCCAATAGAGCATTTTTATCATTCAAATAAATAAAATTATGTCAATATAAGAATTTCTTTATGTGGATATATATATCCACATATGTAAAAAGGAGACCCAAAGTCTCCTTTTGAACAACACTATCTTTAAAGACATGCATACTTCTGCTGGCATATGGATATTCTATATAGAAAAATCATTCTGATCCAATGAAACTTAAATTCAAGGTCATATGTATTTCCAAATACTGTATGTGAAAGAATGGCAAGAACAATCCCTAAAGTCTAATTTCTAAGTTCATGTATTTCTATGCCTTTTTAGAATGCTTATGCAAAGTACTGAATATAGAAACAGAAAAATTGTTATCAGATAGGAAGACTAGTCCAAAACTTTAAAATAAGACAAGTGATAAATGAAATTGCATGTCAATTTGAAGAAGCCAAATCAAAACTAAAAATAGTAGAGAACATCTAAATTTTCATTTCCTCAACACTCAGGATGGAATTTGAGCTAAATGACCTTTAATCTGACTTTTAACATGAACTCTGTGTGTCTTCTGATTTTAACATAAATGACTGAGGTTATTAAGATGTAATTTTAAGCTATTGTAATGTTCAAATTAAAAGTAAGGTTTATGACATCTACTACAGGTCCCGGACATAAATTAACATACATTTTGAGGAGGAATCAATTTGGGTTGGCTCCATTAAGCTTACGTAAAAGAACATTATTAAGCAACAGTATTAGCACAAACAGCAGTAAAATTAGGAAATAAATGGAAAGACAGTTTTTTTCATCTATTTTTCCTCCTGACCCTGGGCCTCTCCCTGAAATGGCATACCTTACTCTTCATCATCTCTAACCCATCATCTGATAGGTTAGAAAGCAAGCATCACTTGTTCAGGAAAAGCTTCCCTGACCTTCCTGAACAGATAATTCCCTATCATTCCACATCATAACATCATGTACTTTTACTTCAAGGCAATGGTCATGGCTACTCTTTTACTGATACGTATGTAATTTGATAAATGTCTGTTTATCCTTCACACTGTGCATGCTCCTGCTTCCACACTGTGTCTGTATTTACAATCTAGTGATTCCTTAGCACTGATCATAAATTTTCTACCAAAAAAAAAAAAATCACAAACCTATCTGTATAAAAATCACATGATTTTTTTAGATAGGTAAATCATACAAATTTTTAGTCCCTTGATAATTTTACATTTATTTCTGGGGCAGATACAGCCACTGAGCATGCTGATATTTTCCTTTATAAATTTCTCAGGAAAATAATGGTAGTTATTATGAGATAGATTGATAGACAGACATAAAGCCCTGAAATAAACATATTTAGGAAATAGTTCTTCATTTTAATTCTTCAAATAGTAAAATAAAGTGTTTAAAAGTAAACCAAACATCTTTTTAAAAAAAAGAAGAGTGAATACAAGCCTTGATTCTAGCCCAATAAAAAACTTTTAGGCCAAATTTGAGCCCAAAAAGAAACTATGAAGAGTTAAGATCCTCACAGGACACATATTTAATATATTAAAGAACTAGAATGTAATACCTATCATGTCATAAGCCAGGAAAGGGTAATGATAGATCACTAATTATGCAAATAGGGTGGGAGGGTATGCATGCTACATAACAAGGAGTGAGATGATTGATGCTTATTACATAATATTTATAAAACAAGAAAATACATCTATATTAATAAATCAGGTAATGATATCAATGTTAATGTTTTTTTGAAAAGCCTCCTTACTCCTGCATCTGAACGTTAACTCATTTCCAGGGTCCCAGGACTTTCAGACTACTCAATTGAGAGGTTTCCCATCTATCCTCAAAGGAAATCTGTCGTATATGCTTCAGTGAAAATTGCTTAGCATAAAATTTTCTCAAAACATCTCAATTTTTCTGACCTATAATTTAGACTCTCTAAAGGACAACGAAGAGTTAAAAGCAGATTGAGAAGAGAAAAATATAAGAAAATTTTAGTTTTGAAAAGCAATGCCTACCAGAGGAGTGTTTCTCTCCTCTAGAGGTACTCTGCTGTACAGGAAATTTAGAGGAAAAAATAGCAAGCTGCACATATATGTAAGAGGAAATTGACAATACTTTATCCTGAGTACTAGAGGTGAAGAAGACATATTAGAAGTGGACAGACTGCAAGACTTCCCCAAAGAAAATTAAAAATCAAATTGCATTTGTATTATATACTTCAACTGAGTAATACCTACATCCTAAAATAGAAATTCAACTTTAATATATAACATAGCAGATTTTTTAAATCTTTATCAATTAACTTAAAGCTTCATGAATAAGAAAGGATGTGTCTAAAGGCAAGGATATTTTGGAAATAAAATGTCTAAGAATAAACAGATCTGAATGCTTCAATTAAGTGAATTGGTGCACAGAACCATCAGAACATAAGCACCCATTCTTTCTTATACACTTACCTGGTGCCATATAAATTTTAGGGATTACTTTATTTTACTTTCAATTGGGGCCACTTTTAAAAAAAATATAAGAAAATGACAACATGAGGAAAAATTTGTTAAATAATGAGGGAGGTATGTCCAAAACCTTATAATTGTTTCTTCAGGTTTTTGTTTTTAAATTTTTATATTTATTTATTTTGCTATTAATAGGATTGGATGGTGGATTATACGGCATTCATTTTTTTAATTTTAACTTTTTGGTATTCATTTTATTTTTACATTTTTTCTGTAAAATAAACATATGATTTATATCTATACTTTTAAGTTATGATATATATTATATAGTAAAATCATTTTCAAAATCTTAGCATCAGATCATGATAAAAATTTTTGTAGATTCCCCTCTCAAGTATTATTTGCACAGTAATATACAGGTTTTATCACTATTTTCGGTGATATGGATTATGTAGATTATAATCACTAATATGCCAATATTTTATATCCTTTCTTCATTTAATGTGACAGACTGTATTTTTCAAAAAAGACTGCAATAACATCTCCCATCCTGTATACTCCCCTAATGTGACTTTGACTTATGGAGAGGTAGGATCTATGTTCCCTTATCTTAGATCTTGGCTAGCTTGTGCCCATTGTGGAAGTGATGGTATGATTTCTGAGGCTAAAAAGGTGTTAGAGCTTCTGCCTGATTCCTTTGGGACATGCGCTCATGGAACTCTCCCACCATGCCATGTAGGGAAGCCAAGCAGCCCATAGAGAAACCTACATGGACAGAAACCAAGGCCTCCTTCAACCCAACTGGAAGCCAGTACTAACTTGCCAACCATGTAAGAGCACAGTCTTAGAAATGAATGCTCTGGCCCCCAGGTAAGCCTCCCTGGGTGATACCACATAAAATAGGGAGAAGCCTTCCCCAACAAGCTCTGCCCAAATTACAGAAATCTTAAGTTAAATAAATTATTGTTGTTCCAAGAAGTTTTAGAGTGGTTTGTTACACAGCAACAGATAACCAGATATTTGACTTTATATTGTAAGCCAAACCACCATAAACATTAGTTTATATTAGACTATATTATATTCTGATGAATGAATATACTATAAATTAATTAGACATTCTCCGAAAAATGGATATTCTTAGGGTGATTTCCTATAGCTTTTCCTTATGCTTAGTAGAAGCCAAATGTCTAAAGATTTAGGACATAAAAAACACCTAATGCTGAAAAAGATCTTAAGAAAACATAGGTTTTAGTATGTCCCCAACTGCCTAAAATAAAATACCTGAAGCATCTGTTTAATAGAAATAAGTAAGAGAAAAAGATTAGCTTTCATCTTTAAAACTTCATGAGTTCTACCTTTAAAATACATGAATTTTGTAAAAATAATTATATCTCCTGACACAAAAAGACTAAGTCCTAAAAAAATACAATGACTATATTGTTAAAAACTATTTTGTCTTAATTTCTGGCCCTAATACTTCTAAATCAAAATAAATATAAAATGGAAATAAAAATTTACCTGGCAGAATTTAAGAGGGAGTTCCAAATGCCATGTCATGAGCTAGTGCCAGAATGACACCCTCAGACTTTAGAGTTGTTGAATAATACAAATTCTTGCTCCCTCTCCACTATCTACCCAAAGAAATTCTCATTCACTAGCTCTGAAAGATGTGGGTATTTGGTTGTGATATTTTATCATACACTCCCTTCTAAGATCCCCATCCCCTCACTTCCTTTCTAAAGTTGATTTCTTCAACTGAGCTCTAAATCCTAGTGTTCTGGCTCCAGGGACTCTGTTCCCATGTTTATCTCCTCCCTCTAAATAGATTTATGGCTTCATTTTATTCTTACTTTAATTTCTCAAATGCCACTAACTCTTTCAAATATTCACAAGTCTTTGATTTTAAAAACATACTTCCTTCACCCCAATTCCTCTTTGGGTGATTTCTTGTATTCCTTGTCTTGCTTACTTTTTTTACTTTTTTTTTTTCAAAATAAATACGCAAAACCTCCTGCGTCCATTTCCTTGATGCCTGCAGTCTGGCTTTTTTCCTAACTCCTTTGTTGCCAAATTCAAAGATTGTTTTTCATTCTCTTTCACTCTTTTGCTGCACTTTCTCCTTTCTTCTTAAAACCTTGTTTGCCTTGCTTCCACGGCATTTTGGCATCTTGATTTTTTTCTTACCCTTTTGGATTTCTCTTTTCTTCCTTAGTCACTTAAAGATGCTTCCACCACTGTAAAGATAACCTCCAGTATACCAACCAGAGAGGGCTTCTCCTCCACAGACCATTCTCTGACGTCATTCATCCTCCTAACTTTCATGGATAGGTCTCCCAAATCTTTATCTCTGATCCCAAACTATTCCTGATATTAAACCCGTGTCATTAACTATTAACTAGATATTTACTCTCAAATTCCCTCATGTCAGAATCAAAGTGCTGAGAAGTAACTCTTATCTTCCTGGCCACCTACAAGTTCTTCCTAAAACAATGGAAACCCCTGAGTTATTCTATTATTATTTATAACCTACTTACTATGATAAACTTAAGGTATTTTTAAAACAAAAAAAAATGCCTAAAATCTAAAAAGCACAAACAATAAAATTAGTTTCTGTCATGGGGAGGGCAGGGGTAGGTAAGCATACCAGATATAATTTCTGGTTAACCAATCTTTAAAAAGGCTCGTTGAAAACGAAAAAGCATCTGTAATAATATATATAAAAATAAGCAGATACATGATAAATATTGGAAAAAATTAGTTCCTAAGTTTTTTCAGTAAACTTGAATCTTCAAGTTATAATTTTCTGTGTTACATGTTCGTCACATATTCTGAGTAGTAAGATATGCAAAATTATATAAAACTAGAACCATGACATTTTCAATGGGAAAAAAAAAATCAAATTCACTTAAGCTAAATTCTTATTTTATAGACTTTAAAATAATGTGTTAAAATGTAATTTTTGATTGAGGAACAAAATATACCAAGCTGATTGTCAGAGGAAGATTGGAATCTACTCAAAGGAAGGATCTGAAAGCCCCAGGACCCTTAAACCCTTCATCTACATTAATAGAAAAGTCAGTATTTAGAGATTAACATAATAAAGACTGAGAGCAGACTTTGAGAAGATCTTTTTTGCATAGTGACGTTCCAATCCCTAACAAAAGATAGGAAAGTGTGGGTGCCTGCTCCTTCCCTCTCAGTTTAATATGTGGCCCTCAAAGTTTCAGAGTGACAGGGTACAATCATATCTGACTTTTGCTTGGAAAGTCTAAAAAGTGAGAGAGGGGTTATTCACTTGATCTGAATGCAAGAGCTGTGTGATACAATCAGCCTACATTCCCAGAGATTTTTTGGTCAACAAAGGTGTTTCCCATGGGCCACATGTAGACCATGTTTGAGAGAATGCTGGATTGGGATCATCTGGTCCAAGTCTGGTCTAAGAGAGCCACCAGGACAGGATAGGTGGTCTCAGAAGAAACTGCAGGTGTCACAGCCAGATGCCTACGGATTTAAGAAACATTAAGTTTCCAGCTAGAATCAAGTTATTATTTCCCTTCAGTTAGGGGAACAGAAGGTGAGTGTGAGAGTGGGGAGAAAATTCCCCTAACAAAGAATCAGCTTTAAACATGAATCCAATTTAAAACAATACCAATCACGTAAAATCTTTCTTGCTTTTTTATCTCTTCACCACTCTAACCCTGGAGTAGTCAGACGCTGAGGCTAGAATACTGAGGAGAAAGAGTAGAATAATTTGAGGAAGATAGAAATAGCTGGCCTTAACCTCCCCTACATTCAGGCAACTGGCCTGCAGTAAATCCAAACTGGGAGAGAAGAGGAGCCTCAACTTTAAATCAAGTTTGCAGTTGTGAATAATACACCGAACTGCTAGACCTATTAAGTACTGAATTTAGACTATTTGTCATTTAAGACCATGGGTTTTCTGCTACCTAAAAGTCATCTGAAAAGTCATGAGACATACATGAGATCTTTCCAGGGGTAAAGGGAAAATGGACCTGAAAAGAGAGAATTTAATGAGTGCACACTAAAAATTTTCTTTGTCTTCAAACAGGCTGTATACTCAGACACGCATGCATACATATACACACACACAGGGTGTAAAACTACACTGTGGTGTAAATTCTTCAAATTTCACTTAATAAATTTTGTATTTCAAATTTTGGTTAAGATACATCATGAAAATGTGATGCATTATAAACACACTTCAAAAAAAACTCTAAAGCTCAAAAAATTTTTAAAATAGAATTTATAACAGGATTCACTATCAAATATTAACTGCCCTGCCCCTTCATTAGAAATGAAGGGAAATTAAATTTAGGATTCAATGGATAGGTCCATATTGATTGTTGAAATGAGTACATTTAAACTGTATTTTAAAATAGTGTTTGTGAAAGCAAGCCCTGAAAAAGATAAGCAAACCACGGAGTCCTTTCTAAAAAGATTTAAAATAATTTATACAAGCACTGCAACAAAGGTGTTCACAGGAGAGACATAATTAGAAAATCAGGTTTATTACTGTTTTTAAGAATCCCAGATGCCCCAACCATTCAAAGATATCTGCTTTCCTATCCATCTCAGCAAAATGATTTATAATCCTATCACTGGGCTTAAATTCCTTTTACGGAATCTGTGGTATGCACAGCAATAGACTATGGAAGCAATTCATTAGACAGGCTTACCTTGGGGCTTATTTGTATTACCAATACTTTACAGGAATGAATTCAGATGAGATGCAAAATAAAAAGGCAAATCATGGACAAATTGAAGGTTAACCATTCAAAACATTGAGAGCGGTGTACTTTGCAATACACAGAAGATAGAAGCCTGTAACTGTTACTGAAGAAAATATTAATACTTGTATTTTTATCAATGGTTATATTGCATTAGAAAAAAAGGAATCTTTCACATTTTAAACAGCAAGTAATTCTACTTTACTGATTTTTTGCAATAACCCTTCAGAGGGTTTTGTTGTCCAATTATAATTTTTACAGACATATTTTTGATAGCTCTTCCTTTCCTCTTATTTTGAACAAGTTTGTAATGATATCTTTTGACTTTTCTCCCATATCAGATGTGAAAAAAACATTTTTCAGTGTTTCTTCTTTCTCTTTTAACAACTAATTATACAGTATAGGAGTTGTCCTTAACCTTCCTTCTTTCTTTTTTGCTTGCCTATTCATCTTTGCACTTTCCATCAGCATTTCTAAAACAGAGGACAAGAACATCTGCGTATATGTTTTCACACCCCTATGTAAATTCCTCAGTGAGCAGGAACAGTATCATATTCATATTTATAACCCTTACCACTCTCAGCTTAATGCTTTGCACATACTACAGTCCAAACACATATCTGGTAACTTACTCTAAGATATCCTTTCTTGACCTGAGTGACAGCCCTCAAAGCTGACTCTGCTGCCCCAGTCAGCTTTCCTCTTCTCTGTGCCTACACCTGGATTTCTGACCATTGCCAGTAGCCAGACCCTTATGGTGCCACCTTCTGTATCCTTTCAAAGGACTGCATCACAACACTAGGCCCCTTTATCAACAATGGTAGCCCACCTAAACTTTCAGTAGAAACCCTGAAGGTCAGTCTCCCTACCAACTGCCTACTTTAGAACTTCCTATGAGTCCTTGCTACAGCCCAACAGATTGTTCCCCAAATCCTTAGTCTGATACATCCCATTCCAAACCCAAACATGCATTTCAGAAGGCATTCTGCATTATGCAACAAATTAAGGATCTTTACAAGGCCCATATCCTAAAATTATTTTTTTATGATCCAGGCAAATGTATTTATTCAACATTACACTTATACATTTGAGTCTTAATTATAGGGGATTTACAGCATCAAATTTAAACAGAAAGCTGAACTATATTTCTCAGTTATATTTTATGACAGGTTTTTTGTTTGTTTGTTATTGTCCAGGTCAGAAAAAAAGAATGCTTTTAGAGTCCCAGAAACAACTGACTTATCTGGAGCATATGGTCAGTATAGTTAAGGAGGGGAAAAAGGAAAAAAAAAAAAATTGTCTTTTTTTTTTTTCTTTTTTTTTTTTTTATTTGGCAGAGAGATATCACAACCAGGCAGAGAGGCAGGCAGAGAGAGAGGAGGAAGCAGGCTCCCTGCCGAGCAGAGAGCCTGATGCGGGGCTCGATCCCAGGACCCTGAGATCATGACCCGAGCCAAAGGCAGAGGCTTTAACCCACTGAGCCACCCAGGCGCCCCAAAACATTGTCTTTTAAAACAGATGTTATAATTGCTATTTTTTTTGTATTTTTTAAAATGTCATTCTGAATTGGCTTGAGACAGCAGGTGTAGCCCACAGTCCATAAAAGCCTGTATACATACAAACATTTTCACTTATTTTACTCATTATAAATATTTTTACTCTTAAATTTTATAACTTCCAACCTAAAGATTTTTATAAGGAACGACTTATTTCCTTTAAATAATTTTCAGGTATTTCTCATATTTTCATGTATCTATTTATACCAAAATCCAACTCAAAAACCTAAAAATCCAACTCCAAATGGCTCATTTGTTAACAACTTTAACCCAGTTACATGACTATCCTCTCTTCAGACATTGCCTGAGCTCTACATGTAACAACACCACTGTGAGAGTGCACATAAAAGACTTTTAAAATATGAATTTCCTGGGAGAGGAGCAAGATGGCGGAGGAGTAAGAGGCAGAGATAGTGACTGATGCCAGAAGTTCAGCTAGATAGTTATCAAACCACTCTAAACAACTACAAACGTAGCAGGAAATAGAAGAGAAGACGAACAGCACCTCTAGGAACAGAAAATCGACCACTTTCCGGAAGGTAGGACGTGCAGAAAAGTGAATCCAAAGCGACAGGAAGATAGACCGCGGAGGGAGGGGTCGGCTCCCGGGAGCCGCAGAGCAGTGGAGCACAAAATCGGAACTTTTAGAAATCTGCTCCACTGAGGGACATCGCTCCAGAGGCTAAGCGGGGGGGTGGAGCCCTCGCAGGGACAGAGTGGTTCCAGGACCCG
>CM052885.1:87388128-87424137 GCA_028534135.1 Potos flavus
AGAGAGAGATCACAAGTAGGCAGAGAGACAAGCAGAGAGGGGGAAGCAGGCTCCCCGCTGAGCAGAGCGCCTGATGCGGGGCTCAATCCCAGGACTCTGAGATCATGACCTGCTCCGAAGGCAGAGGCTTTAACCCACTGAGCCACCCAGGCACCCCTTATACTACATTTTTCAATATATTTCACGTTTCTGGTTCAAAAGTCCCCTCATTCCTCAAACAAGCAAAAACCATACACGCAAAAGTTAAAAAAAAATTATACAAATACGTCTACATGAAACAAAATATGAAATAATTCCTACCAGGGGATTAAATCTGGTTTACTTCAGAAGGAATGAGAATGAATGGAATTATAAAAAGAGAGAAGAGTCAACTTATACATATCTCTGGTTTTTTTTTTTTAATTTATTATAAGCAAAGCATGTGTTATTTTTTATAACAAAAACGGTAAAAACACTTTTGAAAGAAAAAAAATAAAACCATCAAAGTTCTGAAAGAATACATAGAATATGTTTATTTATACTCTTTAATCAGGAAAGGTAATGCATAAAACCCAAAAATCACAAATGAAAAAAGAAAATAATAAACATGATGATCTGAAAAAAGTAGTTCTGCATCAAAAATGTCATAAAATGTAAAAAACAAATAGGTATAAACTAGGAAAACATTTTCATCATATATGACAGACAAAAAGCTAATTTCTATAATACACAGAGTATACAAAAGTCAAATATCAAAAAATCAAATAGCCCAATCAAAAAAAATAGGAAAAGCTATGAACAAGCAGGTCAGGGCAAAATAAATGCAAATAGCAAGGAAACATGAAATATGATCAACCTCATTACCCACAAAAAGAAATGTAAATCAAAAAGTCAATATCAACATATTGAACAATGAAATAGAATGAAGAGTCCAGAAATAAACCAACTATGTATGGTCAATTGATTTTTCACCAGGGTGTCAAAACCATTTAATAAGAATAGTGTCTTCAAGAAATGGTGCTGGGACAACTGGATATCTACACGTGAAAGAATAAAAGTGAACTCTATCTCACAATATATATTTTAAAAATAACTCAAAATGAATTAAAGATCCAAATGTAAGAGCTAAAACTATAAAACTTTTAGAAAACATATGGGAAAATCTTCGTGACTTTGGATTTGGCAATGGATTCTTAGATACAACACCAAAAAGCATGAGCAACAAAAGAAAAAATAAACTGGACTTCATAAAAGTTAAAAACTTTTGTATATCAAAGGACACTATCAAGAAAGTAAAAAGATAACCCACAGAATGGGAGAAAAGATTTGTAAGTCATATATCTGGTAAGGGTCTATTATCCAGAATATATAAAGAACTCTTATAACTTAACAACACAAAGACAAATCAATTGAGTTTGAATAGGTATTTCTCTAAAGAAGATATACTTCTATTTGCCAAGGACACATGAAAAGGTACTCAACATCATTATTCATTTGGGAAGTACAAGTAAAAACCATTCACACTCACTGAAATGGCTATATTTTCATTTACAAAAAATGAAAATAAGTGTTGGTGAGGATGTGGAGAAATTGCAACCATTGTACATTGCTGGTGAGAATGCAAAATGGTAGAGTTGCTATGGAAAACAGTTTGTACCATAAGACTCAGCTCAGCAATTCTGCTCCTCAGTACTTACTCAAAAGAACTCAAAACAGTGCTCAAACACCTGTACACAAAGGCTTATAGTAGCAGTATTCACAATAGCCAAAAAGTATGAATGCAAATGTCTATCAATGGATGTATGAATAAACAAAATGAGGTAGATCCACGCAATAGAATATTACTCAGCCATAAAAAGAACTGAAGTTTTGATACATGCTACAATGTGGATGAAGCTCAAAAACATGCTAAGCCAAAGAAGTTATACACAAATACTGTATAATTCTACTTACAAGAAATATCTAAAATAGTTAAATGCACAGAGACAGAAAGCAGATTAGTGGTTGTCAGGGCCTGTGAGGGTGAAGAGGGAAATGCAGAGTAACTGCTTCATGAGCATAGGGTCTCTGTTTGGGGTGATAGATAAGGCTGATGATTTCATGGCATTCTGAATGTACTAAATGTCACTAAATTATACACTTTAAAATAATGAATTTTACATTATGTGAATTTCACCTCAATTATATATATTCATATATATACATACACACACACACACACACATACACACATACCCACACACCATTTTCACTTATCAGGTTGGAAAATAGCAAAAAGTTTTATAATAGTCACTCTGCTATAGGTAAAGAGAAAACAGGAATTCTCATATTCTATTGCTGTGATTATAAATTGATGAAACTAGTTTTCAATTTGATATTATGCAGCACTTTCATTCTGTCAATAGAAATTTGCCTTGTACTTTCCAAAGGATGTCAAAACATAGTTACAAGGATATTGATTGTAGAACTGATAGTAAAGAACAGAAAAAAACTTAAAATATCTATCATTTAATAAATGATAATATAACCAAATGATGGAAGTTCTAAAAGTGTTTTACATCTAAACATATTTTTTAAACATATTTCTTTATAATAAAATATCTCAAAGAAATATTAAGTGAAAAAAGATAAGGTACAACACAATGTGTATATTATGATCCCATTTATACTATTCATATGTGAAAATATACATTAAAATCCTCAAACATGCAATAGAATAGAAGGAAAAAAGCCTTTACTTTATACTTCCCCTGATCATATATATAGATAATTTTATGCTTAATGTTAATTAGTCTTATAAGCTTTATTTTTTGTTTATCCACTTCCAACATCTGGCAATGGAATTATGAACTTTGTTCAAAATTTGTTCACTTTTTAATACTTTTTTCATTAAAAATCACTAACAAATGTAGTGTTATACTGGTGTTTTTTTAAAAAACTGAATGTAAGAAATGAATCCATTTATTAATCCATAAATAAATAGTTTTTAAATCCACTTTAATTTCTTTCTCACGTGAACAACGATGTCATTCTTTTGCAGTTAAATTATCACCATTTTCTTGAGAGCTCTAATGAGGGCACAGACCCTCATTCCATATACCTCCTGGGACAAAGAATAAGTATTTCACAGAATGCTTGATTTGATCTTAAAAACCTGTTAATCGTTTGGAAGTCTTATATTTCTAAATGGGAATATGTGTAGGTTGTTGCTGTTAATCCATCCCCTTTAAGAGGATATAGGATAAAAATTAATCTCCCCAATGAGATTCAAGAGAACCACTCAAGAACAACCATGGTATTTAAAGAAATGTAGGACACAGAATTATTTTTGCTTTTACCTATAATGTGTATAACAACACTAGAATTTCTTATACAAATGAAGATTACCTTTTCTTCTTGGGAGAATACAGCTTTATCCCATTGGTAATACTGTTGAAAACTGCTGTGTGTACCTTTTTTCTGAGCCTATGAAATGGACTGAATGCTTGTGTACCCCCACTCCCTGCACTCCCCAAGTTCATAGGTTGAAATCCTAGCCCGCGATGTAATGGTATTAGCAGGTGGGGCATTCAGGAGGTTGATTAGGTCATGAGGGTAAAGTTGTCATGGATGGGATTAGTGCCCTTATAAAAGATAACTCAGAGAGCTCACTCCTTCCAGCATGTGAGAGTGACAAGAGAGCCATCTATGAACTAAGGAAGCAAGCAGGCCCTCACCAAACATGGAATTTGTGAGCACTTTGATCTTAGACTTCCCAGCCTCCAGAACCACAAAAAAAAATAAATGTTTGTTGTTTTAGGCACTCAGTCTATGATAATTGTGTTATAGCAGCCCAAAAAAGACTAGGCAGCCTGCATAATTTTATATATTTGCATAGGTTTTAAAAAACATACATGATGGGCAATTAGTGTTTTTTGTGAGGATGGGCTTAATTTTTTTAAAAGGTTGTTATTCCAATAGAGAAGCTACCAAAAACTGATTACAATTTTACAAACTACCAATTACAAATGTCAGTCTTTTTTATGTGTGGCTTCTAATGTAGTTCTGAAAAGAATCCTGAAGTAGGAGTCACCAAAGCGGCTTAGTACAACACTGGAATAATATCCAGATCTTTGAGGCAATACTGAAATACTATGAACCTATCAATTCTGATATGTCTTTTTTTAAAAATCTCATTATTTTGCAATCATATATGCATATTCTGAAACCAAGAGACTGTCACATAAGAAGTCATCCTCCCAAATCCTTATCTGTGAAATGAGTTAGACAAATAATTTAAGACGTCCAGATGTTCTATGGTGCTCTATTTTATTATCTAAGATAGAAGAAGGAAGTTATCACTGACCTATCACTAACTCCAGTTCTCATTCCACTTCTTACTCAGTCTAACTGAAAAACTGAACACTGAGTTGATTGCTCCTCTAATTTTTACATCATTTTCTTCACAGCTTCGAAGAGTCCACTGGTTCCTTCTTAGTTCTCCTTCTGCCTCAGTGGCTACTCTTTCTTAGTCCCCATCTGCCCATGCTCTATACAATGCCAGAAACCCTGTCTTTTCTTTTCTATCCACAATCACTCCCTAGGTGATCTTGTCTAATACTATGTGTTCAATTACTGTCTTCATGCTGATAACTCCCAAAATTATATCACCAGGCTCAATTCTTACTCGACACCTTGGATATTTAGAAGTTTTCTCAAATTTCACATATTCCAACCATGCTCTTAATTTCCATACCCACATATGTTCCTTCTACAAATTACTCAATTTCATTAAATAGGAACTTACTTTTCCAAATGCTTAGGCTAGAAACCTCTGAACTATACTCAACTCCTTCCTTTTCTTCTCTCCACATCCATCTTTGAACAAATGCTGCCATCTTTCCCTTAGAAACACAACCAGAATCTAACTACTTCTCACCACCTACAATTTGACCATCCTGTTCCCACCAACATCATCTCTAGTTTGGACTACTAAAACATCAGTCTATTTGGTGCTTATGCTTCCACCCTCCCTACACTCAATTTTTCCAAAAAGCAGGTAGGTCATGCTTTTTTAAAAATCATCACATAGATCATGTCACTTGACTACTTAAAATCCTCCAAGGGTTTCCCACCTTACTCAAAGTCTAAGTAAAACTACATGGGCTGGCCCTTCTACCATTTATCTAATCTTACCTGTCGTAGGTCCACCTCACTCACAACGTTCCCTGCATTCTTAGAGCAGGTTGAGTGTAATCCTATTGAACATGCTGCCTGTAATAACGTTGTATCATATGTACACATAGATCACAATTTTATGTTGGGGGGTCTCTCCTCACATGTTACTTTACTAGATACCTCTCTCCTAACTACATATATTAAATAGCACCCTCTGGTCACACTATCTCCATTTCTCATTATCTTTTTTTCATTGTACTTATAAAAGTGTGATATATACACTTCATTTATTGGTTTACTGACTGATTCCCTCCCCCCAAACATCAGAATATTGCTCTATTAAATTAAGAATCATACTTACTGATCTATCCCCTATGCTAAAAATAGTGCCTGGAAAAAGGTAACACCTGATAAATATTTCTTCAATGAACAAACAAGCATATTAACACCCATTTTATCATATGCAACAGAAGTCAATGAAACTGTAAGAGGAAAAAAAACATTTTGAGAATATATGAATATGCTAGGTATAACATGGGAACATAGAAACATGTTTACCTACATAAAGCCACCTCTGAAACTGGATTTAGAAACACTCCACTGTTGCAGAGAAACAAGAAAGCTGGCCAGAGCCATGAGGGGAAAAAGTCCTCCATAGGAAATTAGGATCCCAGCCTGTGCTATCCATTTAAGTGTGGGGCCTAAAGTCACTTTTGCATATGGCATAGGGACCTTGACTGAAAACTTAACTAGAATCATGGATATATCTAGGTTTTCTTCAATATAAAATTTAAAATTATCTTGGAGGAATACTTCTGTAACGCCTAACACATAGGATCTAATGGGAAACAACCTATACTGATGGTGAACTCAGTAAAATAAAGAAATAAGTAAATAAATAAAATTAAAACCCACACAAAGAGGGGAAATCAACTACTACTGCTACAGGAATGGGAGAATTTATGCCCTAAGAAATAAAAATAAAAATTAAAATAAAATAAAATAAAAATAAAGAAAGTATGTTTTATAAAAATAAAACATATTAAGCTATGCATGCTTAAAAAGTTTTTTAAAGGGTATATATAGCAAGAATAGGGCATTGTAAAAAGGGTGAATTTCAAAAAGAACAAAAACAACAAAAAAAAAATACCAGAAATGAAAAACGTCAAAAAAGGAATGAGAAGATCTATAAATTAGACTCATCTAAACAGATATATGTACACATACAACATGGGAGAAAAGATGAAAAATACGAAAGAGAATCTAATTAATTAAGGGTATAAGAATGAAAAGACATATCATAGGTGTAACTGGTAGATGAGAAAAGAGAAATGTGTAGAGGCAATATTTAGAGAGATGATGGCTAGTCATTTTCCAAAATAAAAAAAAAAAAAAAAGGAATCCTCAGATTGAAAAATAATTGAGAGATTATATATATAATTATATACAGATATACACATTACATACATAGAAGCCCACACCTACACACATTGTAATGAAACTCCATAACAAAGACAAAAACAAAATCTTTCAAACTATCAGAAAAAATTGAGACTGTTATAGCAGCAACTATTAGATCAACAGCCAACCTATCAGCAGCAACAAAAGCTACAAAACAATGAAATATTATCTTCTAACTGATGAAGAAAACTGTCCACCTAGAATTTTACACCTAGAAATCTATACCTATTGCAAGAAATCTAAACTATTAGAATGAGAATGAAATAAAAGGGTTATCATACCTAAAAAGAATGAGAATTTGCTATTTACAGACTCTTACTAAAAATATTTTTGGCATTAAGGAATCAGATGCAAGAAAAAATAAACATAGGAATTGATAATAAACACTGATTTTTTTAAATACTACTAACTTTTTGATTAGAAGGAAGTTAAAAATAAGGTGATGATTGATGCAAGCAGGCAGACTAAATTTAAAGCATGAAAGATATGTCTACTTCAGACTATAATCACCACTTAAGGATATCGACTCCCAAAACAGTGTAGGCAATGAGCAAAAGTATGAACTAGAAGGATACATACCAAATGCATAAATGCAGTAGCCTCAGGAGAGAGGGAGGTGATGGGACTAAAGACGTAACAGAGGATGTCAACATTACCTATAATGTCACATTCTTAATAAAAAGTAATATTGAACAGAAATATCAAAATATTAATTTTTATTAAGTAAACAAATCTCTAGTTATTCTATTTTTTCATGTTTTTAGCAGCTACAGACCTTATTCATTTCATTTTGTCGAGTAAGCAAGACTACTACTGGCCTCAAGTAAAACATATAAAAGTTTTTCTTTATTCTAAACCTCATAAAGTCTCAAGAATTGTATGAAGTAAAAGAGTTCTAATCTCCAGTTGATTTCTCACTTAATCTAAAATGAATATGAAATCAAACTGTTTTTCAATTTTGAATCACTCCAAGGAAAGACCCATCCAATTTTACACCTTGGCTTTGAAATTGCAGGACACAGCACAAGCAAAACAAAAATAGTCTGTATTTGACTTTAAAAATATACAGGGGCTTCCTGTTCAGGGACCAAAAAAAAGGGGCAGGAGGGTATGAAAATGAATCTTTCCAAATAAACCTAACAGGTTTTTTAGGAAATTTGGTTAGATATGCTAAGCAACTTGTTCGTTATGTTCAATGAAGCCACTCAGTTTAGAAATTTTATACATCAGTGGGTTAGTCAGTCCATAAGCAGCTTTTCAGTTATAATAAATATTCCCATAAATATTTTTTTCCTTATTTTCCTTTCCAGCATAAAAGAAAAGTTAAGAGTATAAAGGATGGGGTAGTTCCAAATGGCTATTTGTTCATGCACTTGTAAATGAGGTCTGCAGCTTTTAAAACCAAAATAGAGTGTGAATGTCCCAGTAAATCTGCATCAGATGTGCTTCAGGTTGAAAGAAAATGATACCAAATGCAAGTAGCTAAATGAATCGTGAAAAAAGTGTAATCTACACAGATAGACCATGTTATGCAATTGCTCTACAAGTCTATGTATAGGGCAAAACAACTCCTTATTTCCAAAAATAAATGTAGTTGGCTGTTCCTCTGCAGCTGGATGAGGTATTTCATCATGACATCTTTCAAGACATTTTAAGGGAGAAAAATGAGTTATCTTAGTTATGATGGAAGCAATAAAGTTTAGAAGTTCAGAATGGGAGCTCAGGAGTTCTACTGTCTGGAGTTTGAAATCCTGTCCTCCCTAGTGGTTGTGTAAGCTTGTGCAAGTTTAACCACTGTGTCCCTCTGTTTCCTAATCTGCAAAATTGGAATAATAGCAGCAAGTATAACACCTGACATAAAAGCAATCAATAAACGTTGGTTATTATTAATATCGTCACTTTAATCTGGGGCTATAAACTGTCGAGAAAATGAAATGCAATATTCCCATATTACAACTAATCAAGCACAATTGCACCATCAGGAAGAGATGCTTCGTATCTCTGATTGAAAATGGGCTTACTCAAGGTCCTAAGATTAATCCATAATGTATAACATACAGTAATGTTAAACTATTCACTACTTGTGAAAATAAGGATCTCTAATTTCCATTAAAAAATTTTAAGTTCATGTGGGCTATTTTCTGAAAATTTTGTTGTGTTTGTGTGTGCAAAAAATACCTAACATTATGCAAAATACTTCATTGTACTATCAATATCTTCTCTATCATATTTTAAGAAATGTAATTGAAATATTTTCTAGTATGACTTTAGGCTTGACTAAGTTATATCTATAGCTGTTCATAATATAAATTTTATCCTTTTCACATTTGAAAATAGTAGTCTAGAGATGTGGTTTTACGTAGCCTTATATAACTAGATATCTTTTTTAATCTACCTAGAGCTATAAGACTTCTCTGTTTAGACTGCCCTTATACCAAGTTCTGATTGCCAAGTATAAATAGGAATAGCGTAGGGTTCTTTTCCCCATTAAAAAAAAAAAAAAAGTAAAACTTCTTTAAAAGATTACTTTGATTCATTTCATATTTGACTTTCAAAACATAATAACCAGTTCATTCGGATGCATTAAAGGGGCAAATATTTAAGTGCTCTGCATAGCATATCCAAAACAGTGAGCAAAGAGGTAAAGCAAGAATATTTCAGTTGATGCATAATGCTATCTCCCAAAGGAAGGAAGAGGCAGAGCTGCATTCACTCTGAAATCCATAAGCCTTTTAACAAAAATTCAGCTTAACCGTAAGGTCCAAAAATCTGTATGTGTGTATGTGCCTGCCTGTGAAGCCTTTGCATGTACATACATGGAGAGGAGGGCAGAGATCACGACCCAATCTGAAATCAAGAGTTGGATGCTTAACCAACTGAACCACCTGGGTGCCCCTTTTTATCTGTTTTCTGATTGCATCTTTTAGTGGATTTTATTTCCGTTTTTTAAAAGATGAATCAGTTTTTGGTTTATAGAAAAACTGAGCAGAAAGTGCAGAGTTCCCATATACTCTCCCTCCCTAACCCACAGTTGCCCCTATAATTAACATACTGATGTAGTACATCTTATTACAATGGGTTAACCGGTATTGATACATTGTTACTAATTAAGTCCATAGTTTACATTAGGGTTCACGCTTTGCGTTGTGTGGTTTTATAAGCTTTGCCAAATGCATATCATATGCCCACTAGTATAGGATCAAACAGAACAATTTCACTGCCCTAAAAATTCTATGTGCTCTACCTACTCATTCCTCCACTAGAACCTCTAGCAACCACCGATCTTTTTACTGTCTCTATGGTCCTGCCTTTTCTAGAATGTCATGTAGCTAGAATCAGATACTACATTGCCTTTTTGAACTGGGTTTCTCTCATTAGCAGTATGCATTTAAGGTACCTCCACGTCTTTCTGTGACTTGATAGCTCATTTCTTTCTATCACTGAATAATATTCCATTGCATGAACATACCGGTTTATCTATTCACCTGTTGAAAGACCTTGGTTGCTTCCACTTCAGATCAATTATAAATAAAGCTGCTATAAACACTCATGTGTGGGTTCTCGTGCGGACATAACTTTTCAACTCATTTGAGTAAACATCAAGGAGCACAGTTGCTGGATCATGTGATAAAGCTACATTTAGCTTTGTAAGAAACCACCAATCTGTGTTCCAAGGGGACTGTATTGTTTCACATACCAACCAGCACTGAATGAGTTCCTGTTGCTCCACATCCTCATCAGCATTGGTACTGTCAGTGTTTGGGGTTTAGCCATTACGAGTACACAGTGATAATTCACTGTTGTTTTAATTTATAATTCCCTAGTGACATATGATGTTGAGTGTCTTTTCATATGCTTTTTGCCATCTGTATATCCCCTTTGGTAAGGTAGCTATTCAGAACTTTTGCCTACTTTTTAATTCATCTTCTTGTTGTTGGATTTTAAGAATTCTTTATGTATTTTGAATATCAGTTCTTTATCTGATATATGTTTTGCAAAGCCTTCTCCCAGTCTGTGGCTTATCTTCTCATTCTCTTAATAGTGTCTTTTCCAGGGTGCCTGGGTGGCTCAGTCGTTAAGCATCTGCCTTCGGCTAAGGTCATGATCCCAGGGTCCTGGGATCAAGCCCCGTGTCAGGCTCCTTGCTCTGCAGGAAGCCTGGTTCTCCTTCTCCCACTCCCCCTGCTTGTAGTCACTCTCTCATTGTGTCTCTCTCTGTCAAATAAATAAATAAAATCTTTAAAAAAAAAATAAATGCCTTTAAAAAAATAGTGCCTTTCACAGAACAAAAATTTTTAATTTTAATGAAGTCCCACATATCAATTATTCTTTCACAGATCATGTTTATGGTATTGTATCAAAAAGCTCATCACCAAACCCAAGATCACCTATATTTTGTCTTATGTTATCTCCTAGAAGTTTTATAATTTTGCAGTTTACATTTGGGATGTGTAGGCCCCATAGTTGAAAACACCTTAGCAGTACTGAGTGTGTTCTTTGTAATTCAATCAATTTTTAAAGGCAAAGAAAAATTTAAAAGCCCTGGACCAGCAATTCTAAAAACTGTGAAGTTGGCATCTAAATTTTGCCAAATGCTAGATCCTTACAAACACTTGGTTGACAAAGATCTCATAATATATATATATCTACCATCACCAGGACCTTTGCCAGGACCACACCTGCACCGTCACTACTCCATCTATTGATCCTATACAAACACTGAGGTTCTCTACTAAGGAGAGGGGCACCATTCCTGCTGCTGCTAGGCCCTAAGAGGCCACAACTTCCTTTGTTCATTCTCTGATGTTTAGCACTTCTCCAATCCATGAAGCTTCTGTATCCAAACGCCAACCACACTGATTAGCAACTACTCTTCTCATTTCTAATCACTGTAAAACTTCCTCCTCATGCTCAAGAGCCAGGAAAACACAAAGAAAATCAGGAGTTACAGTGGTTTCAGAGAATTAAGAATTCAAGCAACCATTAAAGCACTATTTTTGGCTATATTATGGTTTAAATAGGCTTTTGTGAGTAGGCCTAGGTATATACCATTTATTACTCTAGTTTTGGTAAAAACCATATAATGTTTCAAATGACTACCTTAAAAAAAATATTTTGGATCACCTAAATTTGAGACCACTTGCTCTTAATATTAACATAAAATTGAAATCAATATCCATATAGAATCTCATTATAAAAGCCTCTATTTTGAAATATTGATTGATTAGTCTGTTATAATTGTACTGAAATCAAGTAGTTTCTATCTTAGCAAACTACATTTGTGATTTGACGGACATAAATAAGGTTGTAGTAAAGGCTTAAATGGTAATATTGATCTGAAGATTTCAACTACTGTACTTCAAAGTGAAATTGTTTCAGCAATCATTTTTACAATACACAGGGGGCTGTGGGAGTCATATTTGAAAAGCTAAGTACACTTAAAATGAATATACTTTTCCAAAGAGAATAACTACATGTTAATATATATATCTATTATAGTTGTAAAATAAGACCAAATGTCAAAGCAGGCTATTAGGTGAATCAGCTTTTGTTGTTGCCATAATATTTTTCATATTTGTTTTTGAAAAGCAGTTACGTTTACAGACTAAAAGGCTCCTGATTTAAGTTTCCCCTTTCAAAGCAGAAGAAAATACATACTTCTTTTCTGTAATATTCTAAGCCACTAAAATCTAACCAATGAAATCACTTCATGTAGTTTTTCAAGCTAAAATTATTTGTTTCCACACCACAATCATTCTGAAGAGGAAAACAAATTATCATGCCATTAGAGAAAAAAAATACTAACAAATGGAGACCTAATAAATAAGATTTTAAAATGTCAGGGAACACACATCTGACCTACAACCTGTAAGAAACTTTCTCAATCAGGCAGATGGCAAGCTGTAAAATAACATCTGGAATTTCATCCCAGGGAATCATATCCAATCTGAAACACTGAGCAGCAAGCACAGCACTCACTGGAATATTCTACCAGGTAGGGTGGCTAGTTTACAGGACAACAGCACCATGGAAACAACTCCACAGGCAGCTATTCCAAACAGTAGCATTTGAAAACCACAGGCCCCTGAGAATAAAAGTCATAATTGATCAAAATAAGAGGGCTGGTATAGAGGTCATAAATACCACAGACGTTCAATTATTAAAAGAATGGCAGTATATTTAATAATTATTCCTCCTCACAAAACACTGACAAGAGAACAAAGAGGGCAGGAGTGGCCTTACAATAAATGAGCTCTATCCAAAGCATAAAAGAAATACACCAAATCAAATAAAATATTCTGTAAAAACCATTAGCAAAGACTGAAAGTATTTCAAATTTGTAATAAAAATACCAGAAAGTCCAATAACATCTAAATAATATACAAAGCTAAAGGGATGAGATTAACTTCAGGACACTAATGGTTGCCTGAGAGCTATTCGTGTCCTGCTTTGGTCAGGAATCTATAGGCCAACGCAACTATGCAGGAGACTAAAGTAGGCTAGGTTCAAGGTGGAACATGGGATTACCCATGGGTAAAGGACAAAGAGAGGTCTGCATAGGGCACAAATACTGGCAAAACTAAGGCTATTGGTGTGGTCAGATAGGCACAAGGGCTCAGCAGTACCAACAGTCAAAGTAGCTTCAAGCACAGTGATGAATAAAGTCAGGACGGAAATAGTAAATGATGAAAGCTTAAGGGTTGGAGAACCATATAAGGTTGAATCTGCTATGAGGTCCGAGGCAAACTCCGAGAACATATCCTTGTGATGGTTAGTTTTATGTGTCAGTTTAACTAGGCCATAGTTCCCAGATATTTGGCCAAACGTTATTCTAGATATTTCTGTGAAGATATTTTTTATATGAGTTTAACACTTAGATCAACAGACTGAATAAGGCAGATTATTCTCGAAAAGTATGGGTGGACCTCATTCAATCGATTGAGGGCCTTAATAGAAAAAACTTACCTCCCTAGAATAAGAGGGAATTTTTCCAGCAGATCACCTTTGGACTAAAACTGAAACCTACTCCCTAGGTATCCAGCCTACACTGCATATTCTAGACTTGTCAAGTCTCCACAGTTTCTTAAAATAAATTAATCTCTTTCTCATTCTCTCATATATGTGTATATGAGAGAGCCTTCTGGATCTGTCTCCATGGAGAACAGAATCCCAATAGCAAGAGTTTGGAACAACTATTTCCCTATTCCATAGAGTCGTGCTCCCCAGGAGAGAGCTTTCCTAGAGCTATCATTCAAAGCAATGAGAGCCTCAAGAGAAAGGGACCTTGCCTTCCTCTTTGTCTCCCATGCCATGTCTAGGAAAGTCCTGCCCTTCCAGTAGGTATTTAACAAATTCCTCCCAGACATATCTGAGATTGAGATTGAGGTACTTTCTGGCCCATATGATTCCTCAAGACTGTACACACTATTGATATACTTCCAAACCATTCCTTATGTGAGCAAACAAAACCTATATGAGTATCTGGGCACTTAAAATAATATCACTGGTCTTTCTTGCTTCTTTCTTACAGCTAATTCTGAAAGCTGAATTTAATTTTGTTCCCAATCATTACAAAGGCTTAATTTGACTATTCAAAAATAAACTCTAATCTATTCTCCAAAATCTTTTTCACTTTCAGAAACCCAAAGGTTTAATTATGAGCAAAAATATCTAGTTCCCCAGATCTAAGAATTGGAAATAAATCAAGGAGGAGGATCTAACAATAATACCTACCCGTATAGAGCACTCATTATTTTCCGAGTATTTGTGTTGGCCCTTTAACATGGATGACTTCAAAACAAAACTGTAAGGTAGGAATTATTATCCTGTTTTACAAGTGAAGAAACTGAAGCTGAAAAAAGTGGAAGTTTATCCAGCAGACTGGGAGACTGGGATTAGAATTAAAACTTTCTTATTCCAAATCCCAATCATAACCAAAGAAAATAAATGTATAACCAAAAAAAAAGTTCCATTCTCATCAAAAGATAAGAATTTTTTTTTAAGTATTAATGTTATGCAGCTAAAATAAAACATATCCTAAAGGAACAATGTCTACTATCCAAAAGAATTGTAATGTTTATCAGAACATGGCTGGATGAATTCTCAGGTGGAAATAGTTCAAAGTAAAACAGATAAATGCAGGACAAAAATTAAATGTCTTAATTTTAGAAGATTTTAAAAGTTTAGGCAGACATAATCTTGTCTACTTCTGATGTGGCCAACTATAAACTCTGGACAAAACATAAAAAAACAACTATCTGAAAGGTATGGAGAATTCACAACAAACAGAGAAAAACTGAACCACAATTAACAGTGGAAGAAGGGGATGGCACTAGGTGGTCCTCCTGTTTTGTTTTGGTTTCTTATGATTTTGAGCCTGAGGGTAGTCCTCATGGTTGCCAAAGTAAGGTAGGAGGCTACAACTACAATAGAAAGGTGATGGTGATCACAGTATAACAATTTCTCAAATTGTGCGACATTTTTCCTAAAGTAAAAAGACTTTAACAAGTTTTAAAGTCAACCAACCTACGTACTTCTATTATTAAATAATACTTATGCCTTAACTTTGGTCTATTTTAAATAATATATGTATATCTTAATTTTTTTTTACATATCCCCTAAAGCTGAAACCATCTTAAGATAAGAAAGGCAACTGGGTGCACAAAATAGCAATTAGTAAGAGGCATAGTGAATTTTTATTTGAACTACATGATAATCATATTCCCATTAAATGTGCTTCGTTTTATTAATGACTTCTTTTAATCTTCTCCTTTCAGACTTCTTTTCCTTCTTGGATGGAATATTAATTGGAGAAGAATAATGGTAAAAAAATCATAAAGAAAACTTTTAATTTAATTTGGAAATACCAACATTTTATCTTAACCATAATCCTAGATTTCAATTAATTTTAAATACAATATTTTATTTTGACCGCCACAGAAAAACTTGTTATGCTATACTGTTCTTGAGATCTCCCAATCCACAGAGTTAGTTGCTAATTTTTATAATGAATTAAAAGAAAAACAGACAAAAGAACAATTATTTCTTATTCCATCATCACTATTAAAGCTATATGCCAGTAAAATATACCAACTGTCACAGAACTATTTGGTTCAACAAAGCTATTTCCTCTTCTTGAGCTTATTTCCAAAGGCTCTGTTTCTCTATTCAAAATTGCTTATGAAAACTCTCAAAAAAAAAAAAAAAAAGAAAAAAGAAAACTCTCAATGTAGTATGTCACTTTCTGAGGCCCTCAGAAGAATCTAGTCTCGGTGTTGGTAACAGGAAGCAACTAAGAACCCTTAGGAATCTTGTACTTGGCCTCACCCCTACCTCAGCTAGCCATTAAGAGCTCAGAGTCAACAGAGTCAACTTCTCTAGCAATTGTGCAGTTTCATAGCACGGAATTCTTCATGCTTGATATGGTTAGGGAATTTCATTAGAAAAAATTAAAATGTCTTATAGTGAGGTAACCTATAAAAATATGATGTCTGATCAGAGAAAGACAATTATCATATGATCTCTCTGATATGAAGAATTCGAGAGGCAGGATGGGGGGTTGTGGGGGGTGGGAGAGGGAAATGAAACAAGAGGGGATCAGGAAGGAGACAAACCATAAGAGACTCCTAAACTCATGAAACAAACCGAGGGTGGCTGGGGGGTAGGGGCGGGTAGGGATAGGGTGGCTGGATTATGGACGTTGAGGAGGGTATGTGCTATGGTAAGTGCTGCGAAATGTGTAAGCCTGAGGATCCACAGACATGTACCCTGGGGCAAATAATACATTACGTGTTAATTAAGAAATTAAAAAATAATAAAAAATTTAAAAAAAATATCATGTCTGTATGGCATGTTTTTAAGAACTAAAAATGTTGATTGACATATGGTAACATCATCTTAAATATTAAAGTGCTAAAAATACTATTTGTGAATAAATGGAAACACAAACTAAATATGTGGTTATGAACAAATAACAACACTCATTCTCTTCAGCTCCTTGCTTCTCTGGCAAAATTCACACGTACCACTCCACACTCATTTTGTTGTAGAAATGTTCCACAAATGGGTCATGATTTTCACATGTAAAACTTGGAGGTTTTGATTGGCCCATGAGGAGTATAAATGCCACAAGAGTGGTGGCAGAGTTTCACTCACTGATCAGTCCCACAGACACACCATCCTCTACTGAGCAGCTGTGTTCACAAACTAATTCAGGTTTGAGAAACACTCAAGCTCTTACTATGAGCACAGCACCAAACTAGACAACTAATACAGTTATTCTATTTAATCCTCAGGATCCTGAAAGGTATGTGTTTTTACCCCCATTTTAGAGACAAGGACCACAGAAATCAAGTTCCAGACTCAAAGTGAGTCAGGTGGTGTAACTGAATTGAGACCCAAAGCTAGCCTCCTTGATTCTTAAGTCCATTCTTCCCACCACCCAAGAGCTACAGATAAAATATATGGTCACAAACTGGCAAAAATCCAAAGCCGATGGGTTCAATTTATTCTTGTTGAAACACTGAGGAAGGGTGAGTAATTTAAATAAAGTTATGTTATCCCTGGGCACCCTTTCTTAAGGCCTCTTGTGAAGCCACGTGAAGCTTTCTTTGTTGAAGAAGAAATCAAGTGGAATTGAGATCTAATCTCACTGCATCTTTTTTCCTCTTACGGAAAGTAACAAAGGCAAGTTTATTATAATTGTGAAAATGCTCTCCAAATGCTACACCTACTTTAAGGGATTTTTTTAATCTGGTAGCTCAATGACAATTTTTATTTTTTTAGTACTAAAGTGTTGACGGCATTCTTTGTAGACCATTTAAATGCTCTATGTTGAACTGAACATTAGAAAGAGCTTTTGAACAGAGCAACAATTTATAAAATATGGTAAAACTCCTATACTAATAACATTAGAATATAGATCCACAATCCTTTATCCCAAATCCTTGGGGACAGAGGTGTTTTAGAATTTAGAATGTGTGCATATGTATTTAGAAAGTAAATAATTCAGTACATATTTCATAAATGACACTCCATCTTTCAAGGACCAGGAGCAGTTAGGTAACATGCTAAAATTAGGAAAATTTGAGGAAAATTCAATAAAGGCACTATTTACCAAGGTGTAAGAAAGGTGGAAAGAAACCACAAAGAATTGTTTGGGAACCTGGGGCTAGTGTTGTGGTGACTTATTACCACCCCGAAGCCAGATAGGGTGTGGGAAGGGAGCAGTTAACTGAAAGCTGGAGATGAAAGGTTTGTGGGGAACAGGTAGCCCTCCAGGTGATGAGAGATACACTACGGTAATCCCTCATGGAGGGAGTGAAGTAAGCTTAATACACGTCTTCACTTTGCCTCCTCTCTCCAGTCTCTTGCCAACAACTTCTATTGGCCAAATCCAATTGGAAAACAGACTGCAAGGGAGCCTGTAAACAGAGATTGTAGAAGGTCGGACTCCCAGGCACATAGCTGGGTGGAGAGTGAATCTGGAGGAATAAATGGAAGCTATCCAACATTCACCTTGAGTGGTGTCTGGGGCAGCATACATTAATCAAATATATTAATATATCTGCCACATAAAGACACACACTAAATAGGATAAAGAAAGACTATAACTTTCTGTCCACATCAGGTTTTGCAGCCAAAGGAGTTACAAAAAAGAAAACAACAACAAACAAACAAAACAAAAACGAACTTTTCATTTTCACAGCCTTTGAATATGGTTATTATCTCTATTTTACAGATGAGAACAGAGGCTTATGTAGGTAAAATAACTTGTCCAAGGACACAAAGCTAGTAAAGGAAAGTTGGAATTTGAGCCCAGTTCTGACTCTAGAACCTCGGTGAATAACTACCCTGTATCATTACTTTCCCAATAATACAAGTTATAAATGATTCCACAATTTTTACATGTTTACCTTATTTGCTGTGTAATTCCTCATCTTATAAAACCATACAAAACTGGTATAGATGTAAAGTACATTCCATAGTATCAATAAACCTAAAAGAACAGTAGTAGGCTTAGTTTTCAAACCTCATTGCATAAAGTTTTGGTTAGCCATGTAATCACAAGCATTTCCCTTTGTACTTAGTGTTCTTAGAGTTAATATGTTCCTACAGTTGCAGAGTCACCAGTCAGCCAGTCAAATGAGAAACATTTTTATATTTCATAGACCACAGGCAGCACCAAAGTTTAAAACTTCTTTACCTTTGACTACGATTCATTCTTACTGGGTACAAGCCATGATTTTAATTGTACTTTGGACACCCAAAAACTTAATTTTAATCATCACAGTAGATACAAAATAAAGGATGAGATCTTGCCCTTTGCAACATGGATGGACCTAGAGGGTATTATGCTAAATGAAATAAGTCAGACTGAGAAACACAAATACCATTTGATTTCACTTATACAGAGAATCTAAAAAATAAAACAAATGAATAAACAAACGAAGAGCAAAATCAGACCTGTTAATACAGAGAACAAACTGACAGTTGCTGGGGTGGGGGCAAAATGGGTAAAGGGGATTGGGAGTGGGGGCAAAATGGGTATCCAGTTATGGAATGGATAAGTCATGGGAATAAGGTACAACACACTATGGTGACAGATGGTAGCCATACTTGTGGTGAGTATAGCAGAAGATAGAGAGCTGTCCAATCACTATGTTGTACACCGGGAACTAATGTAACATTTTGTCAACTATAGTCAAAATAAATCAATAAATGAAATATAAATAAAAATAAGAAATTAAAAAAATCAACAAACCTAAATGTGAATAATCTTATATTTTATCATATTTCCCCTGGTATCGCCAACTTTGCATCATAGTCACTTCAAATCCAAAAGCCACCAGAAGAACAATGTGTTAATCCTGAGTTAGTATTAAAGTTCTTCTGAGCACATGCTGTAAAGCTCTGTCTCTTCAATCCTGCTTCCAGCCAGGCAAGATTATTTACCTGGTTTCTTCTCTGCAGGTAGCCCACGGGCTTGACTCCTGCCCAACAATAAGTATACAGAAAGTTCCTATAAATAACGCATAGAGCCTTCTACTTTCTCTCTCCTTGGGTGCCTATATTAGTTTCCTCCTTCCTACTGTATCTGGATTCTATCCCTGACACTAGCCCAGTTGCTAGCTTCCCGGAACCACCTCCAGTCCCATTCACTTTAATACTTACTCCCAATCTGCAAATCCCAGTTTGACTTATCTTTCCTGCTCCTAGAATTGTTATTGTTAAGGATGATTTGTTAGCTTAAATTTTACAGGCTGATAACAAGGACTGAATACAAAAATGTGTTTAGTGATTCTGAATACACGTGGCAAAATGCAAGTGTATATAATTTAGCTTATTCAAATCTATTACTTTTCCTCCCCCAGTATGAACCTTATTTTTGAGTCATGAAACTCACAGGAACTGTGAAGAGAGGCAAAGGCACCAACTTTCTTTTGTTTTAAAGTACAAAAAACTTGTAATTATCAGAACTGCTGAGGAGTGAAATCTGGGTAATAGTAGATAACCACAAGAGATAGATTGTTAGCTGATCATCCAAATATATATTCTATTTTTCCTGCCTGCAAAGTAGACTACATTTCCCAGCCACCCTGAAAGTTAGGTGACTATGAGACTGAATTCTAGCCAACTGAATGTGGACAGAAGTGATATACAGTCCACTCTGGACAAAACTTTCCATGTTCTTTTCATTTTCGGTCTGGCTGAGATAGAGACAGTACCCTAAGGTGACCTTGAGAGCCACATGCTGATGATGACAAGCCTCCCCACCTGAGTCCCTAAATGACCACAAGGAGGATAACCAACCTACTGACCTGTTTACTCTCCAGTAGTGTTATATGAGCAAGAAAAAAATTACTATGTTCAAGCCATTTTTCAAAAGTCCAAAATGTTTTGGAATCTATTTGTTTTCACAGTTAGCATTAAGCTAATTAATATCCCGTATTATATAAGGTGAAAGTTAAACTTTAATTTTTTTCCCAGTACCTTTGATATTTGTTAGAAAATTTGCATAACTCCAGAGACCTTTTGTCAGGGAAAAGAGAGAGATCCTGAAACTCCTGCCTAAAGTCAAAGTTATTGAAACATCTTCTAACTAAACCCCTCTACTGAAATAGTACTTACCAAGGATGAGTGGCAGGAAAGAACACAGCCCTAGAGAGAATGAAAGCTCTGGCAGTTTTACCCTGGAAATGTAGTTATACAAGTGAGCTATCATTTGAAGAACCCAGGTCAATGAGACACAGCATTCTTCACTAAGGTTATAATGAGAAGTGATCATTCTCCCCATTTTTTCCCCACATTCAACAAATATTTATTGAACATCTGCTATATAACCCCTTCTCCATTCCTCTACGAACCTCAAATGTCTTGTAAGAACACTAAGTAACACTGTCAGCCTTAGACTATGACCCTGCTTCTACCTCCTTTTATAACCTGAAAATTGTCTTTTGCAAGAGAAGTCCTATTCCTCCCAACTTTAACAAAACGTATTTTGTTTCTTCAGCTTTTGGAAAGTAGGGGTCAACATGTTCCTTGTTCCTCACAGCCACTTCTACATCTTCGGTCTATTGTCAAAATTCAAATATTGAACCCCTTTTTTTGTTCATACCACTTACTTATATATGACCAGAATGAGTTAAGACTCTGATAGAAATAAATAGAAAACCAACTATAATCAACGCAAACAAAAAGCAGAATTTATTAATAGAACACTTACACTCCCAATGGAAATGAAGAAAGAGATCAAGAACTACTTTTGGAATAACAGAAACCAAATGAGCTATGGGGACCTCTACGGCAGTAATGTGGGAACCTACTCTATGCAGCAGTACTATTAATGTGATTTAATCCTATCAACCACCAGATCCGTAAGAGGGAATCTGAGTTTCCCAGCTTTAGTCAGTTGTCAACTCCTTGTAGTTCAGATGTAGCTACAGTGTCAAGGCTATGTGGCACCAACATGGCCAACAGAAATCCCACCATAGGTTTTTGGGGAAAGTCCCTGAGAAAGAAAATGGCTATATCCTGAGCACTACACCAAAAAGGTACCCAGAGCATGCCAACCTCTGGCCTTGCAGCATATCTGAACACTCCCTACTTCCTGTATATCCAAGAATGCCACAACCCAACTATTCAGCCACAAGGACAATATAATCACATCCCTCCCACTTTAAGCAACTACATCCAGAATCGATCTCTATTTCAAGCCTAGAATCTTCAGAAGAGTCCAGAATTCTTCTAGCTCAGCTGTAACCACACACCATATCAATTTTCAACATGAAAACTGCCTCAGATCAACCAATCTATTTCATAAAGAGTAATGCCAGTGGGATTCACTGTCATAACTCACTAAAAACCTTCATTTTAATTACTGTAACTCCTATTTCAAAGGAAAAGAGAAGATAATTATTGTCCTCTATCAGCAATAAGCACAAATAAAACTAAGGACTTATTCTAAAATTAACAAATCAGGAAACGACAGATGTTGGCAAGGATGTGGAAAAAGGGGAACCCTCCTATAGTTTTGGTGGGAATGCAAGCTGGTGCAGCTACTCTAGAAAACAGTATGGCGGTTCCTCAAAAAATTGAAACTAGAGCTACCCTACAACCCAGCAATCGCACCACTGGGTATTTACCCTATAGATACAAATGTAGTGATCCTAAAAGGCACGTGCACCCGAATGTTTATAGCAGCAATGTCCACAATAGCCAAACTATGTAAAGAAGCTAGATGTCCATCAACAGATGAATGGATAAAGAAGATATGGTATATATATACAATGGAATACTAGGCAGCCATGAAAAAAAAAAATGAAATCCTGCCATTTGCAACAACGTGCATGGAACTAGAGGGTATTATGCTAAGCAAAATAAGTCAATCAGAGAAAGAATTATTGTATGATCTTTCTGGTATGAAGATTTTGAGAGGCAGGGCAGGGGTTTATGGGTGGTAGGGAGGGAAAAAATGAAGCAAGATGGGACCGGGGAGGGAGACAAACCATAAAAGACTCAATCTCAGGAAACAAACTGAGGGTTGCTGGGGGGTTGAGGTGAGGGATAGGGTGGCTGGGTTATGGACATTGGGGAGAGTATGTGCTATGGTAAGTACTGTGAATTGTGTAAGACTGATGATTCACAGACCTGTACCCCTGAAGCAAATAATACATTATATGTTAGTAAAAAAAATAAATTAAAAAAACAAAAAACTAAGGCCTTATTTCTGCCTTAGCTAGTATTTGGGAATACTTTCCTCCAGTATTCATTCCACATACCTTGCATTCAGGTCACATTTCGAAAAATACTTCTTGATGAGTTATTTGTCTAGTAGGGTAATCCAAACCTTCATCTTTTAGAAGCCTGACCCCTTAACATTTCTGCTTAAGGGCTGCAAGAAAATTTCTATTAACCTTATTACTCTGCATGGCAGTGGTAAGAAGCATCGCAGGAAATCCCATGACTCTACCAAATTCCTCTTGGTGTCTACCTGCAACAAACAACTCTGTATCCATTTTATAGACAAAGTCAGTCATCCCAGCTAATATATGATCTCCATTTTCACCTACTCCCCTACAGGCATAAGGGAGCCAAACAGCCAGATGCTACAATTAAGCACCTACTTCAGCAGAACCATTATCGTAAGCACTGAAAACAGTTGAGAGGAATATGGATATTTTACAAAACTTAGGGTTCAGGTAATATGAGGAGGCAGAGGCACTCTCCAAGCCAAAGTTTGAAGATATCACCTGTTGCTCACTGTAAGAATTAGGATTCTAAAACAGCAAGTTTTGGTGAGTATGTGGAGAAAAAGGATCCTTATGCATCACTGGTGGGAATACAAACTCGTGAAGCCACTGTGGAAGACAGTATGGAGGTTCCTCAAAAAATTAAAAATAGAACTACCATATGATCCAGTAATTACACTACTGGGTATTTACACAAAGAATACGAAGACCTTAATTCAAATGATACATGCACCCTTATGTTTATTACAGCATATTTACAACAGCCAGATTATGAAAACAGCCCAAGTGTCCATCAATACCAATAGAAAAATGGATAAAGAAGATCTGCCATATAATGTATATTTATATGCATATATATGGAATATCATTCAACATAAAAAATAATGAAATCTTGTCATTTGCAACAAGAGCTAGAGAATACAATGCTAAGTGAAAGTCAAAGACAAATACCATATGATCTCATTCAAATGTGGAATTTAAGAAACAAAGGGAAAAAAAGAGACTAAAAAACAGACTCTTAATTATAGAGAACAAATTGTTGGTTACCAGAGGGAAAGTGGATGGGGTGATGGTTGAAATAGGTGAAGGGGATTAAGAGTATACTTCTCGGAACCCTGTGTGGCTCAGTCAGTTAAGCATCTGCCTTCCTCTCCAGTTGCGATACCATGATCCTGGGATCAAGTCAGTGGGGACTCTGCTTCTCCCTCTGCCAGCCACTCCCCTGTTTATACTCCCCTCTCTCTCACTCACTCTCTGACAAATAAATAAAATCTTTAAAAAAAAATCTAAAAAAAAATAAAAATCTTCTTGATGAGAAGCTGAGTAATATATGGAATTGCTGAATCACTATATTGCACACCTGACATTAATACTGTATATTAACTACAGTGGAATTAACATTTTTTAAAAAGGGGCACTTGGGTAGCTCAGTTGGTTAAGCAGCTGCCTTCAGCTCCAATCATGATACCAGGGTTCTGGGATCCAGCCCAGCATGGAGCTTGCTGCTCTCTCTCACAAATAAATAAAATCTTTAAAAAATGTTTAATTTACTTTAATTTAAAAAAATCAGGATTCAAAGGGGCAAAAGCATGTGTCCCCTAGCAATTAAAATCTCTATACTTATAAAACTAAGAATCATGGTGATAGGAAGCAAAAACTATTTTAATAGGTCATTAGGTATAATCCTGAGAAGTCACTTCTCTGACTAGTATGTGAGAAGGACAATATTCTATATAAATCTCTGGGTCACGACCTCACATTTACAAGGTTGCCAGTTGGTACCATAGTTGAGTTTTCAGTAAACTATTCCAACATTGTGTCAGATCAGCTGCTCTGGGATGAGGGAATACATGCTAAGACAGTGAATCCCACTGGCATTATTCTTTCTCTATGAAATGGATTGATTGATCTGAGGCAATAGTACATGATTTATATCATGCCTGTATAGAACATGGTCAGCCAACCCATGATGGTAGTAGAAGCAGGGCATGAAAAAAAAATCTAAATACAATAAAAAAAGACTAGTTGCTATACCCTTCACAATTTGGACCAATTTAATCAGACAGCATGTCACGCACTACGTTCAGAACATATGATATCCTATCTTGAAATCGGAGTTGGCCAAAGCTGTTAGAAAATTAGTCAACCAGCAGTAGAAGCAACCTGGTAAATCTCAGTGAGAAAAGGTCCATGCAACTGAGGCCAGGCATAGCCTCCATCCTTGTCATCATATGCACTTTATTTCCAAGCTCACTGAGCAAATGCTGGTATCTTCAGAGAACATAACATTCACTATATTATTAAGTCTCCAGTTGAGTATCATGAAATACAAATATTTTTGTTTCTGGGCCTATTGTGAGAGTTTCAATCACAATCATCTCCTAAAGATGGTTACCATCTGCGAATCTTACTCCCAGAAAATAGTATAAAACCTGACCTTAGGCTATCTCTCCTTCCAGTCAAGCAGACAGTGGGATACTGCCTGAAGTTATATGCCCTGAAAGTTTTCCTCTTCTTCGGCGTTCTTCCCTGTGCCTGCTGATAGGGACTAAAATACTGCAGCTTCATTTCTGGCTCATACCTGGACAGATTTCAGAGTCATCTCTAATTTTTTATCACGTTTTCATAGGGAATTCTCCATGAAAATGCTTACGTGAGTAAAGGTAATGTTAGCAATGTAGCAAGTACTAACGGATCAGTGTTATCACAGAGACAACTGAAATCATTCTTTTAAAGCTCCTATAACTTCCTCCATGACAAAATTTCTTTGGTTTGTCACTTTCCCTTTCTTCTTCCCTCCTATCAGTTAAATGACCCTTGCATCCATTGTTTTGATTCTATTCTTTTTCCCTCATTTCAACTGATGAGTATTTCTACTTTAGTGTGTATCAGCACTTGATATTCAAAAAGTCCAAAGTAATTCAGCATATTGCCCACCTTTCTCTTATACTTTCCTCTCTCTACTATCACCACCATTCTTCCAAATTATTCAGGAGGTATTTTTGATCAATCCAACAAATATTTAAAATCTCTTCCTCCTGTGCAATCCACTCATTTAAGAATGTTCCTAATTTTGATAAGCAAGTAAAAATTGTATGGTATAGTGGATATAATGGGAATTTTAAATTTTATAACTATGACCATGTTATTGTTAGCCTATAAAGAATTAGGAATTGTCTCTAAAATCCAACACTTACCATCATTGTGTGTCTATAAAATTGATAAATATGACAACTACATCTTCAACCAAGTCATTGATTTAAAAAAGAAAAAAAATTCTCATAAGAACACCAAGTAGATAGATGGCAGGAAGAGAAAGTTCAGTCACCAATTCACTTGAATACAATTCAACAAACACATGTTAAACAACATACTAGACAACAAAAAATTTGAGAACTACAGGGAGAAATAAGGTAAGAGGAAAAACCAAACTGATTATGAAAAGGCTGTTTTTTGAGCATTTAGGTAAGTTCCTGGTCCAAGCTTGATGCTTAATAAATATTTCTTGTACATTCTTATATATCAAGATAGGCTGACTATTAGTCTTAAAACTTAAAGAACCATCAGAATTACCCGTAGGACTAATTAGAAGACAAACTGCTGAGCCTTACCTCTAGAAATTCTGATTGATTAGGGTGAAAGTGAAGCACAGTAATGTGCATTTCTAACAAGCTACCAGTCAAGAACCAGTATCCTAGACAAGGATTTCTCAAAGCAGCACTATTGGCATTGAACACTGACATTATGGGCTGAATAATTCTTTGTTGTGGGGATCTACAATATCCCTGGTCTCTGTCCACTGGGTGCCAATATTGCACACACCCTGTCACAAGATACTGCCAAATGTTCCCTATGGAACGTTTGCTCCTGGTAGAGAACCAATGCTCTATATCAACCAGGTTACCTTTCTGGGTAGTTTGTTAAACTAAAAGACCTAGTTACTTCTGTAGACACTGTGATCTAGATTTTAACAGAACATTATATAATCTCTCTCAAGTTATCCTGTTGGATAAAACAGAAAAATATGGGCTGAATAATATAAAAATTAAAAGACTTTGTATTTATTTAACTATTGGATCTGAAGGTTTTGATTAACAGATTTTAGAACAGAGACAGACTTCTCAAACCTATATTATTTTGAGTTACTTTTTCCTAGACTGGATGTCAAAGAGGCTCCATTTCTTACACCACCAATCAAATGGTGGTAACTACCTAGAGTGTCACTTTAAGAAGGATTCCAGAGGTGTTTATAAACAAACCAGGAAAGAATACTGAGCCCACAATGCCTCTTATGGACAATGGAAAAGGAAATAAAGCCACTGTCTAGACTGCTGTTCATTACTGTTCCAACCTGTATTCCCGTTCCAGATATTTGATCATATCTAATTTTTTGCCAGAGTTTTTTGAACTCCACTTTTTTCTTTTTAACTCTGGAGTATAAACCCAACTAGTTACAGCATTTCTTCTCTCTATAACATATTCTATAATTTCTACTTCTTGAAGAAATTCTTCTAATTTAGAATTATGTCATATACTAGGTCCTATTGTCATTTTCCATTATTTTTTTAGTATATACAGTGCTTTAAGAAAAATAAAATTTTACTAGATCTCCTAGCCTTTACTTAAAGAGAGTTCTAACAAATATCCAGGCACTTGGGAACCTCTCTCTCCTTTAGACCAAGACTGTTCCATGATATCCTCGAGAACACAGAATCTACTCCTCTCTGTAAATAGCTAGTCTATGGAATACTTGCATTATTACACTTCTATGCATCTCTCATTTTATCCTTGTTTACATGTTCTCCACCATTTTTTGACCCAAATCTGTAGGTTCTACCACCCTCTAACTAGTATGCTTCTTTTGAACAAAGAAAATAAGCAACGTTAAGTTATAAAAAAGACATAATTAAATAGATTCATTCAGTAATTATGTTGTCTTCAATGTGCCAAAGACTGCAATTATTTTTAATGAAAAATTCTCATAGAATAAAAATAACCAAAGTAGAGGAAAATAAGTTATAAAAGTATTTTTTCCAATCTAATAAAATTTCCAAATTCTTACATTTTGAAAACAGTGTACAAAATTGGGTGTGGTCAGATCTTAATCAATTTCAACAAATCAATGTAGGTAATAAGCCAACCTCAAAGATGAGTCACCGAATCTGGATTTTAAATACAATCACTTTGGGTGGAGAAAAGGAAATAATTTATTCAAAACTGCCAAATCATTGTATTTATATTAATTTGTCACTGCTTTTAATATGCAGCTAAAATACAAATAAAGGTTCTCGAATAATTAGTAGTAATATGATTAACAGAAAAATTACTCAGGAGATCAAAGATTCCCATTTATACAATTTTGGAAATAATAACTGCAAGTTAGTTGGGAGTACTGGTATTACAGTCAAATATTTTGATAAGCATTTTTGTAAGGTCAAGCTTTCCATTAAGTATTAAATAACAAGTTATTAACAATATATATATGTATATTTGTTATATGCAACATGCATATATATCCATCTGACTTTTAGATTTTGATAGTCATTCCTAACATACTGAGTTTCTAATGACACCATGGGAATCTTTATTTGCCCTATTTCTGATTGATCAATATTATTGCTTATCATGCTACTAAATGGTAAATACAACAACTAGGAAAAAAAAAGTATCGCTGACATCCAGGAATACTGTTTACTTTTTGTCAGAACACCCTATATATCTTCCAGCAGAACTTATGGAAGTTTTGTTTTAAGTTACAGGATCAAGACTTGAGATAAGATATCATCCTCAGTGAGGTACAGAGAACCTCTACGAACAAGGAAGATTAGCTAGTTTGTTAGATTTAGTTATGAAAGAAAAGACAAAAATATTACAAATACAGTATTTAAAACATGATATTTAAATATAATATTTAAAAATATGCAAAGTCAGGTGCCCAATTACATTCTCAATTCAATTCTCAATTTTTGCTTTGCAAAAAGAAAATCTTTAAAACAATATTTAAGAAGCTGATTGTTTGATTTATGGATTATCCAAGGGTTTTCTTCCAAATATTAGTCAATTCATTGAAAGAGAAGAGCAAAACACAAATTATTTTTCTACCACTTTGAAATTCTGACACATAGCTAACACTATGGCAAAATAAATTGTACATTGATTAAAAATTAAACATAAAAGAAAAAATCCATAGAAAAAAGATAATTTAACATTTATCTTGGAAATGGAAGGCTTTTCTAAACAGAAGCCATCATAAAGGAGGAAAAATTTTGTTAAAAAACCAAAAACATATGTCAATTACACCTCAATAACAGCAACACCACCCACACCCACACAAAAACACCCTTTATACATAAAAAGAAATAATAAAAAGCCAATGGCAGGAAAAAATACTTTCAACAAATATAACAAAGGTCAGTATCTTAAAGAGCTTATACAAAGACATAAGACTATGCCTAGAACTTTTATAGAAAACAGGCAAAGGAGCATGAATAATCTACAAAAGAGGAAATTAAAATACAGAGAAACAAGCAAATTAAAACAAAGTGAGAAAAATATTTGGCTATCAAATTAGCAAAGATATATGAAAATATGGCAATGATTTACTGAACTATGCACACAAAAATTTTTAGAGAAATGTAATCGACCATGAGGAAATGTATTAAGGTAATATGTATCAACAGCCTTAAAAACTTTTTTTTTAACTTTGTTCAAATTATTCTGTTTCTGGGAAACTACCCAAAGGAAAAACCCTTTAAAATGTGGGAAATGCCTCCTTAATTACATTTGGTTTTGTGATACTTATAATATTAAACTTATAAGAAACTACCTAATAACTAAGAATGGGTAGATACAAAGATAATGGCTAAGTAAGCAAAAGCAAATTCTGCTTACTGCCATATACGGACATCGGGACCTTCAACAGTCCACCTACCTTCTTTGTATCTCAATTTCTGTTTTTCCATTTCCAAATGAGCATAATAGCACCCATCTCATAGAATTGTAAGAATTAATATATGTAAAATAATTAGACAGTCTGGTACATAATTAGCACTATAAAATATATGCAGTCAAAATTAAGAATACGGAAAAGGCTTACACTTGAATGCCAAGTGAAAAAGTAAGACACTAACATGGTGCATATCAATCAGTCGGCAAAGGGAACTACACCAAAACGTCAGTGGGGAAAACAAAAAAAAAAAAAAAAAAAAAAACAACACGGTTTTGCTAAGAATTGGGTAGCATAAATTAAGAGATTACTGTGCATTTAAGCTATGCAAGCTATCTACTCTGGTATAAAATTAGAAGTTGGTTTAATTGACTAGAGCTAATTATTAGTTCTCTGGAGCTAATAATTGTTAACTATGCAACAGTCTAAACTGAAAGCTTTTCTCCCTGAAACACTTTTTACAGAGTTCAACTTCTTAAAAGACTATTACAGTGCTGCCAGTTGGCTGCCCTCCAAGTTTTCTAGCAAAACTCTAAGTGTAGAATCCTTGTCACTCACCCGCATACAGCACAGATAATGTCTATTTTAGTTTTGCAATATTACTAGATTTGCAAAATTAACAGACTTGGAATCAATAGTTCCTGAAGAGAGCCATCTATTTTACGGATGCAAAAAGCTGTTTGTATTCTATTTATGGTAACTAATTTTCAAAGTTACTTTCTGCCTGAACACAAGTTTCAGTAAAAACCAAAGGTCAAACATTACTGTGTTTTTCTACTAAAGAGAAAGAAAAAAAAAAGCAAAAGAAAAGAAACCCAAATTGCATTATAATGACAAACGAAACCCCTTTTAGCTTCAAAATGTATAAATAAAAACAATTATATTTGAGGTCAGCAGATCCTGCCACTGCAGACAAATCCTCATATAGGTTATTTACAAAGGTAATGTATAAAGTGCACTTTGGCTTCATGAACTCTCACAGATCAGCATGTTTTAAGGAAAGAGGGAGAGAGAGAAGTAGGGAAAAAACAGGGAGAGAAAGAGAGAGAGGTTGATTGATTCTTGTCTCTTGCCAAACCAGAAATAGAAATAACATACACTCCACCAACAGACTATATAATAATACATATGGACAAAGATTAATGAGCTAGACTCATTAACATGGAATGGGGAAAAGATCCTTTCTTTTTAATGTTTTGTGTCCATTTGATGGATAACCACAGTTTAGACTCTGAAAATGATAAGATCAAGTTTCTAACTGAAATACAAGAAATCCAGTAATTGATACAGAAATAATGGATTGGCTCCTAATTCATGTGATTGGCCCATCGACTTAATATCTGGCTTCAGATTCATATTAGAAGCAAGGTTTGGTCATGTAATCCACCCTGTATCATTCCTCTTTGTTTGCTCCTGTAGATTTGTACCTAAAGGGGAAAGGTCAATAAACTCATTCAATATCAAGTTACCAGAGGTCTCCTCTTTTAAAGCCAAATCACAGAGTACACTCCTCCTTCCCCACCACACACACATCCACATCCAGATCCTGAAAGAGCTGTTATAAAGTAGGCAGAATATTGGACCAATGACCAGAGATCACCACGCACTATTCTCCATCCTGCAACGTTTATAAAAGGGAAAAAGAATTAAGCTCATTTTTCTTATCTTTTTTGTAATGTGTATGTGTCACTTCTAAAATCATACCCATGTGACTAACATCCAGGATCAGCCTTCAGTGAATAAAGGCTACACACATGCACACTAGTTTTAATGTTGTATACATGATGTTTTTAAAAGGCTGTCTAGCTTTATACTCACCTACTCACCTGGTATGACTGATAAACATACCAGTTTCTTCACTTTAATTCAGTCATCCCTGAGGGCCATACAGTAAGCTGGTAAGAAAATTTCCACTTGAAAGTAACATTGAAAAATTCACTTATAAGATCTTAGTAATAGCTTTTGGAAGACTAAAAATATTTTCAGTTAGTCAGCAACATCTTTGCTTTATCAATTAACCACAGCATATTTTTGCTCCCAAATCAACTTTTTTTCATTATCCAGACTACCTTTTCCACTTTGGTGCTCCTGTCAGTTTATGCTTAAAAATGTAAAGAATTCATCTTAATGCTAGCCAACAGAAAACATCACACAGAAGGTAAATCTCCAATAAGGATAATGATATTGTATTTCAAACACCAAACCAAAGTCGATTTAACTGTTTAGAGCACTTGTCTTCATTAGAATGCCCTTCCATAAATATGTATGACCTAGAGTTAGCTACATGTACTAGCACACAGGGCCCTCAAAATGTTAATTATTTCATGGCAGACTAATAAGTAGCATGTACAGCATATACTATGTTATCTGGCTACAAGAACTAACCCCACACACATGCATATACCCATGAGGACAATAGGAGTAGCTGATGATTGAGCAGGGGGAGGGCACAACTGTCCCAAATTGGGACATTTCCCAGGAACCAAGGGCTTTGGGAGCAGGAAAGTCAAGTCAGAATCTTTAGTCTTTCTAAAAGATTGTCTTTCTAAAGTAACAAAGTTTTATCGTGTACATCTTAAGAGCTGTTGGGAAGCCATTCTTCAGAGAAAGAGTAGGAGACACCAAAATAAAAGATAGCAAGGGTCCCAATGGCATATCACCTTCTACTTGCAGTAATTCCCAAAGCCCAGCTGTATCTCTGCCCTCGTCATGCCTCAGTCATACTGAAATATGCATCAGGATATCTATGCTCTCCCTAAAGCTATTTGTTCTTGCTGCATAAATCCCTATTGTTTCATTGGCTCATTCCCTCAATGGCTGATCATATAATGGAGAAGACTTTCCACCAGAAAGTTATGTCACTATGATGTGATAAGTACATCATAACAGATTTGCATACCATAAACCTATCTGGGGCAGCACTGGGAGTGAGGAGGGTGTTAAAAGGTGTGGGAGCCAAAATGTGCCTAGCATCTTGAAGCACAAGGAAGAGTTGGCTGGGGAAGATAGAAGGAGGAGCTGTCCAAGCACCTAGGCAGAGAATGGCCAATGCAAAAGCAAGGAAAAATAAGGCAAAGAGAAGTGTTTCCCAGGCAAATGGATGTGGGGTTTGATGGGTTATCCTTCTATTTTTAACAATTTGACAGTTTTTTTTTCTTTTTATATCTTTTTCCAACTATTTTCCTCTCTTCATACTCTCCAACTAGTCCAAAATAAAGCTCATCTTAATAAAATGCATAGTTCCCATTAATAGGCAAATCTCTTTTTCAGAAGGCTGAAGAAAAAGCTCCTTTTAAAAAGAATTCAAGTTAAATTTAGGCTCAAGTCCACAAAGTAGGGGGAAAAAATCTGTCTGTTACATTTCTCTTTCATCGTAGACTGAATATACTTTCATTCACTTTTATGCTCTCATTTCACAAGGGTTGATAAGCAGGTTGGACTTGGTAATATTCTCTCACCTGAACTGTAGATCTAAAAATCCCAGATAAAGACTGTTTCAAGCTTGTTGATACGTTTGCACTGCTTGATTATGTAATAAATAATAGCCTTTTTTAAACATCACGTAATTCTCTCTAGGCATCAAACCAAGCTTTCTTTTCCACTACTAAACAGTCCCACCCTTGTTCTGCTTTGAAATCATTTTAGGCTCAGCCAAGAGTTTTATTGCTCAGCCCAGTCCTCCTCTGGTTCCCAACTTTGCATCAAGCACTCTTGTCTCAGCCCCAGCTGACTAAGGAAGGTTGTTACTTGCCCTCTTCTTCTGTGGAGTTGGTACTGTGCTACTTCTGTTTGCCATCTTGTTGCCAGCCACAATTTGAGCTTTCTGCTGTAATCTAGATTGTTCTTAACCCCTTGCCACAGTATCATTTAGGTATTTATCATAGCAGTTGGTGACAGGGATTAATTAGCACCGGGCCCACAGAATGACCTCTGGATGAAGACTGGTAGAGCCAACCCTTCTTCACTTCACTTAGTCAATTATTCAACTGAACTCTCCTGAGAGTTTTCAAGTCAAGCTTAAGCAGGAACCAATCCCAATCTGGACAGGACAAAAATATAAACAAAAGCACAAGAATCAGGACAACTACATGTGGTAATGGTTTCTTCCTTGATGAACAACAATATGTCCTTTTTTCTGTCCCTGTCCTGAGCTACTGACCAACAGACCTTCTGAGTTCCAAATCTTTCAGGAGCAGCCACACCTCAGTTCCCAGGCAAATTATGATATGGAACAAGAAGGGTAAACAGGTATCCATTCCCCAACAAGGGCAAGGCTTGGAATCAAGTCTCTACAGTAGACTGACCTGGGGTTCAGTCACCCTTTCATAATCACTAAACTGTCTCATTATGCTCTATGAGGAAGATCAGCCCCTTTTCACTTGGACCTTCCTCTGATAATGAAATTCTAGACCCTAAATTTCTACCCCTAATTTATCTTCCTTTCCAATATATTTTCATATTACTGGACTGAGTTGCTGATTTGTTTTCTGTGCTGGTTACTCTCCATTTGACCCCTACTAAGATCCATATCTTGCCCTATTATGTGTTCCAGGAGGCTGACCCCCCTAAGGATTGCATCACGCAGGTTCCTCTCCTGTCTGGCTTCCAGTTGAGCCAATGAGTGCTACCAGCAGGTTAGAGGATGAAAGGAGGAAAAGGTGAGATATTTCTTCTCTATCCCCTCTTTGTGTCAAGTTCTATCTCTGGTTGCATTCCTCTACAAGTACAGCTCTAGCTTCTCCTCCAGAACTCAAGTTCTTATTTGGCTCTGTTAACACTACTTTTCCTCCCTTTGATCACTAAATCCTATGGGTGGTAACACCTTCCTACTGTTGTTGATCAAAAGGAACCACGTCAGCCATTGTTTGTACCCTTAATCCTGCCTATACCTCAGTAAGTAGTCCCTTCCTTGAAGTCTCTTCATTTAAACCATCATAGGTAAACGGGTGTTTCCTTCTAGGGCTCTGACAATATAATCCTGGTAGTAGACATCTGAAGTTTTGGTGGGTCTGAAACCACACCCCACCCCACACTTTGCTTAGTAAAAGCAGCCTTTCATTTGAGGTGTCTACTCTCATCCCACAGAGCCCACATGTTTTGGGATAAACTTACTACATCCCTGACTCAGGATGAAGCATGAGGCTCAGGTCCATGCTTACCATGCTTACCAGCTAGATTATATTTAATCTAGCTCACTACAAATAAATGGCTGGGGACAGACACATGACTGAAGTCCAACTAGACTGAAGTCCAGAGCTTCCAGGTGAGCTACCCAGAAAGACAGACTTTCTTTCACCAGATAGGATTATACTGAGGATATGGTATTTAAAATGCTTCAGATGAAGGTGCCAGGAGAACACTATGCACATGAAGATGACCTGGGAAAGGCAAAGTACAGAACTACAAAGAAGCCAGGTCCCCAGTGACATCATTTGAGCAGCTGGATCAAGTTTGTTTTGCAGTAACTCTACATGGATTTTTCAGTTAGGAGCCAACAAGGACCATTTTTGTTTCGGCAACTTTGAGCTGGGTATTCATAGAAAGATGCCCCAGAGGTCAGCCAGCAGCCTGTCTATACTCCTTTGCCTGCATCTTCCAACTGTGGAACACTCCACTATACCACCTCGGACCCCAAAGCCACACATCTGCATGAATCATAAATGAAGATGGCCAATAAAAGTATTTGGGGAAAGAAAAGAAAGAAAAGAAAGAAAAGAAAGAAAAGAAAAGAAAGAAAAGAAAGAAAAGAAAGAAAAGAAAGAAAAGAAAATAAATAAATAAATAAATAAATAAATAAATAAATAAATAAATAAATGCATGCATGCATGCCAAAGTCCCCAGAGAGCATGCCTAGCTGGACCTGTCCTGACATCTCTCAGAAGGCAGTATCAATGTCTCTTCCCACGTCTATCCTACTTACTAAAAATTAACCATTCTTGCGAATATATCCTGAGATAAACAATCATGTGTTTCCTGAGCTATTACTTCCCCGTCCTCCACACTTGCTAACTGTTTCTTCTTCGATGTTATTGCTTATCAGATCCCAAACATACTTTCAACTTGTTACTCATCTAACCCTCTGCCAAGATAGGAGCCAAAGTATTTACTGCCTCATTTTTTGCACACACCCCACATCAGACTGACATATATGGGGCATACTTCTTCCCTATACCTATATCTTCAAAAAACTCCAGAGTTTACCATAAGTTTGTCACT
>CM052885.1:87424637-87456047 GCA_028534135.1 Potos flavus
TACGTTGGCTAATTGAATTTGAATTTTAAAACATGAAGAAAAAAAAAAAAAAAAGAAACTGCCCTCAAGAAATGTTAAGGCTAGGAGAAGAAATAAGAAAAACACAAAAAAAAAACCTCTTAGTTTAAAAATGATATGTGCCTAATAGAGAATTCCAAACAACAAGAAATAACTTCTAACTAGACACATCAGGACAGGGAAGTGAGAGGGAGGGCATTAACAATTATAGAATGTCTACTACAGGTCACTCTGGGGGACTTAGTTTGTACAGCTCTCATCTGATATATTCAACAGCCACTCAATATCTGCATTTGCTCCCCTCCAAAACTGTACAGAAACCAGACAATACTTATAAAAAATAAGATCACATGACTCCTTGCCTCAAAATTTTCTAATGACTCCCCATCTCATTTAGAGACAAAGTCCTTACAAAAATTGACCTAAAATGACCCTGAATGATCTAGCCTTGTTCTCTCTGCACTCATTTCACTCTGAAATAGCTAACTCATCTATTTGTTGTTCTTGGAACATGCCATTCACCCGCTTATATCAGAGACTTCGCACCTATAGTTTCCTCTGCCTGAAATTATCTTTCCTCAAATATCCCTAGGCTTTCTTCGGTCCCTGTTCAAATGCCATCTTCTCGATAAGCCCTTTTCAAACTAGTCTATTTAAAATTGAAACCTCACTCTTCCTTCACTTTCTGTATCTTCTACCCTTCCTCTCTGCACTACTTCTCATACTATGCAATTTGTTTTTTATTTATTTACCTATCCCCACCAAAATGTAAGTTCTATGAGAAGGTTTTTATCTGTTTTTATCACTGATATATACTATTACTACTTGAATATTTATCAAAAATCAGAATTATACACCATTTAAAATTTTAAAAAATACTGAGATTTGGGTATTGTTCATATTTTACAGATGACGAGACTGAGGATCAGAGTGACTATGGTACTTTTCTCAGGATCAGAGAGTTATCAAATTGTAGCACCAGAATCTAGAATCAATCTGTTAGACAACAAGGCTCACGTGCTTAAGAAAAATATCGAGGACTGGAAGACTAGGATTTACAGGATGGTAGGATTTAGCCAAAAGTTTATTTGAGGTCCACAGAATTAAAAAAAGAAAATAAGAACATGAGCAAAGGTATGGAGGCACAAAAGCTGGGGTATGTACATAAAATAATGTGCACAGAGAGGTAAACTTAGATGAGGATGGCATGGGCATGAGTAGAATGTGACTCTGAAGAGTGGGCGATATGGATAAAATGAGGTTAATTTCTATGGTTCATTAATGAATCTTTTTTTTTTTTCCTCTTCAGCAAAGTGGGTCAGTGGGTAAAAATAAAGCTACATGAAGATGCTAAAGGCAGTTTTCTGCCCAGGCTGAAAAGGAAATGTAAACTATTATTTTTCAGCAACCCCTTCCAAACACTTCTTACAAAGACAGACGAATTGGAAGATGAAATGAGGAGTGACAATTTCATACAGATTTCAGTTAGACATGCTATCCTACATTAATATAAACAATCAAAAGTTAGCTGAACTTACAAAAGCTATTTTCTATAGGTATCCTGAATACTAATTAGGAAATTCACCCCAAATATACATCTTCGAAAATAATTCTGGACACCATGTTAAGGAGGTATGTAGATACGATAGACCTAACCTATCATTTAAATGTTATGTGCTCTGGATTCTTGAGGGTAAATAAAAGAATCATCATTAGGAATATAACTATGTAAATAACACAGTGATTGAAGTCTGGGGCGTGGGAGTGGCGGGAAAAAAAGAACCACAAAATTACATAGTTATAGAGCTACTAGCTGAACCAGAGCTGTCTCAGACTCTCCGTTCACGGTCCTTTCTGCCACATCAGGAGTCTCCCTCTTATAAAGTTTCAGATATAAAGAAACAGTTCTCTGTATAAAATCCCCTAATGCTGCTTAATGGAGTACCCTTGAGAGAATCTTTATGTAAATGTCTGGGAACTGACAGTCACTGGTTCAATTTCCAGTTAATATAGAGACTTTATTCATTGAACATTTACTGAAATGGTTTTTATGCTAATAGAGTTTGTTTTACCACAGATTTTCACAAAAGCATCATCAGGTAATTTGAAATAATCGAAGCATTCTTACAATAGAAGAATCCCCAAACCTGTTGTAAAATACAGTTAAATGAAGATGTCACATTCGTGATGACATCTGTACAATTCTGGACTCACATATTTCACTCCCTCCATAGCAGTTGCCTTCTCAAGGAGGCACATTGTCTTATAGACCCTCCCAGAATGTCTGCATTCCAAAATGAGCTTGACCTCAACCAGCCTCATGCTAGTTCTTGAAATTCTGCATACTACTTCTTCCTCCAAATGTACTGATTTTGTATATGTACATGAAGTTTTAAACCTCCATAATCACAAATACTCTAATTTTACCCTCATTTGAGAGGTAGGCAGATAAGCATAAGTAAAATAAACCTAAAAGCTGCTTTAAGTCAGTGTTCAAAATACAGATATTTGAATAAATCTCAAAAATTCACAAAGTCTTTGTTAAAAAAACAAAAAATTGAAAAAATGTGCAAATAGATAATCAAAAGTTTTAAAAATTAGCAATAGTTCTCATAAGGCATTGGATATCTTTGTGGAAATAAGTAGTTTTAAGGTTTAGTGTCCTATGTTCAATTATCTCTGAGATCAATTTATCTTCTCAAAAGTTTGATTTTGTTTAACATTATTATTTTCCTTACTCTCACAATTTAGGAATCCCTGTGAGATAACCAAGGCATGAAATAACCATAACCAATCTTGTGTGATAATCTACCATGAAATTTCAATGGAATTACTGCAAATAAAAAATAAAGATGTCAATGTAGCACCACAGCATGAAGCAGCACATGTAAGCATTAGGAAAAAAAAAAAAAAGAGAGAGAGAAAGATGCATTCATTCAATTGAGTTACTGCCACTCTACAACTGAATGAAACAGAGCGAAAGATGAATGCCCAAAACAATCCACCACATTAAGTGAAATGGAATGAGAAGCACTTTAATTGGATGAAATTTAAGAGCTGAATTACAAATGCCACATAAATAAATAGCTCTAAATAATGTGTTTTTCCAGTTAAATAATGACTTTAATAAAACAGATGAAAATGTGGGCTGTGTTGTTTTTTCTGCCTGTCAGAATCTCATTAGCATTTCAATTTAAATTCTACAAGTGCACTCAAATCTCTCATTTGTACATCTGGCATAACTCAAAACACTGCCTTATTTGTTAGAAAAAAAAAATGTAAGGCAAATGAGCCAATTCACAATATCTTGCAGTGGTATTTTAATGGGTGAAAACAATGTTGTTATTTCAATGTTGCATAACAGCAGGGGTCTTCACGGCAAGAAACTGAAAAGATTTAGATAACACTTTCGAAGAAAATTTATTTTTATAAGAAAAAGCATAGAATTAAGTGTTAAGCTATTTTGAACTATTTCACAGATAGAGTTAACATATGAAACATACTCAATTGTCTTTATAGCAAGCTTAGAGAGGATATGGCAAACAATTAATAAAACTCTAATTACAGGTAAATATGACCTTACTTCAAAGTTCTTTGACTGTAACAAAGGTTTTCTAATATACATTGTAAGCACCTAAAATTAAAAGAGAAAAATGCAGGAAAAATTATTTAAACTACGTGTGTTCATCAAAGGCCCTAAAAACAATAGTGTACATAAGAATCACATAAAGAGAAAAAAAAAAAGAATCACATAAAGAGAGGTGCCTGGGTGGCTCAGTTAAGCAACCAACCCTCAGTTTCAGCTCCGGTCACGATCTCATGGGTCTTGAGATAAAGCCCAGGGACAGTCTCTGTGCTTAGAGATGAGTCAGCTTGGCGATTCTATCCCTCTGCCCTTCCTCCCATTCACGTGCACACGTGCACAAGCACTCACCCATGCTCTCTAAAATATTTCTTTTTAAAGAATCACACAAAGATATTTTTAAATGTATATTCCCAGAGTTAGCCCCAGAAATTCTGATCCATTGATAGGGAGCAAAAATTAGAGTTTTTAACATATATCACAAGTGATATTGATGCAAGTGGTCTATGTACCACAATTTGAGAAACATTAACCTGCAGGATAAAGTTCATTTCCTTTAGACTGAGAATTAAAGTCTTTCATAATCTGGTTTTATTCTACCTTTTAAGCTTACTCCATAAAATGAGCTACACAATTTGATTAATTACCACCATCTTAGCTTAGTGCTAAGTACCAGAGTCTGGACCCGAACTTCCTAAATCCTTTCTATCACAATATGGGTACAGACCAGCTGAAGGCCAGTTCATGGAATATGGAAAATAGATAATGGGTATTTGCCTTAATTCAGTCCTCAGAACCAAAGAGATCCTAACTGAAGTGTCCCAAAGGTGGAAAGGAGCACAGGGAAACAAAGAAGAGGGATACAGAGTGAATGCTTTAAGACTACTTGGTGCCTACAAAGTTCACTTGAATCCACTTACAGCAAGGATTTCATCTGAAAAAAGAATTTGGATAAATACAAAAGTAAGCTCTCTTTATGTTACATTTAACAAAAGTTAGTTATAATTGTAACAGTGATAATCTTTAAAAAATAAACCAGTTAAAGGTTTTTACTGAGTTTTCTAAAATTACTTCATGATAATGTGATGTAACATCTGTCAATTCACAATTAACACCTAAAAGACACTAATAAATATCATCTAAGAGAGCTTCCAGGGCTTTATCAGTTTTCCAAACGATCTCTTAATCCTTTGCTATTCCAGTCTCTATTGAAGCATTAGATTGTAACCTTTGCCAATTTTCTGTTTCAATTGTAAACTGCCAAATCCTCCTTTATCAGTGGCTTTACATGTGATTCATTAGATTCTCTAGTATCATTTAAGCCAACTTCATGAAATCTCTATCTTTATCAGAATTTTTTATTTTTTACAGTCAATTTACATTATATTCTTTAAGGTCTGAGATAGTTAAAAAGCACCGGCACATTTACCACATCTTTCGATCACTAAGAGTGGCAAAAATTTTGATGAGATAGAGAAAAGTAAGAAATTGTGTTGTAGTAATCTGAGTGAGGACTAATTTATATATGTCTACTTGACTATGGAATGTTTTTACATCATGCTTACTTTAATTCCCCGTAGAACCTGGGAAGGTGTGGATTATAATCTGGTAACAACCCCTATGGAAATCCAGCCAAGTAGTCAGCAATGAAAATATCTGTCAGAATATAGTTATCAAGCCCCACTAGGCTGGGCATCAGAAAGATCAGGAATAGAGCTATATACCCTGGGGGATAAAGGCTGGTAAAAGCAGGGTGTGTCACTGTGTGCTGGGCTTGCCAGTGAGGTGGGAAACAATCCAATAGCAGGTCGCCTAAATCAGGCAGTTATGAAAAAAATCTTAAAAAACACGATCACAGTTACAAAACTCTAATATGTATATGGAACATTTACTATGTAGGTGCAAAGGAATTTTATATACATTTTCTAATTAAATCTTCACAAAAGCCCTGTGAGGTAAGCAATATTATCATCATTTACAAAAGCCACTGAGGCTTAAAAATGCTAGTTTACCTGAGTCCCTAGAGCTAGCAAGCAACTGAGTTGGAATCTGAACCCAGGGATTCTGACTTTAAAATCGATCCTTTGAATTATTATGCTGTAGAGCTTTGTATTTTAAATTGTTTAAATTTTTTATTTTCATAATTTTACAAATTAAAGAAACATATCTATATACACATATGTATTTTCTTTAATGAAATTATCAATATTTCTATCCCCAGCATCTAGCATTGTCTTCTACACAGTACACATTCAATAAATACTATGTGAATTTAATTGTTGGTCCTATCCATAATTAAATTAATGTTTCATCCAAGAGCAGATGAACAGCAAACAATTATACCACTCCTTTGGGATTACGTTTGACTTTATTTCCATGAACAGACTGAGAAGAAATGACCCACTTCCTAGCTACACAGAATTCTTCTGAAGAATATGAAAGGAGGGTATTTTAATATCTGAGAGTGGTTCAGACCATGTAAAAAACTTACAAAGAATGAAATACTTCTTTTCCAGATTAAGGTAGTTATTTTAATTGACAGTTTTATGATTTCTAGCTACTCAAGCCATGATTTCAAGAAGTCTCCATCATAAAAGAGACAAAATGCTATGTCCCATCCCTGCACAACAATGCATTCAATTCACTCAACAAGCTATTATTGAGCTTCTACTATGTGTCTCACAGTTACAAACATTGTGTATAGATATATAAGATACCTACGCTCACGGAACTGATACTCTAGTAAGATACCTACACTCATGGAACTGATACTCTAGTAAGATGCAGTAAATAGTGAACAGCAGAAATAAACGAGTGGAACTATCAAGTTAACAGATTTTGCACAGAAAAGGAAATCATCAACAAAATGAAAACTCAACCTTTTCATGGAAAGAGAGAAAAATTTGCAAAGCATATATATGATAAAGGGTTAACATCCAAAATATACAAGGAACTCATACAACAACAAAAAACAAACAAGAAACAAACCTAATTTAAAAATGGGCAAGGATGGGGCACCTGGGTGGCTCAGTGGGTTAAAGCCTCTGCCTTCTGCTCGGGTCATGATCTCAGGGTCCTGGGATCGAGCCCCGCATCGGGCTCTCTGCTCAGCAGGGAGCCTGCTTCCCCCTCTCTCTCTGCCTGCCTCTCTGCCTACTTGTAATCTCTATCTCTGTGTCAAATAAATAAATAAAATCTTTAAAAAAAAAAAATGGGCAAGATGATTCGATGTATACATTGTGAAAGAAGTACCACCACTGAGTTCATTAACATACCTATAACCTCACGTGCTTACCTTTTTGTGTGAGAGAACTCAAAGTCTACTCTTAGAAAATTTTGATTATACATTATTATCAATTACAGTTACCAATTATACATTAGATACTCAGATCTTATTTATCTTATAACTGAAAGTTTATACTTTTTATCAGATTCTCCCAGTTTTCCCTACCCACCAGCCACCAATGGCTACCTCCATTCCACTTTCTGTTTCTGTAAGTTTGACTTTATGTTTCCTTTTAGAATCCACATATAAGTGATACTATGCAGTATTTGTTTTTCTCTGTCTGGCTTATTTCACTTAACACAATCCCCTCCAGGTTGATCCATATGGTCACAAATGGCAGAATTCCCTTCTCTTTTAAAGCTGAATAATATTCCATGTATAAAATATTTATCTTCTTTATATACACCTACATATATAAAAAATAAATATATATAATGCCATTTATTATATATGTTTACATTTTATCCCATTATATATATAATATGTAACACATTTTCTTTATCCATTCATTCATCAATGAATACTTAGTTTGGAACACCTGGGTGGCTCAGTCAGTTGAAGGTCTGACTCTTGATTTCAGCTCAGGTCATTATCTCAGGACCCTGAGATCAAGCCCTGTGTTGGGCTCCTCGCTTGGAGCAGAGTCTGCTTGGGTTTCTCCCCTTCTTTCTCTGCCCCTCCCCCCTCAATTGAGCACGCACCCCTCGCGCTCTCTCTCTCAAACAAAATCTTTTTTAAAAAATGAGAAATAAACACTTAGGTTGTTTGGATATTGTGACAATATTGTGACAATTTCATTTCTCAATTATACCTCAACAAATCTGAAAAAAAGGATATTCTAAAGACATCTTTTTTTCCTAAAGACATTCTTAGAAAAAATTTGAATAGACATTTCTCCAAAGAAGATATACCAATAGCTAGTAAGCGCATGAAAAGATGTTTATCATCATTCTTAATTCTTTGAGAAATGCCACTCAAAACCACAATGACATACCACTTCACTAGGGTGGCTTTAATTTTTAATAAAAATGCAAAATTATAAGCGTTGGCAAGGATGTAGAAAAAGCGGAACCTTCATACACTGCTGGTGGGAATGTAAAATTTTGTAGCTACAGTGTAAAACAAGCTGGATTCCTTACAAAGTTAAACAGAGTTACCATACAACACAGCAATTCCACTCCTCTCTTTGCTTTCTCTAATTATTAATTTGTTAATAAATTTGTTATTCTGTCATTTCTTGGCGTGTTATTACCAAAGTAGAATAAAGATGAGGAAAGATTTTACTAAGTACTGATTTTTTGCTTTCTTCATATTTTCAAAATGAGCTACAATTCACATACCACAAAATTCGCCCTTTTAACATGTACATTTTAGTGGTTTATAGTATATTCACAAAGTTGTATAACTTCACCACTTCCAGAACCAAGAGAATCAAAAACATATATTCACACAAAAATTTGCACATAGGGGCGCCTGGGTGGCTCAGTGGGTTAAAGCCTCTGCCTTCAGCTCAGGTCATGATCTCGGGGTCCTGGGATCGAGCCCCGCATCAGGCTCTCTCCTCAGCGGGGATCCTGCTTCCCCCTCTCTCTCTGCCTGCCTCTCTGCCTACTTGTGATCTCTGTCAAATAAATTAAATTAAGTTAAATTAAATTAAATTAAATTAAATTAAATTAAATTAAATTTTTAAAAACTTGCACATAAATGGTCAAAGAATTCTTCATAATGGCCAATAAGTGGAAACAACCAAAACATCAACTGATGAATAGATAAACAATTTTGGTATATGCACACAGAATATTATTTGGCCATAAAAAGAAATAAAGGAAGTGGGGAATTAGTAAAGGTGGTCAAAAAGTATAAACTTCTAGTTACACTATAACTTCTGGGGATATAATATACAGCATAGTGACTGTGGTTAGCAATACTATATTGCATACTTGAAAGCTGCAAGAGAATAGATCTTAAAAGTCCTCACCACATGTAAAAAAATTTGTATTTCTGTGGGGTGATGGATGTTAACTAAACTTATCATGGTAATCAATTCACAATACAGACACATAGCAAATTATTATGTTGTGTACCTTAAACTAATACAAAATTCTATGTCACTTATAGCTCAGTAAAACTGGGGGCAGGGGGGGATAAAGTCATGGATACATGCTACAATGTAGACAAACCTTGAAAACATTATGCTAAGTAACAGAACCAGACACAAAAGGCTGAAGACTATGTATTTCTATTTATGTGAAGTGTTCAGAATAAGCAAATCCATGGAGACAGAAGAGATTAGTGGTTGCTAAGAGCTGGGAAATGAGGAATGGGAAGGCACAGGTAAAAGGTGCAGGATTTCTTTTCAGGTGATAAAAATGTTCTGGAATTGTACATGGTTATCATGTACAATTGTGGATATACTAAAAACTACCAAAATGTATACTTTAAAAGGGTAAATTTGGGGGTTGGAAAATTGTATCGCAATTTTTAAAAATATGAAGAAAAGCAAAGTAATCAGAACCTAACAAAATGTTTCATCATTTTCTTTACCTTGATAATCATATCAAGAAATAGTAGAATAACAAATTAAAGAAATCAATTAACAGAAATTACAGAAGGAAAGTTAATTTTTCTCTATAAACATAAGTTTTCAGAAGGAAAATGTGTTTCACCTAAGCCAAAATATGATTAACACAATACCATACCAAATTACTAGTTTGTTTTACAGTACATATATGAAATCATTTTAACAATGGCCACTTGATTTATACTGCAAATTCTATGCATAATCTCTAATATTCAAGCAATTTATCATTATTACTCCTTTAAGACGCAGCAGAAATTAAAATGGCACTTCTACTCTGTCACTAACCTCCACATTCATATGTAAGCCAGTATGATTTCAAGCCAGCATAAGCAGGAAAATAACAACAAAGGGAAATAATGAAATATTAATTACTTCAACATTTACTTCTCTATGGCAGTTTTATTGCTTCATAATTATTCTTAGATTGAAAAGAGATAATCAAGAGCCTGAACAATACCTCAGGCAATTTTAATAACTTGTATACATTATATATTTATAATATTTATATAATATATAAATTTATAATACTTAAATATTAAACATACTTATTTCTTAAAACTGCCACAAAGAAAAGCAGATGAAAACCTCAGCAGTTGTATTCTTTATCATACCACTGAGTAATATATTCCACTTTAACCAAGTGGCCAGTTTGGGAGTCATACCCCAATGCTCTCAAAAGAGATTATCAGCAAGAGTCAACCTGGAATGTATCCAAAAACATTTCCATAATGAACCAGAAACATGCTCTCTGCATTAAACCTGTGGGGGTCATACGTTCTGATTCAAGCAGCAAAAATTCAGTTACACTAAGTAGCCAACTCTCCACCTTTGTTTTTTCCCCTCACTAGGACTGTTGCTTACTTATCCTGTAATACTCAGTAACAGTCTAAAAAAAAAACCAAAAAAAAGCAGACATTAAATTTCTAATATGAAAAAAAAAAATTTCTAATTTGATTCATAGAGACAGAAACCAGAATAGTGTCTTCCAACTGCATCTGACTAATAGGGCTGGTGACAACTCCTGAAAGCAGTGTGGCCCAGCAGTGCTCAAGCTGAGAGGCAGAGGTGATCATTCCCAGAGCAAAACCAGTACCAGGCATGGAGCATTCCCATGGTATACACAGACTAGGTGGTTAACTCACAGCCAAAGTGAAGTGTAGCTCCCAGCCACCAACTAGAACCTGTTTGGGAAACAAAGTAGTTTGAGAAGGAGGGAGAGATGCTTCTCAGGTAAGGGAGCTGTTACTTGCTGCGGAGAGTGTCTTTTGACCCGCTGTGACCAGAAGAGCTGGTGACAACTCTTGGAAGTTGTGTGGCATAGTGGCACTTGAGCCAGAGGTGTTCAGGCAGAGCTAATAGTTAGCAGAGCAAAGCCAGTGGCCCTGTTCAGTCAGGGAACTTAGGGTATGAGTCAGTTTGAGGTACGACGATAAGCAGTTCACCAGCGTTAGAGTTGCTTCTCCCACTACGCCTGGCCAGAGAATCTAATTAGCAGTCCTGTTCATCACTCAATACAGCCTTCAGCCTGTCAACCTAACCAGAGCTCCTGGTAAACTGTACAGCCATTCAACAGCCCTGTACACATCGGCATTTACAGTTCTGCCTTATGCGAAATGATAACGGTAGTTCTTTGAAGTAGAACTCTAAAGTGGAAGTAAAAGAATGCTAATTAACATCATAAAAACATTAAAATGTAATATAAATCTCACTGGTAATGGTAAATATACAGTCATAGTTAGATTCTGCAATATGGTAACAGTGGTACATAATTCACTTACAACTCTAGTTTAAAAGTTAAAAAAAAGGTAGGGGCGCCTGGGTGGCTCAGTGGGTTAAAGCCTCTGCCTTTGGTTCAGGTCATGATCTCACAGTCCTGGGATCGAGCCCCACATCAGGCTCTCTGCTCAGCAGGGAGCTTGCTTCCCCCTCTCTCTCTGCCTGCCTCTCTGCCTATTTGTGATTTCTCTCTCTGTCAAATAAATAAATAAAACATTTTTTAAAAATAAATAAATAAATAAATAAAATAAAATAAAATAAAAGTTAAAAAAAAGTAGAAGTAACCATAACTATGATAATCTGGTATTAGTTAAATATAAACATGTAAATTTTAACAGCAATAACCTCAAATGTAAAGAGGAAGAGAAATGGTAAAGTTTATTAATTCTATCAAAATTAGATTATCAGTTTAAAGTAGGGTATAATAACTTTAAGATATTTTATATAAGCCTCGTGGTAATGACAAGGGTAAATCTTGTAGTAATTATACCAAAGAACACGATAAGTCAAAGCATACTGATACAAAAAGACACCAAAAGACACACACACACACACACACACACACACACACACGATAGTAAGAAACAAGGAACAACATATCTACAAAAACAACAAGAAAAAAATTAACGAAATGGCAATAGTAACTCCTTAGCTATCAATAATTACATAAAGTGTAAATGGATTAAATTCTCCCAAAAAAGACACAGAATGGCGTAATGGATAAGAAAAACAAGATAACACAATATGCCATCTACAAGAGAATCACTTAGGCGTAAAGACACACAGACTGATAGTGAAGGGATGTAAAAAGACATTTCAAGCGAATAGTAACCAAAAAAAGGAGAGGAAGCTACATTAATATCAAACAAAATGGACTTTAAACTAAAAATGGTAAAAAGAGGGCCATCTGGGTGGCTCAGTGGGTTAAAGCCTCTGCCTTCAGCTCAGGTCATGATCTCAGGGTCCTGGGATCGAGCCCCGCATCGGGCTCTCTGCTCAGCGGGGAGCCTGCTTCCCCCTCTCTCTCTGCCTGCCTCTCTGCCTACTTGTGATCTCTCTCCGTCCAATAAATAAATAAAATCTTAGGAAAAAAAAAAAAATGGTAAAAAGAGGCAAAGAAAGCCATAATATGATAAAATAGTCAGTACATCAAAAGGATATAACAATTGTAAATATTTATGTGGCCAATATTGAAGCACCTAAATACATAAAACAAAACAGAACTAAAAGAAGAAATAAACAGTAATACACTAACAGCTGGGGATTTTAACACCGTATTGTTGACAATGGATAAATCATCCAGAAAATCAATAAGGAAACAATGAATTTGAACAACACTACAGGCCAAATGAACCTAACAGATATGTACAAAACATTCTATCCAACAGCAAAATACACATTCTTCTTAAGAATACATGGAACATTTACTAGGACAGACCATATGTTAGGCCACAAAATAAGTCTTAGCAAATGCAAGAAGACTGAAATCATTACAAGTATCTGTGACCACAATGCATGAAACCAGAAATAAAAAATAAAGAAAAATAGAAAATTCACAAACATGTGGAAATTAAACAACACTCTCCTGTGCAATCAGTAAATCAAAGAGGAAATTAAAGAAACAGAAAAGTTTTTTGGGACAAACAAAAATGGAAACTGAACATACTGGAATTGGTGGGATGCTGCAAAAGCAGCTCTAAGAGAGAAGTCCACAGCAATTAACACCTACAAGGAACAAGCAAGAAACATCACAAACAGCCTAACTCTATACCTTATGGAACTAGAAAAAGAACAGAGCCCAACATTAGCAGAAGAAAGGAAATTACAGAGATTAGATCAGAAATAAATGAAGTTGAGAAAAGATAAACTATAGAAAAGGTTAACCAAACTAAGAGTGGACAAACTCTTAGACTAATCAAAAGGACCCGAATTAAAATTATAAGTGGAAAAAAAGACATCATAATAGATACCATGGAAATTCAAAGGATAAGAGACTACTATGAGCAACTATATATCAACAAACTGGACAGTCTTGAAGAAAAGGAAAAAATTCTTAGAAACCTACAACCTACCAAGGGTGAATCAGGAAGAAATTGAAAATCTGAATAGAACAATATTAGAGTAGAGATTGAATCAGTAATCAAAAATCTCCCAAGAAAGTAAAGCCCAGGTCAAGGTGGCTTCATTGATGAATTGTAACAAACATTTAAACAAGAATTAACAACTATCCTCAAACTGTTCAAAAAAATTGAACAGGAGGGAATATTTCCAAACTCATTTTTTAAGTCTAACATTATCCTGATACCAAAACTAACAGAAAACTATAAGCCAGAATCTCTAATGAATGTAGATACAATAATTCTCAATAAAATACTAGCAAACCAAATTCAAGAGCACATTAAAACGATCATTTGTGGGGCACCTGGCCAGCCCAGCTAATAAAACATGTGACTCCTGATCTAGGGGTCATGAGTTCAAGCCCCATATTGGGGCATAGAGCTCACTTAAAAAAAAAAAGATCATTTGCCATGATCAAGTTGGATTTCTTTCAGGGATGCAAGGATGGTTCAACTTATGTATTATGCAAATTAATCAATATATCATATTAACAGAATGAAAGAATCATGGTCATCTCAATAGATGCAGAAAAAGCATTTGACAAAATTCAACATCCATTCATGATAAAAACACTTAAATTGTCATAGAATGAACATATCTCAATAATAAAGGCCATATGAGGCAAGCCCCAAACTAACATGTTCAATGGTGAAAGGTTGAAAAGATTTTCCTCTAAGATCAGGAACAAGACAAGAGTGCCCCAACCTCACAAATCCTATTCAACCCAGTACTAGAAGTTCTAGTTAGAGCAATCAGGTAAGAAACAAATGCTATCAGAATTGGGAAGAAGAAATAAAATTGTCTCTATTTACAGATAACATGATTTTATATATACACAAACTCTAAAAAACAAAGAAGTATTAGATCTCATCAGTGAATTGAGTAAAGTTGCAGGATACAAAATTAAAAACAGAATTTGAAGACATTTCAGTTAGTAGTAGAAACCAGTCATGCTAAGCACAGCAAAGTGCAATGGACAAAAACTCAGACTGAATCCAAACAACATGAGAGGGAATATATGGGCAAGTTACATAATCTATTTCTTGATTTCCTCATTTACAAATGTAAATAATATTAATGCCTAATTTGGTCATTGTACGGATCATTATTATGCATATAACACATATAACGTAGAAAATATGTGTCAGTCAACTATTGATGTTATTGGTAAGGCTTCCAGTCAACAGTAAGATAGTAGTAGTAAAGTTTTTGGGGAATCAAAAGTTATATGCATAATTTTTTGACTGCATAGGGGATCAACACTCCTAACCTTCACATTGTTCAAGGGTCAACTTTACAAAGAAAAGTGAGTAACTGCTCCACCAAGAATGAGATTCAAACTTTTCTTCCATTTTATTTGTCCAAGATATTTAGATAACACGAAGGACTTTGAAGGGCTTCTTAAACTTAAAGGCTTTTAATTTTTGGAATATGTGGTGCAAGAAGACTATCTTTCATACATGTGTTTAAAACAGAGTAGATCCCCATCTATTCAGAATAGTTTAGGTAGGATCTTGCCAAAAAAGCAAAAGTTGGATTCTAGATACGTTTTGTGGTTGTTTCAAGTATTAAAACCCATAAAAAAAGAAAGAAACTGTTTAGGAAATTCAAACGCAGATTTTCTTTCCTGAAAAAGACTCTGTAGCCCCACTGGTTTTCGTTTTGTTTTTGTTTGTTTGTAGCACCACTGTCAAGCCAGACAAAGTTTCTCTCCATTTATGAGTTACTGGGCACTGCCCTCATCCTCAGCCAGGCCAAATCAGAGCTTCATAAGCCATAGTCTGAAATCAGCTAATGATCTCCAAAGGAACCCCAAAAGAGGCGATGGCATGAGTAGTACTTAATCTCCTTCCCTTCTGTACATACAAGCCACTCTCTCATCAAGAGGTAGAAGTCATTCCTCAATGGTGGGGCGCCTGGATGGCTCAGTGGGTTAAAGCCTCTGCCTTCGGCTCAGGTCATGATCTCAAGGTCCTGGGATCGAGCCCCGCATCGGGCTTTCTGCTCAGCAGGGAGCCTGCTTCCCCCCTTTCTCTCTGCCTGCCTCTCTGCCTACTTGTGATCTCACTCTCTCTCTGTCAAATAAATAAAATCTTTAAAGAAAAAAAAAAAAAAAGAGGTAGAAGTCATTCCTCAATGACTTTGATTTTGGCTAGCCTATGACAGGTTTGACACTGGACATGAAAGAAGGGATGTCTTGGGACTTCTGAGCCTAGATGTTAAGAATATTTTGTAGTTTCTGCTCTTGCGTTATTAGAGTCCAGAGCCATTATGTAAGAAGTACAGACTACCTTGGTGGAGAGAGAGAAATTACCAGAGAAGCCCTGAGACTGCAGGAAGAAGAGAGGCCCAGCAGCTAACTCTACATCCAAGTCAAGCCTCCAAAATATCCCAGCCTAGTAGTCCTCTGACTACAGTCATAAAAAAAAAAGAAAATGCCCAGCGGGGTCAAACAACCACAAAAGGGAGGAAAAATGGTTATTGTTGGTTTTTTAATATTTTTAATTTTGAAATAATTTTAGATTTACAGTATTGCAAAATACAGAGAGTTCATGTAACCTTCATACACACCTTCCCCTAATGTTAACAACTTACATAACCATAGTACAATTACTCAATCCAGGAAATTAACATTGGTACAATATTATTAACTAAACTACAGACCTTATTAAAATTTCCACAATATTTTTCCTAATGTCCTTTTCCTATTCTAATATTCAATATGGGATCCCATACTGCATCTATTGTATCTCCTTGGTTTCCTCCAAACTATGACTATTCCACGGTCTTTGTCTTTCTGATCTTGACATTTTTTATAACAACTAGTCTTTTATAGAATATCTTTTCATTTTGGCTTAGTGATGTTTTTTCAAGATTAGATTGACATTATAGTATTTTTGGCAAGATTACCCCAAAACTAATATTGTGTCCTTCATACTGTATCACAGCAGGGGGTACATGACATTGGTATATGTCTTTTTGCTGATTGTGTTAACCTCGCTCACTTGGTTAAGGGGATTACTAGGTTTCTCCACAAAAACATTACTATTTTCTCCTCCATACTTGATAAATATCTTGGGACACTGAGACTGCAAACATCCTGTTTCTTCTCAAATTTTCGCCTACTCATTTTGCTCATTCTTTGGTGGATCTTGCCTGCAAATTATTACTGTGGTATTGGTCTAAAGTGGTGTTATATTTCCTTCAATCCTTCCACATTTGGTAATTGGAATTTTTTGTAAGGAAAAGCTGTCCCTTCTTCACTTCTTCAATCATCTAAGCAGATCAGTATGAATATTCAGTTTAATCTGTGTTATACTCCAATACCATCACTATTTATTTTATTCCTCAAATTGCTCCAGCTTTGGGTATTAGGAACTCCTTTGCATTGGCTCTTGTGCTCTTTTGACTATTCCCTATCCCACCACAAGTTCCAGGATCATATGCATTTTCTCTACTTCAGCCCTAGAGTACCACTTCTCCTAAGAACTCTGGTTCCTTTCACTGAAGAATGGTATTTAAAAACTAAGATTTGGTAGAATGCCTGAGTGGTTCAGTCAGTTAAATGTCCGACTCTTGATTTCTGTCAGATCATGATCTCAGGGTCAATAGATCAAGCCCCACATCTGGCTCTTGTGGAGCTTGTTTAAGATTCTCTCTCTCGGGGCGCCTGAGTGGCTCAGTGGGTTAAAGCCTCTGCCTTCGGCTCAGGTCATGATCTCAGGGTCCTGGGATCGAGCCCCACATCGGGCTCTCTGCTCAGCGGGGAGCCTGCTTCTCCCCTCCCCCCCCCCACCTGCCTCTCTGCCTACTTGTGATCTCTCTCTGTCAAATAAATAAATAAAATCTTTAAAAAAAAAAAAAGATTCTCTCTCTCTCTCTCTCTTCCTCTGCCCCTCCCCACCACTGCTCATGCTATCTAAAAAAAATAAGTAAAATAAAAAATAAATAAATAACCAAGATTTGTTATTTGATATGCTCACTATTACTGAGGTGTCATTGCTCCAAAGCCCTGTCAGGAAACAGTGCTAAGAAGCTATATATGTATGTATACTGACCCATGCATATACACAGTTATTTCTATATCTGTATGTGTGTAGATATAGATATGTCTATCCGTCTTGATATATTTACCTAACTATAAATTCATACTGAAAACTCTGATTTTAATTTATTACAAGGTTCACTATAGCCTTCCCTTTTCCTGTTACTTCCTTCCCTGATAGTAAGAAACCTGGCTCTTATTATCTATAATACATTTACTCATTTATTCAATCCTAAAACACTTAATGAATTTTAACCCATTACCTCTGAAAAAACACATAAAGCAGTTACTGAATGGTTAACCCATATCTCTGAAAAAAACATACCTTGTAAACAGGATGTATATTCTAGTCAAAATACTGTTTTCCAAAGTTACTTAGATCAGTTCTTTTGGTTCCCATCCCGTGCAATATGGTTAATTTATTCGTCTGTGATAAAATTAGGTTCAATGGTTACAATGTATATTCATTTGGGTAATCTTGCCCACAATTTTGGTAGATTTCAAGGATTTCTTTTATTTGATATGTAAAACATTACTCTGATTCTGAAAGTCAAAGTTATACCAAAAAAAAAAAAAAAGTATACCCTCTTCATCCTTAGAACTCTGCTCACATTGTCCTTTTAATCCCACTTCTACCTACCACTGATCGATAACTAATTTTTCAGATTGTGATTTTTCATTCCTGTATTTCTTTTGCACAAATGAACAAATATATTTTTATATCTCCTTTCTTACATTAATGATAGCACCCTATATATATTTTTTATTTTCTTGTAACAGTATATACTATAAATAACTCCAAGTAAGTTCATAGATACCTTCATCACAACTTTTTATAGGTGCGTAATATTCTATGGAATTAATATGGGCTATACCATAATTTATTCAACCACTCTCTTTTGTATGGACATTCAGGTTATTTTGTAATTACAGATAATGCTACAGTAAATAACCTCATAAATATGCATTTTCATATTTTTTTGGAGGGGTATCATCATCATAGGCTCTTATGAATGAAACCTGTGGGTCAAAAAATAAATATGTGGTTTTGTTAGGTATTACCAAGTTTCCTTTCAGAGGACTTTATTGGTTTGAATTCCTACTAGCAACCTATGAGAGTAACTATTTGCCTTTAGCCTCTCTTGACAAAATATCATTTAAAATATTTTTTTGTGACTGTAAAATGTGAGAAATGATAGTTTAGTGCTGTTTTAAGTTGTATTTCTCCAATTATGAGTCAGCTTGAATATTTTTTCATATGTTTATTATATTCATGTTTGCATTTTATGAATTACCCAAGTCTTTTTCCTATTTTTCTATAGGAGGTTTGGGTTTTTGTCCTTCTGTTTTTAGGAGTTCTTCATAGAAATAGAAAGATACCATACTTATGGATTCAAAGAATTGATACTGTTAAAATGTCCATACTACACAAAGCAATCTGCAGATTCTAGGCAATCCCTATCAAAATATCAATAGTATTTTTCACAGAACAAGAACAAATAATCCTAAAACTTGTATGGATTCACAGAAGACCCTGAATAGCCAACACAATCTTCAGAAAGAAGAACATGGCTGGAGGAATCACAATACCAGATTTCAAGATATACTACAAAGCTGAAGTACTCAAAATAGTATATAGATATACTACAAAGCTGAAGTACTCAAAAATACACAGATCAATGGAACAGCATAGAGAGCTTAGAAATAAACGCACATTTATATGGTGAATTGTTCCACAACAAAGAAGGCAAGAATATACAATGGGGAAAAGGCCCACTTCAAGTAATGGGTGTTGGGAAAACTGGATATCTACATGCAAAGGAATTAAACTGAACCATCTTTGTATACCATGCACAAAAATAACAAGAAAAAAATTCAAAATGGAGTAAAGAACTCAATGTGAGACCTGACACCATACAACTCCTAAAAGAAAACATCAGCAATAATGTCTTGGAGATCAGCCTTAGCAATATTTTTCTGGATATGTCTCCTAAAGCAAGGGAAACAAAAGCAAAAATAAACTATTGGAAATACACCAAAATAAAAATCATGTGCATAGAGAAGGAAATTATCAACAAAACAAAAAAGCAAACTACTGAATAGAAGAAAATATCTGCAAATGACAGATCTTTTAAAGGGTAAGTATCCAAAATTTATAAAGAACTTAAACAATTACACACACACACACACACACACACACACACACTTAAAATATGGGCAGAGGACTTGAATGGACTTTTTCTAAAGAAGACATACAGATGGCCAACAGACACATGAAAAGATGCTCAACATCACTAATCATCAGGAAAATGCAAAAACCACAATGAGATATCACTTCACATTAATCAGAAGGACAAGTATTAAAAAAACAAGAAATAACAAGTGTTAACAAGGATATAAAGAAAAAGGAACACTTATGTACTGCCAGTACATTACTTATGTAATGTAAATTAGCACAACCACTGTGGAAAAAGGGATGGAGGCTCCTCAAAAAATTAAAAATAAAAATACCATACGATCTAGCAATATACTACTGAGTATTCACCCAAGGAAAGTGAAAACACTAATTCAAAAAGATATGCACCCCTATGTTTATTGCAGCATTATTTATAATAGCAAAGGTATGGAAACAAACTAAGTGTCTGTCAATAGATGAATGGATAAAGAAGATACAGCATACATGTATTATACAAAAAATTATATATATGATCTATAATTACACATCTCATATATATAATGGAAAATTACTCAGCCATAAAATGAATGGGATTATGCCATTTCTGACAACATGAATGTACCTAGAAAGTATTATAAGTGAAATAAGTCAGAGGGAAAAAGGCAAATATTATATGATTTCACATATATGTGGAATGTAAAAAACAATGAACAAAAACAAGAAACAAACTCATAAACACAAAGAACAAACTGGTGGTTGCCAGAGGGGAGATGAATAAGGGGATAGGCAAAATAGGAGAAGAGGAGTCAGAGGTACAAACTTACAATTACAAATTAAGTCCTGAGGGGTGAAAAGTACAGCATAAGGAATAAAAATCAGTAATATAACAATGTTGTATGGTGACAGATGGTAAATACACCTATTGTGGTGAGCTCTGCATCTTTTATAGAATTCTTGTATCACTATGTTGTACATCTGAAACTAATCCAACACTGTATGTCAAATATACTTTAATAATGCCTTTTGTCAGTGTAGATGTTATGAATATTTTCTTATACTTTGTTATTTGTCTTTTCACTTTGTTTATGGTGTTTCTAGCCACACAATTTTAAAAAAAAACATCATATAGTCAAAATTAGCAATCTTTTCTTTTATTGCCCTAACTTTGAGTCAGAGTTAAAGGCTAAGTAAGAATGCACTTGTGTTTCTGTCTAGTGCTTTGTGTATAAGACATAATATAACGTTTTCCAAATGGCCACTCAACTGTTGAACTATTTAAAAGTCTATCTTTATCTCAGCCATTTGAAATGCTATATCATAAATTAAATTTTCATATGTATTTGGATTTATTTCTGAACATTCTCTTCCATTCCATTGCTCTGTCTATTCACACGTGAGTACTACAATGCTTTAATTATAGAGGCCATCTAGTATTCTAGCATGTTTTAATGTCTAGTAAGTCTAGTCATCCCGTTTTTTTTTTCTTTTTCAATGTTTTTCTGGCTACTGTTACATATTTGTATGAACTTCAGCATCAACTTATGTAATTCCACAAAATGAATTTTTTGTACTTTTGTTGGGACTCCATTAACTTTGTCTACTAATAAATGGAGAACTGTTATTTTTATAATGTTGAGTGTTCGTACAAGAAGAGAAGTCTTCCCATTTTTCCAACTCGACTCATATTTCAGGAATGTTTGAATTTTTTCTAATAAAGCTTTTACACATCTCTCATTAAATTTATTCTTAAGAACTTAATAGCAACTAAGATTATTTCCTTAAGCTACTAAGTTTGTGGTCATTTCCTCACACAGCAATAGATAATCAAAACAGATGAATTATCAAAAATCCACCATCACCAGCAGAAAATCAAGTCAGAAGTATGATTACATCATTTTGAGAATAAAGGGGATAATGATGGATGGAAATTAAGTTCTCAGAAACAAGATACCAAAGAGCAAAATATTTCTGCTTATATTCAAAGGCATTTTTTAAATAAAGTTTAAATAGCACATCACTTTTCAGGTTTAAAAGGGGAAATTAATGCTATAGAAACAACATAAACGCCAGTTAATTTTTTCAAACTGTTTGGGTCAAGGGGTAAATATCAGAGAAAAGAACCCAAGAAGAGAAAAAAAAAACCCCAGAGGACAGTCAGCTTGTTATTTGATATTACAATAGTGAAATTATAAGTGAAGCATTAGGAAAGTACTTTCACATCTATTTTAAAATTGCCAGGTAATTAGCAACTCCAGAGATAACATTCCACTTTATATATCTGCAGAAGTTATCATGAAAGGCCACCACCTTCACTATATATAAAATCATTATCATGGAAGAGTAAGTAGTAAAAAAGTCACACACAATTGGTTCAGACCCTTTTACCATCTGCTGCATGTGTTTTATGCATTTTAATTATTTTGGAGATTTGCAGAAGCTCTACTTTTTTTAAAATGCCTTCTGTCACTATAGGTGATCTCATAATCCTATGATTCATAGTAATCTCTCAGATAAACATTTCTAACAAACCATACAGAAACAGGTTCAAGCTTGATTCACTCTGGTTTCCACAGTTTAGGTGTTGTCATTGGGAAATCCATGGTCAATCTTGCTTAAAAATATGGTTAACAACTGTTAGTGATGTTTACAAAAGACACATCTCCAGATCTTCTACTAATCCTAGAAAGATAATTATGTTTGTTTTGAGTTTAGTGTCAATAAGTAATTCATCAAAAATTGGGACAACAGGATAAAACCTCATTTGCCTATAAGGAATTAAAGTTGGTAACTTCATCCTCCAGCTCCTTAAACACTAAAAGACACCTAACAAAATGTCTCAAGTTAATGTAATGAAGTTTACAAACATAATTCATAAGATTGTTTTTAAACGCTCACCCAATATCCATTTTCCCTGATTTTAGGCACAGTTTGAACAAGCTGTTACTGAGTTTCCTGGCAGATATTTATTAGAAAATCAAACTCAGGGCACCTGGGTGGCTCAGTTGGTTAAGCATCTGACTTTGGCTCAGGTCATGATCTCATGGTCCTAGGATCTACCCCTGCATCAGGATCTGTGCTCAGAAGAGAGTCTGCTTGTCCCTCTGCCTTTCCCCCACTTGTACACTCTCACTCTCCCTCTATCTCGAAAAAATAAATAAATAAAATCTAGAAGAAAAAGAAGAAGAAATCTTTTGCTAGAGACTAACCCATTTGGGTTTTCTCAGAGCCTAACCAATTTGGAGGAAGGAAAATACCCAACTCTACCCTCCTTTAGCTTTTGTCATGCACTAAGGGAAATGCCCAACTCCAGCCACTGCTAGCCTTCCTGTCTCACCTATGATGGAAAGAGTAGAAGTTCTTGTGAATGTAAAAGGCTCACATAAAAAAATGAAACCTAATCCTAAGACCATAGCTTTCCCTCTCCCTACACCTTTAACCATATCAATACCAGGCTCCTATCTAACAGTGGATTATAGCTGGAAAACAAAACAAAACAAAACAAAAAATAAAAACAAAAATAGCAAGACCTAGACCCTACTTAGGAAGCAGTCTTTAAGGAAATCCAAAGACAAAGGATATAAAAACAATGACATTAGAGGCAATTTTAGCCTTACACACCTACAGCTACAGTAAACAGTAACACAGCCTAACTCCAAGCTACATAAACATGAAACATTAAAGGCCTGTTTACCTCATTTCCTTTTACTTGATACATCATGTCTCAGTTTCAAAATAATTACAAGACATGCTAAAAGGAAAAAAAAAAAAAAAAGACATGCTAAAAGGAAAAAAAGCATAGTCCGAAGAGACAAAGCATAAGAACCAGATTCCAATATGCCAGAGATTTTGGAATTATTAGACCAGGAATTTAAAATAATATGTTAAGAGCTCTAATGAAAAAATGGGGACAACACGCAAGAACAGATAGATAATATAAGCTGAGAGATGCAAATTCTAGGAAAAAATTTCCTAGAAAATGTTGGAAATACAAAACACTGTAGCAAATGAAAAATGCCTTTGATGGATTCATCAATATAATGGTCATGCCCAATGAAAGAATCAGTGAGGTAGAAGATGTTAGTAGAAACTTCTCAAATGAAAAAGCAAAAAGAAAAAATAATTTTTTTAAATAGAACAGAATATGAAAGAACTGTAGGACAATTACAAAAGACATAATTATGTGTAATAGAAAAACCAGAAGGAAAAGAAAGAGAAAGAAAAAGAGGCAGGGAGAGGAAAGAAGGAAAGGAAGGAATAAAGAAGTATCCGAGATACTAATGGCTAAGAATTTTCCATAGTTAACAGAAACCAAACCATAGATCTAAGAAACTCAGAGCACACCAACCAAGATATGAAAAATTTACACTAAAGGCATATCATATACAAACTACAGAAAATCAAAGACAAAAAAGGAAAGGAGGGAGGAAATGGGACTAACTACACTAACCATGGCTATCCAAGACAATATTATTTGAAAGTGGATTAGATTGGAAGCAAATGTATATTTCAAACTTTAGGGCACCACTCAATTTTTTAATAAAAAGAAATATAATTGATTTGCTAGGAGGAGAAAAAACGCAATCATATAAAATGTTCAACTAAAAGCAGAGAGGCAGGAAACCAGTGAAAGACAAAAAAGGAAACAAAACAAGGGCAATGAATAGGAAACAGTTACAAAAATGTAGATGCTAAATGAATTGTATCAATCATCACTGTAATGTTAATGGTGTAATACACCAATTAAAAGACAGACTGTAAGTGCTTCATGCAAAGCAGACTATAGAATAAGGAAATTTATTAGGGAAAAGAAGAAGTATTATATAATGACAAAGGGATCAATTCTCCAAAAGGACAGAACAATCCCCAATGTATATGCATCTAACAGCATAGCATCAAAATACATGAGGCAAAAATGACAGATATGCAAGAATAGATGAATTCGCTATTATAGCTGGAGACTTAAACAACCCTCTATCAGCAAATGACAGATTTAGCAGAAAGAAAATCACTAAGAATATAGTTGAACTGAAAAGCACCCCTCAAATGCATCTAATTGGCATTTATAGAATATTTCATGCAACAAAAAAATACATTCTTCTCAAGCACACATGAAACCTTCCTTAAGATAGACCACATTCTGTGCCATAAAAGAAACCTTAAAAATTGTAAGAGAATAGAAATCATACAAGATATGCTTTCAGACTACAATGAAATTAAACTATCAATAACAAAGCTAGAAAATCTCCAAATACAGATTAAACACCACACTTCTAAATAATACGTGAGTCAAACAAGTCTCAACAGAAGAAATAAAGATATGTTGAATAATAAAATTACAATGATCAAAATTTCTGGGATGCAGCAAAAACAGTGCTTAGAATAAAGTTTATATCATTGGATGTATATATTAGAAAAGGACCCAAAACCAATTTTCTAACCTTCCACATTAGTACACTAAAAAAAAAGTAAATCTAAAGTAAGAATAATAACTAGAGCAAAAATAAAATGGAAAACAGGAAATCAGACCAAACAACAACAAACCCAAAACCTGGTAGCGTGAAAAGATCAACAAAATTGATAAACTCCTAGTCAGCTAACCAAGAAAACAAAAGAGAAGACACAAATTACTAGTATCGGAAATGAAAGCGGGGAAATCACTACTGATCCCACAGACAAAATATTAATAAGAGTGTATTATTAACAACTTATGTCCACGGACCTGATAACTGAGAAAAAAATGGACCAATTCCTTAAAAGGCACAACCTATAAAAACTTCTACAAAAAGAAAAAGACATTGTGAATAAGTCTATATCTGTAAAGAAATTGATTCAATAATTATCACCCTTGGGGTTGGGAGGAGCAAGATGGTGGAGGAGTAGGAGACCTAATATCATTGGGTCCCAGGAGGTCAGCTAGATAGTTATCAAACCATTCTAAACACCTACAAACTCAACAGGAGATAGAAGAGAAAAGGAGCAGCAATTCTAGGTACAGAAAAGCGACCACTTTCTGGAAGGTAGGAAGTGCAGAGAAGTGAATCCGAGGCAATATATGGGAAGACAGACTGTGGGGGACAGAGGGGGAAGTGGTAGAGCAGTGGAGCACAAAATCGGAACTTTTAGAAGTCTGCTCCACTGAGGGACGTCACTCCAGAGGCTAGGGGGTGGGGGGAGAGCCCTCAATGGGATAGTGTGCTCTCAGGTCTCTCAGGGTCACAGAAAGACTGGAGGTCCCTGAGTGTGGCAGAGTTCCTCGGTATCAGAGCGGGGAAGCCATCTGCAAAGAAAGAGCCAAGGAGGGGGCTCTCAGATCAGGGTTGCTATAAACTGATTCTCAGCAAAGTTGGGCCACTACTTTTCGAGCAGGGACCCCCCAAGTGGCAGATACAGGGAGACTAACCTTCCTCCCCGAAGGGGAGTGGCGTGGGAATGCGCTGCAGGAGTCTACTGGGTTTGGAGACTCCAAACGGGGTCATGTGCCAGAGATAGAAACACTTGATCACAGGCCGAGTGAGCACAGAGTGCGGCTGGAGAGGAAGGAGACAGAAGTGATTGCTTTTCTCTGAGGGCTCACTGAGGAGTGAGACCCAGAACTCTCGGCTCATCTAGGGCTGAAGACTGGGAGACTACCATCTTCATTCTCGTTCTCCAAAGCTGTACGCAAAGTGTTCAGGGAACAAAATTACTGAGAGAAAATCCCAGCATATTACTCAGCCTGGCCCCTGGCAAGGGCAGTGCAATTCTGCCTCAGGCAAAGACACTTGGGAATCACTGCAATAGGTCCCTCTCCCAGAAGATCAACAAGAACAGCCAGCCAAGACCAAGATGAGAACTGCAAAACTTCAGAGCTACAGGAATACAGCACATAGAATTCGTAGCTTTTTTCCTATGATTCTTTAGTTTTTCAAAGTTAAATTTTTAAAAAAAATTTTTCTTATTCTATTTTAATTTTTCCTCTTTTCTCTTTTAACTTTTTTTATCTCAATACCTTTTTAAAAATCTTTTAATTTTCATTGTTATAGTTACACTCTATCCCTTCACTGTATTTAACCTTATTTTTTGTATACATATAGGTTTTTCCTTCTTTAAAATTTTGGGATACAGTTTCTTCTAACAGATCAAAATATACCCTAAATCTAGTGCATGGCTTTGTTCTAGTCTCCAGCCTGATCACATTCTTTCCTCTTTTTTCTTTTCTTTTTTCAACCAACTTCTTATCAATTCCTTTAGAATCTTTTATTTTCATCTTTACAGTCAATTTCATCCATCATGTTTACACTTATTTTTGTATATAGTTTAACTTTATTTAAAATTTTGAGAAGCAGTTTCTTCTAGTAAACCAAAATACATTGTGTCTCTGTTCTATTCACCAGTCTAACCATGTGTGTATGTATGTATGTATGTATGTATGTATGTATGTATGTATGTGTAGATAGATAGACAGATAGATAGATTTTTTTTCCCCTTTCTTTTCCCCCTAGTTTCCGGTATCTTCTGATTTGGTTAGTGTATATTTTTCTGAGGTCATTGCTAACCTTTTAGTATTTTGTTCTCTCATCTATTCTTCTCTGGATAAAATGACAAGGTGGAAAAACGCATTTCAAAAAAAAGAACAAGAGGCAGTACCAATGACTAGGGACCTAATCAATACAGACATTAGTAAGATGTCAGAACTAGAGTTCGAAATGACAATTATAAAGATGCTAGCTGGGCTTGAAAAAAGCATAGAAGATACTAGAGAAACCCTTTCTGCAGAAATAAAATCCCTTTCTGGAGAAATAAAATCCCTTCTGGGAGAAATAAATGAACTAAAATCTAACCAAGTTGAAATCAAAAAAGCTATTAATGAGGTGCAATCAAAAATGGAGGCTCTTACTGATAGGAAAAATGAGGCAGGAGAGAAAATTAGTGATATAGAAGACCAAATGATGGAGAATAAAGAAGAAGAGAAAAAGAGATAAAAAACTACTGGACCACAAGGGAAGAATTTGAGAGATAAGTGATACCATAAGATGAAACAATATTAGAATAATTGGGATCCCAGAAGAGGAAAGAGATGGCGGGCAGAAGGTATACTGGTGCAAATTATAGCAGAGAACTTCCCTAATTTGGGGAAGGGAATAAGCATCAAAATCCAGGAGGCAGAGAGAACCCCCCCTCAAAAATCAATAAAAATAGGTCTACACCCTGTCATCAATAGTAAAACTTACAAGTCTTATTGACAAAAAGAAAATCCTGAAAGCAGCTCAGGACAAGAGGTCAGACATACAATGGTAGAAATATTAGATTGGCAGCAGACCTATCCACAGAGACCTGGCAGGCCAGAAAGGACTGGCATGATATATTCAGAGCACTAAGTGAGAAAAATATGCAGCCGAGAATATTATATCCAGCTAGGCTGTCACTGAAAATAGAAGGAGAGATAAAAAGCTTCCAGGACAAACAAAAACTAAAAGAATTTGCAAACACCAAACCAGCCATACAGGAAATTCTGAAAGGGGTCCTCTAAGCAAAAAGAGCATAAAAGTAACATAGACCAGAAAGGAACAGAAACAATATACAGTAATAGTCACCTTACAGGCAATATAATGGCACTAAATTCATATATTTCAATAGTTACTCTGAAAGTAAATGGGCTAAATGCCCCAATCAAAAGACACAGGGTATCAGAATGGATAAAAAAACAAGACCCATCCATATGTTTTCTGCAAGACACTCATTTTAGACCCAAAAACACTTCCAGATTTAAAGTGAGGGGGTAGAAAACCATTTGCCATGCTAACGGACATCAAAAGAAAGCTGGGGTAGCAATCCTTACAGCAGACAAATTATATTTTAAGCCAAAGGCTATAATAAGAGATGAGAAAGGACACTATATCATACTTAAAAGGTCAGTCCAACAAGAAGATCTAACAATTTTAAATATCTATGCTCCTAACTTGGGAGCAGCCAACTATATAAATCAATTAATACTAAAATCAAAGAAACACATCAACAATAATACAATAATAGTAGGGGACTTTAACACCCTCTCACGGAAATGGACAGATCATCTAAGCAAAAGATCAACAAGGAAATAAAGGCTTTAAATGACACACTGGACCAGATGGACATCACAGATATATTCAGAACATTCCATCCCAAAGCAACAGAACACATATTCTTCTCTAGCGCACATGGAACATTCTCCAGAATAGATCACATCCTGGGTCACAAATCAGGTCTCAATCAGTACCCAAAGATTGGGATCATTCCCTGCATATTTTCAGACCACAATGCTTTGAAATTAGAACTCAACCACAAGAGGAAAGTTGGAAAGAACTCAAATACATAGAGGCTAAAGAGCATCTTACTAAAGAATGAATGAGTCAACCAGGAAATTAAAGAAGAATTAAAATTCATGGAAAGCATATACCAATACAAGCCTTTCACAAGAAACAAGAAAGGTCAAGTACACAACCTAAGCCTACACCTAAAGGAGCTGGAGAGAGAACAACAAAGAAAGCATAAACCCAGCAGAAGAAAAATAATAAACATCAGAGCAGGAATCAATGAAATAGAAACCAAAAGAGTGGTAAAACAGATCAACGAAACTAGGCTGGTTCTTTGGAAGAATTAATAAGATTGATAAACCCCTGGCCAGACTTATAAAGAAAAGGACGCAAATTAATAAAATCATAAATGAAAGAGAAGAGATCACAACCAACACCAAAGAAATACAAACAATTATAAGAACATATTATGAGCAACTATACACCAGCAAATTTGACAATCTGGAAGAAATGGATGCATTCCTAGAAACATATAAACTACCAAAACTGAACCAGGAAGAAATAGAACACCTGAACAGACCCATAACCAGTAAGGAGATTGAAGCAGTCATCAAAACTCTCCAAACAAAAGTCCAGGGCCAAATGGCATCCCAGGGGAATTCTACCAAACATTTAAAGAATTAATACCTATTCTCCTGGAACTGTTACAAAACATAGAAATGGAAGGAAAACTACCAAACTCATTTTATGAGGCCAGCATCACCTTGATCCCAAAGCCAGACAAAGACCCCATCAAAAAGGAGAATTACAGACCAATATCCCTGAAGAACATGGATGCAAAAGTTCTCACCAAAATACTAGCCCATAGGATCTGACAGTACATTAAGAGAATTATTCACCACGACCCAGTGGGATTTATTTCTGGGATGCAAGGTTGGTTCGACATCCACAAATCCGTTAATGTGATACAATACATTAATAAAAGAACAAGAACCATATGATACTCTCAATAGATGCTGAAAAAGCATTTGACAAAGTACAGTATCCTTTCTTAATCAAAACTCTTCACAGTGGAGGGATAGAGGGTACACACCTCGGTATCATCAAAGCTATCTATGAAAAACCCACAGAGAATATCATTCTCAATGGGGAAAAACTGAGAGCTTTTCTCCTAAGGTCAGGAACACAGCAAAGATGTCCACTATTACCACTGCTATTCAACATAGTACTAGAAGTCTTAGTCTCAGCAATCAGACAACAAAAAGAAATAAGAGGCATCTGAATAAGCAGAGAAGTCAAATTCTCACTCTTTGCACATGATACGATACTTTATGTGGAAAACCCAAAAGACTCCACTCCAAAACTGCTAGATCTCATATAGGAATTCAGTAAAGTGTTAGGATATAAAATCAATGCACAGAAATCAGTTGCATTTCTATGCACCAACAACAAGACAGAAGAAAGAGAAATGAAGGACTCAATCACATTTACAAGTGCACCCAAAACCAGAAGATACCTAGGAATCAACCTAACCGAAGAGACAAAGCATCTGTATTCAGAAAACTATAGAGTATTTATAAAAGAAATTGAGGAAGAGACAAAGAAATGGAAAAACATTCCATGCTCATGGATTGGAAGAAAAAAATATTGTCAAAATGTCTGTGCTACCTAGTGCAATCTACATATTTAATGCAATCCCCACAGAATACCATCAACTTTTTTCAAAGACATGGAACAAATAATCCTAAAACTTATACGGAACCAGAAAAGACCCCAAATAGCCGGAGGAGTGTTGAAAAAGAAAACCAAAGCTGGTGGCATCACAATTCCAGACTTCAAGCTCTATTACAAAGCTGCAATCATTAAGACTGGCACAAAAATAGACACATAGATCAATGGAACAGAATAGAGAGCCCAGAAATGGACCCTCAACTCTATGGTCAACTAATCTTAACAAACCAGGAAAGAATATCCAATGGAAAAAAGACAGTCTCTTCAACAAATGGTGTTCAGAAAATTGGATAGCCACATGCAGACAAATGAGACTGGACCATTTCCTTACACCACACACAAAGATAGTCTCAAAATCGATGAATGAACATCAATGTGAGACAGGAATCCATCAAAATACTTGAGGAGAACACAGGTAGCAACGTCTTTGACTTCAGCTGCAGCAACTTCTTCATAGAAACATCAAAGGCAAGGGAAGCAAGGGCAAAATGAACTATTGGGACTTCATCAAGATCAAAGCTTTTGCAGAACAAAGGAAACAGCCAACAAAAACAAAAGACAGCCAACAGAATGGGAGAAGATATTCACAAATGACATATCAGATAAAGGGCTAGTATCCAAAATCTATAAAGAACTTATCAAACTCAACACCAAAAGGACAAATAATCCAATCAAGAAATGGGCAGAAGACATGAACAGACATTTCAGCAAAGAAGACATCCAAACGGCCAACAGACACATGAAAAAGTGCTCAGTGTCACTCGGCATCAGGGAAATACAAATCAAAACCACAGTGAGATACCACCTCACACCAGTCAGAATGG
>CM052885.1:87456547-87473605 GCA_028534135.1 Potos flavus
AAAATAAAAATATAAAAAAGTATGAATTTCCTAAAGGAAACTTTCCTATCTTATTTCTCCTGGCCATTTCAAAGTTTAATTATGCTACCAACATGTTTATAATTTCAGAATTTGGCAATCTATGTTCCCAAACCCATTCCTACATGTTTTTCAATTAGAGTCTGCTATCCTGCGGGGAAGCACCTCAAAATGAAAAATATTCATCAGAACAAAAAATGTGTTAGAAGATTGACTATTGGAGCCTCTAGACCTACATATAATCCAAAATACTTCTTACATACTTGGTTATATGCTGAACTCAGTGTATTTCCATATGGACTCAACCTATTTCACCAGTATCACTGTAGTAAATTTTCAGATGGAAACTATATGACTGATAACTTTTTATAGAAAGTTACCCAGGATCTATACTACAGAAAGTTAAGTAGAAAATATATTTGAATAATCTAATACTATTGGTATTAGATTATTAGCGACCATGCATTTAGGATTTAGGATCGTAGGAGACTATTATGAACAACTACAAAAATGAACAACTATATACCAATAATTTAGATACTGTAGAAAAGTGGATACATGTCTGGGAACATCCATCCTATCAATACTGAATCACGAAGAAACTGAAAATCTGAACAGAATAAGTAAGGACAATGAATCAGTAATCAAAACTTCCCAACAAAGAAAATCCCAGAACCAGATGGCTTCACAGATGAATTCTACCCAACTTTTAAAGAATTAATGCCACTCCTGGTAAACTCTCCCAAAAAACTGAAAAAGAAAACATTCCCCAACTCATTTTACAAGCCCAGCATTACTGATGCCAAAGTCAGATAAGGACACTATAGGAAAAGAAAATCAAGGCAATCTCCCTGATGAATATAGATAGAAAACAATTCCCAACAAAGTATTAGTAAATGGAATTCAACAGCACACTAAATGGATCCAATACTACCAGGTGGCATTTATCCCTGGGATACAACAAGGGTTCAACATATGCAAATGAATCAATGTGGTATACCATATTCATAGAATGAAAAAAAATCATGATCATCTCAATAGATGCAGAAAGCATTTAATAAAATTTAATATTCTAGGATATTCTGTCATGATAAAAAAACAAAACTCTGAACAAATTGAGTATAGAAGAAACTTACCTCAACATGATAAAGGCCATATGTAACAAGCCCACAGCTAGTATCATATTCAATGGTGATTGATTGAAAGCTTTTCTTCTAAGATCAGAAACAAGACAAATATGCTCACTGTCACTACTCCCATTAAACATAGTACTGGGAGGCGCCTCGGTGGCTCAGTGGGTTAAGTGTCTGCCTTTGGCTTAGGTCATAATCTCAGAGTCCTGGAATGGAGCCCTGCGTCTGGCTCCCTGCTCTCCCTCTTCCTCTGCCCCTCCCCTGCTCATGGGCTCTCACTCTCACTCTCTATCTTTCTAAGAAATAAATAAAGTCTTTAAAATAAATAAATATAGTACTGGAAGTCCTAGCCAGAGCAATTAGGCAAAAAAGAAATACAAAGCTTCAAAATCACAAAGAAGTAAAACTGTCTCTTTATGCAGAGGATATGATCTTATATATAGAAAATCCTAGAATTTTTTTAATTTTTAAATTTTAAAAATAAAAATGAATGAGCAAAGGACTTGAATAGACACTCTTCCAAAGATGATATACAAATGGCCAATAAGCATGTGATAGGATGTTCAACATCACTAGAGAAAATCAAAACCACAAGGAAATATCACCTCATACTCATTAGGATGTCTACTATCAAACAAACAGAAAATAACCAATGTTGATTATAAGATGTGGAGATATCAGAATCTTTATACGCTGTTGGTGGGAATGTAAAATGGTGTAGCTACTATGGAAAACATCATGATGGTTTCTTAAAAACTTAAAAATAGGGGTGCCTGGGTGGCTCAGTTGGTCAATCCTCTGCCTTAGGCTCAGGTCATGATCTCAGGGTCGTGGGATTGAGCCCCGCATTAGGCTCTCTGCTCAGCGGGGGCCTGCTTCCCCCTCTCCCTCTGCCTGCCTCTCTGCCTACTTGTGATCTCTTTCTCTCTGTCAAATAAATAAATTAAATCTTTAAGAAAAAATAAAACTTAAAAATAAAATTATTACATGAACTTATGGGTTTATACCCAAAACAACTGAAAGCAAAATCTTCAAATATTTGCATACCCATGTTCATATACCCATACACTATTATCACAATAGCCAATAGGAAGAAGCAACCCAAGTATCCATCAACAGATGGGAAAAGAAAATGTGTATACATACAATGAAATATTATTCAGCCTTAAAAAAGAAAGTCTGACACGTGCTACAACATGAATAAACTCTAAGGACATTATATTATATTAAATGAAATAAGCTAGTCACACCAAAGGAAATACTGTATGATTCCATTTACATGAAATTCCTTGAATAGCCAAATTCATAAAAATGAAAATTGGAATGGTAATTGCCAGGGGTAAGGGGAAATGGAAAATTGTCGTTTAACAGGCATAGAGTTTCAGCTTTTTAAGATGAAAACTTTTTGGAGATGTTTGCTTAACAATATGAATATACTGAATACTACTCAACAGCACACTTAGAAACGGTTAGCATGCTAAGTTTTATGTTACACATATTCACCACAGTAAAAAAAACTTCAAACCTGTACACAAATGTTAATAGATTTATTCACAAATGCTAACAAGTGGAAGCAACTAAGATGCCCTTCAATAGGTGAATAAACTGTGATAATAATCCACACAATGGAATATTTCTCAGCAATAAAAAGAAATGAGTTATCTGTGTAGCACATGAAAAAGAATGAAACTGGACTACTAGCTTATACCATACACAAAAAAAAATTAACTCAAAATGAGTTAAAGACTTGAACATAAGACCTGAAATCAAAACTCCCAGAAGAAAACAAGCAGTTAAATCCTTGACATCAGTCTTGGCAATGATTTTTTTTTGGATCTGACTCCAAAAGTAAAAGTAACAAAAGCAAAAATAAATGAGTGGGACTATGTCAAACTAAAAAGCTTTTGCACAGTAAAGGACATCATCATCAACATCATCATCAACAAAATGAAGGCAAGCTATCGTGAGAGAAAATATTTACAAATCATATCAGATAAGGAGTTAATAAAAAACTCACAACTCAATAGCCAAAAAACTAACAATCTGATTAAAAAATGGGCAGATGACCTGAATAGACATTTTTCTAAAGAACACATATAGTCAACAGACACATGAAAAGATGCTCAACACCACTAATCATCAGGGAAATGAAAATCCAAACCACAATATATCACCTCATACCTGTTAGAATAGCTATTATCAAAAAAATGAAGAAGAAGTGTTGGTGAGGATGTAGAGAAGGGGGAACCCTCATGCACTGTCGGTGAGAATATAAATTGGTGCAGCCACAGTGTAAAACAGTATGGGGGTTCTTCAAAAAATTAGAAAGAGAATACCATATGATCCGACAATTCCACTATGGGTGGAAGAAAATTAAAACACTAATTCCAAAAGATCTATGCACCCCCAGGTTCATCACAGCATTACTTAAAATAGCCAAGATATGGAAACAAACTAAGTGTCCATCAATGGATGACTGTATAAAGAAGATGTGAAATAGATCTCTCTCTCTCTCTCCCTCTCTCTCTCTCTCTCTCCTCCTTCCCCATCCCCCTCTCCATACCTCTCCATTCCCTTTTTCCCCTCTCCCTTCTCCACCCCCCCCCCAGGAAATATTTATCCATTAAAAAAGAATGAAATCTTGCCATTTGTGAAAACATGGATGGACCTCAGTGGCATCAAGCTAAGTAAAGTAAGTCAGAGGAAAGCAGTATTTTATGATCTCACTGACAAACGGATCTTAAAAATGAGCTCCGATACAGAGAACAAACTGGTGGTAAGGGGAAGCAAAATGGGTAAAGGCAAAAGGTACAAACTTCCAGTTATAATTAAATAAGTGACAGGGGGATATAATGTACAGCAACGGTGACTATTGTTAATAATATTGTACAGCATATCTGAAAGTTGCTGAAAAGAGTAGATCTTAGTAGTCCTCACCACAAGAAAACATTTTGTAAATATGTAATGAATGGATGTTAACTAGACTATTGTGGTGATCATTTCACAATATACATAAGTATCAAATCATTATGTTGTACATTTGAAATTAATGTTACATGTCAATTATATCTGAATAAAAAAAAAGCAATGAGTTATCAAGTAATGAAACAATATGGAGGAACCTCAAATGCATACGACCAAGTGAAAGAAGCCAGTTTTCAAAGGCAATTTACGGTCTCATTCCAAGGATATGACATTCTGGAAAAGGCAAAATAAAGAAACAATAAAGAGATCAGTGAGTGCCAGTCATTGAGGAAGGAGCACAAAGGCAGCATAAGCAGGTAAAGCTCAGGGGATTTTTAGAGTAATGAAATATACGTATGTTAATAATCTTACACCAATGTAAGATGTAAATAATATGGGAAAATGTGTGCAGTGGGATATGTGCAACAGGCTACTGGAAAATGTACTCTTTGCTCGATTTTCCTGTAAACCAAAACGGCTCTAGAAAATAAAGTCTGTTAATTTTTTTAAAAGATACCTGTTCTTTTATCTCTTATTAGATTGCTCTTTCTACTACAAATGCTACAACAACTTAAGAACTACCTTTTAATTTATCATAGCATCTCTTTAGCTGGTATTTCATTCATTCACTAATTCATCCATTCATTCATTCAATGTTTGAATATTTAATGTTTACAGACTGATGAGCAGCCACTCATAGTTTTAGAAATACAACCTCTATGTCATTTGACTTTCTTTTAAAAATGTTTTACTATTTTCATATTTAGAGACAATGAATCATCTGTTGCACTATCTTAGTATCTTAAATTAATTATAGGGGCTTCTCTAATGGAAGCTCCCAGAGTTATTTTTATAAGTAAAAATGAGGATGTCAGTCTCCAGACTCTTCAAATTCGATACGCCCAAATTTAATTTGTTACTTCTTTTCACTGAAAAATTATTCAACTGACTTGCTTTATCAATTGATATGACTAGTAATTATACTACATATTGTACTACACTAGAGTGAGCAGCATCTCACCTGTTCTTGGCATACAAGATAATCTTATTAAATTTTTCAATATTTCTTGAATTAATATTTTCCGGATCCATTGAAAATATTATAAAAAGGTATAATTCACTGAAAACTTGAATGTAATTATGGGATTATGGGACTTTGAGGTTTTATCTTTGTAATAAATATTTTTATAACAATATTCAAAGATAGAAGATACAGTTTCTGCTCTTAAGGACTCTGTTAAGAAACTTACAGTTAAAAATAAAGTTAAAAAAAAAAAGAAACTTACAGTTAGTTTACAAGGAAACATAATCATTTAGAAAAAAAGAAAAACTGAAAACAAATGATTCAGTACAAAAATATATTTTTAAAATGTTAAAACATTATATGATTCATTGCTAAATAAATGGCTTAGATAAGTATTACAGGAATCCTGAGGACAAAAAAACAACACCAGCAACAACCTTGCGTGCTGGAATGGGCCAGCTTCATGAGAGAAATTATAGGAGTTAGATATTAAAGAGGACTAAGCAGAAAGTGAAAAATAAAGCCATGTTGAACAGCACCTTGCCGACTGGTTTAGTTAGAGTAGTTGATATCAGAAGCTGAAGGACTGGAATCAAAACCAGAGCAGGGAAAAATTAAAGAAGATCTTGAACTCCAAGCTAATGAGTTTCTACATTAACTATGGGCAATGTAAGGCACTGACAATTTTTTTAGAGAAAAGCAGTATGGTGAAGTCAACACTTGCATACGGTTCATGTTTAATCAAGGAGGTAGGTAGAGCAGAAAAAACAGTTAAGTAGCTATGAGAAGAATGATTATGGGTGTGATAAGTGACTGTACTGGGAGGAGGACAGTGAAAACGGAAAGCATACAAAAGCCACCACATATCCCCAAAAAAGAAAAATTGGAAGGAGATAAAGTAGGTGGAGTTAAAGGTGAATCTAAGTTTCTGAACTGCTGAAGAATGCTAAGATGAAAAAACTTGTTTCTAAAAAAATGGTAAGCTTGGACTACAGACCTTAGGTAGATATATACGATGGATAATTTGATAATAATGCAATTAGGACTCAATTTTAAGATTAAAACTAAAGAAAAATATTCTATAATTAGCTTCATAGAAGTGATATTTGAAGCCCTGAATATAGATGCTACTCTCTAAAGAAAAAGCTGTTAGTGAGATAGCAATAGAAAACCAACTGAAATGTGGAGAACCTATTTTTAGGGCACAGATAAAGAAATGGACACCCATATAAACACACACACACACACACACACACACACACACACACACACAATTAATAGTCAAAGAGAAAAGTAAAAACCCATCATGGGAACTAAGGAAAGTTTTGTTGCCTCTCCCATATAATCATGAAAATCTTTCCTGTAATCCGTATTGCTCTCTAAAAACTTCAAAATCCCATTACCATCACACACACAAAAAGGTTTTAAGTAGGCACCATGCTGAGTGTGGGCTCAAATTCACAATCCTGAGATCAACACCTGAACTGACATCAAGCATTGGACATTTGACGGACTAAGCCACCCAAGCACCCCAAGCCAGAACAAAATATTTTTAAAACAATTCTTTCTCAAAAAATATAAGACCATAGGAGACAATCAATGACATTTGCACCTTACCATTCATTAGTAAATTATTCACTATTGATACATTATTCAGTAATAAAACTAAAATAAAAATAATGATAGGATTCGAACCCAAAATCATACTGAGTTAATTCCATTGAATCGACACCAATGCACTTACCACAATTTCTTAAAAACAGGAGGAGGTCTGTTCCTTTCCAAAAATCATGACGACAATAACATGAGAGATTAGAGTACAGAGTTTAATGTCCTAATGAGGACTTACCTAGTAGGAAGAGACTGCATACAGGGAAAGACAGGCAAAATAACACAGCCTAATAATTTAGAATTTCCACCTATATAACTGAGGGTTTTCATTCATTCACCAATGCATTCACTCATTTATTTTTTGAATTGAGTAGCCATTATGTGTCAGGCATTAAGAATACAAATGAGTCAGACACATCCCTGCTATCCAGGGAAGTCTTGTCCTTAACCAAAACTGACTATTAAGATATTTCCACTTTGTCTTGCTTATTTCCGTAAAAACATATAATTTGCAAGTCAGTCAAAATAGAAGGTGGCATTTGTGAAAGAATTCAAGTCCATCTGAAGCTCACTCTAAAGATTCTACAAAAAGACTTTTATAGCATGAATAAACAGCCATACTTGCTCCTTTCTCATTTCTTCTAATCTACCCTTGGTAGTTTAATTTGGTCCAGTTTGAGAGTCAGTCACCCTAATTTCATCTACATACCAGTTTGTTTCAAGAAATAAAGCAAAAGGAATATAAATTAATATTCCCTTAAACAGAATTGGGTATAGTTTGAAATCAATATCTTAACAACTTTGATAATAAACTCCCAGCAAAGCGCAAAATATTAAACTCTGTAGAAGAGTTAAAATCCCACAATGACCCTTAGGGAGAAATTACCTTGACTATTGCAAAACAGTTTCATTTTATTCCAGTCAGAAACTGTGTTTCAGACATTGTCTCTCAGTAGTTGGCAATCAGCAACTCTAGCAATCACGTAATATCCAATTTTCAAAAGAAAAAGTTTCAAGAAAGCAGAAATTATGCAAAGGTTAATTTCAACTTGATGACTTTTACCTCACTACGTGGATGACTTTAGAAAGCAATCTAAAATATAAATAGTGAGTACAAATAAACTGGATTCTAAATGCAACTTTTAAAAAATGTGTGTAGTAAAAAAAAAAAAAAAATGTGTGTAGTAAATTTTCAGTGATAATTTACCTTGCTATTGATGATGGAAATTTAAATGGGAACTCAAAACTGGATTAACAGATTATATGGACAAGAAATGTCATTTTCAGTATATAAAAATCAATTCTTGCTCAGGATATTAAACTAATAACCTGGAGGAAATACAGATAATGGGTTGGAAATTGTAGCATTCCACAGTTAAGCAATATTGCAAATAAAAATAGCATCTGAGAAAGTCAGAATAAGAAGCCAAGGGCTAATACACTTCTTAAAATATTGTTTCTCTATTTCATTTCAGAAATGATCCAAAAGAGGTAATGAAAAATAGCTATAACATAGATATGTGCCACACCTGCATTTTTTTCACGTAAATTGAGGAGGATTCCTGGTTATATGTGGAAAAAAAAAAAAAAAACAACCATTTCTTACATGTATTTTTTTCAGAAAGATAATCGTAACTATTACATAGGCATGGTGATTCTAAATTTATAATTAAAATGTTGAAATGTTAAAATGATAGAGAACTTTTATAGGCTGCATATTAATAACAGAAATTAATGCTGCTTCTTTTGAGAAAAGGGTACCATGGATTTAAAAAGCTTTCTAAAATGGGCTTAACTACTACAAAAACAATTACTAAAATGTGGTGAAACAGATTACTAAAGAGGCTATGGAATCTCTTCTCTTAAGATTAATAAAGTCAGGAACACATCTATCTTGACCTGTTTAAATGAAGCCAGAATGAAGGCTTAACGTTGAATTAAGTGAAAGCAAATAATCTCTTTTCATCAGTCATGTCTGTGGATTCCCCAGCCAAAGACATAAGACAAAAAAGTAAAGTTTTAAAATGTATTACATTGCTTATACCATAGATAATCAACTTGTATGTAAAATAGCATATTAAATAGATATATTTAATTGTAAAGAGCAAAATATAAGACATATAAAAGGTAGAAACTGCAGTAGAAATTTTTAAAGGCACTTGAAGCAGTTGAGCCAGTTACTTTCTTCAATTTCAAATTTACTAAGTGCTCCTTCGGCAGCACATATACTCAAATGTTACTAAAGAAATGTTTACAATTTTAAATGCTATATATATTATAGACCTATATATAAATAGATAATAAATACTTTACAGTTTTTCTGGTTAAGGAATCTCACTAGAATTTTCAAGTCAAAATAATGTCTTCTCATTCTAACATAAATTAATAGATATTTCAACTGTGAAACACAGCGAAAAGGCTTCCCTGAGGCTCCCCTCCAATACCCTTCCCAGAGCTTTCCTATCTACCCAGGGTTGGGTCCAAAAGAAGAAGAGCACTTAGTTTTCATCTTTAAAAAACTGAGGAAGACTGACCTATAAACAAGGAATTATGACAAACTTGATAAATGCTAAAATGGAGATTTGTTATGTAGCACTTCCAAAGATTGAAATAAGTTATCATATAGGCTTGTGGCCTAGAGGAAGATGAACAGCTCCAGACAGTGAAAGGAATGTGAGGTCAATCTCCCAAGGAAAGCTTCAGCAGATCTTGCTGATAAAATTTAAAAAGGTAATACTAAATTACACACTATACTTAATCTGACATGTTCCATTTTCAGTGTCCATGAAACTTCCCTTTGTTGCTGGTCTTCTCATCTTATATAAAGTTCTCATCCCACAACAAAAGCCGGCCAGTATACTCATCAGGCATAATGAGAACAGGACCTATGCAATGTTTCAAGTCAATAATGACGACATCAATCCAAAAATCAGACACAACTAAGTCATCCACACCATGGGGAATGAAAAAGAGCCATTTATGTTAAAACCTTTTAAGTATTTTGTAGGTCTAATGCTATTAGGAAATAAGGTAGGGGTGTCTGGGTGGCTCAGTTGGTTGGGCATCTGCCTTTGGCTCAGGTCGTGATCCCAGGGTGGTGGGATCAGCCCCAAGTCTAGCTCCCTGCTCAGCTTGGAGTCTGCTTCTCCCTCTCTCTCTGTCCCTCCCCCTGCTTGTGTGAGCATGCTCACACACTCTCTCTCTCTCTCTCTCTCAAATAAATATTTTTTAAAAAGAAAAGAAAAAAAGAAATAAGATAGAGTTAGTTCAAAGTCTTCAGAAATAGGCCTGTCCTTTCTTCTTAATACTTGTGCATTTAAAATATTCCTATTACATTTTAGTGTTCTTCACAGAGCAGCAGACATAGCATTTCTCCAAACTGGCAAAGAGTGTTGAAGTAAAATTTAAAACAGCCAGGAAAAAATAAAAATAAAAAAGGGGAAAAGTCCTCTTCCTTTTCGATACTACATATACATACACCTTATTAAGATATTTGCTTCTCTTTAGATGAAACAGATTTACATGTAACTAATACACATTAGAACTAACCTTTTGTGGAATTTTTTTAATGGCATAATGAATGTCTCTTTATCAAGGACCTATTTTCTCTCATTTTAATAAATTTATTTTAACCTTTGTCAATCACAGAATATATATACCAAATTTCTACTGAAAAATTTTGATTATTTGCCAGATAATTATTTTCAGTTTGATACATTTAGAAACAACATGCTGAAGCATTTTGTATTCTTTCCTTTGAGGATCAATATAAAAATGTAAACATGATCTGTTCCTATTAATATCTGCACATAGATTATGTATAACAATCTTAATATGCTCTTGGAACCAGACAGCCACTACTCTCACACTGATTACACATGACCACAAAATAGCTGAAACTTTGGATATGACATCTTCCCCTCTCAACATTTCCAGATGGACTTTTATTTCCCTCTTTCTTTACACTTTTGAACACTCTTATTTTGTTTAATTGTGCTAAACCTAGGGTTATGTGCCATCCACTAGGAAGAGTTTTCCACTGGCTTTTTCTGTCCAAAGACTGTGTACTCACACCATTGTTTTCATGTCTCACCCAAAAAGTCTGTTTTCCTTTCTAACAATCATACCTTACCCCTAACAAAAAATTCACTGAATTCACCCATCCTCCTCTTGTTATTCCCAGAACTTTCTTCTCAAACATTGTGCTGGTACCCAGAAAAGCCATATATATATATATATATATATATATATATATATATAACTTGTTCATCCCTAATGATAAACTTAGCAGTCCATTTCAATCAGATCAGAAAATGAAGAGCTGATTACTGACATCTATAATTATGTCTATAGTTACTCATTCAGCCCAATTTTAATTTATAATCAAAGCAAATTAAGTTGTTCAATTATAAAAGGGTTGTCAATACAGAATGGAAAATTAGTATAAGCATGCAATGATGGAAAACTGCTTATCGATAACTATAAATTAAAAAATAATAGATGACAAAGACAGTAACAGATGACATTATGATAGAGTCCATGAAAATATTTTACCAATAGAAACACAAGAGTTGTCAAAATTATGTATCCACAAGCCATAATACAAGTATCAGTACTTGGTCTAATTGAAAATAGATAATAAAATAAACCTAGAGAAGACAAAAAGCAACAATGAAAAATGATTCAATTGTGGTTGATGGATTTAATTTGCCCAAAGCATTAAGAAAAACATCATTTTGGAATGGATAAAGAAGATATGGTCCAAAAAAAAAAGATATGGTCCATATATACAATGGAATATTATGCCTCCATCAGAAAGGATGAATACCCAACTTTTGTATCAACATGGATGAGACTGGAGGAGATTATGCAGAGTGAAATAAGTCAAGCAGAGAAAGTCAATTATCATATGGTTTCACTTACTTGTGGAGCATAAGGAATAACATGGAGGACATTAGGAGAAGGAAAGGAAAAGTGAATTGGGGGAAATCAGAGGGGGAGATGAACCATGAGAGACTGTGGACTCTGAGAAACAAACTAAGGGTTTTGGAGGGTGAGGGTGGAGGGTTGGGTGAGCCTGGTGGTGGGTATTAAGGAGGGCATGTATTGCATGGAGTACTGGGTGTGGTGCATAAACAATGAATCTTGGAACACTGAAAAAATAAAATAAAATTTAAAAAAAATAAGTAAAAATAAAGAAAAAAAGAAAAAATCTTTTTGTTGTCAAATGTAACAAAACTAATTGTGCTAACAGAATGATAAATTCTGCTAATAGACATTTTGTTGACTGGTTCAAAGAAAAAAAAAAAAAAAACTACATGGGGCTTTACCAAAAAAAAAAAAGGTTCTATTAGGCCAAAACAGCTCTGAAACATGGAGAAACATATATTAAGCATATAGCCTAGCAAATGAAGGGCTTGAACTAACCAACAAGATAAAGAAAGCAAAGCCAATTAACTAGCTTAAGTATTAAACTGATTATAAAACTACTGTTCAAGATATTTAAATTTTTTAGTTTGGAATCAGCTTTGGAGATACTGTTGGGTAACTACTATATAATTAGACCATGTTTTGGTTGTTCTTTCGAAAATAATTATCATAAAATGGATTAAAATTTTGCTTAAAAACTGTAGAATCCATATCAATATACAATACTTAAAAAACATTCTGTCTAGAAAGTGGCTAAGATCAGAAGTGTAAGGCATACTTTCATGGCTGAGTCTATGACAACAATGTATTCCTTCCACTATTTCCTACCCAGCACTTCAATGCCAAACTCTTACCTGGGCCTAATCACACAAGTTCCTAATTCTTATTAGGTCTTAGGATAAAAATCTATGGATTCTCTGCAATAGAATACACATAATACCATATACATTAAAATTAAACTCATGAACATTCCATCTTCACATCGTTCTCACCCTTAAGCTAGGGGTCCATAATTTCAAGAATTCAGACCTAAACACAAACATACATACACACACACACAGCACTGCTTAAAGGTCTTAAAAACTGCACTATGGCTCTCTACATATGTAACACAAAATTTGATCAGCAAGTACAACATAGTGCCAATAACATCTCAAATTAATACCTTTTCTCTACAACTGTCCAATATCATTAAGTGGCATACACTAGGCTAGTTGCAAACAATTGAGAGTAAATGGTTCCCAGTTCTGAGATCTACTTCATCAGATTATACTACCTGCAAATTAACAGAGTAAGTAATCAACGGACTCAAAATGCAATTCACTGTAAATCCAATTCAAAGTTCCTAAAAATTAAGGACGCCTGGTTGGCTCAGTCAGTAGAGCATGTGACTCCTGATCTTGGAATTATAAATTTGAGGTCTATGTTGGGTGTAGAGATTACATAAAAATTTAAAAAAAAAAAAAAATCTTTAAAAAACCCAAAAAGTTTCTAAAAATTAAAGAATAGCCACAGTTTTCCAAATAACTGTCTGATTTTAGAGACAGAATATCATCCTCAATCCAGGATGAATATCAGAGCATACCAATACATTATTAGCTGAATATAATCCATCTTATATAGACTTCAAACTGGAATGTGAAGGATCACGAGCATCAATTTTGTCAACTTTTTTCAACTTTGCTGACCCACATTTGCTCATCCATCTTCTCTTTCAGTGTTACCCTAACCATTGTAGGTTCAATAACAAAAACACTTTTTTCTATTCCTTTGGGGAGAAAACTATTATTATTTGGTGCTAAATAATAAAGATACACCTCCTTTAGAGAATATTATTCGGCAAAATTCCATTAACTTAGTATTTTTAAAAGTTGAGTTGAGCATTGTATACATAAAATACACTCCAAAAAAGTAGTTAATGGTTTTATCCATCTTCCTTTATCCATCCATACAGTTATTTGTCAACTATAAAAATCACAGCAATGAGCACAACACAGGACTATTATTCTAGGTATCCTTAGAACTGAGCACATACGAAAACATGCAGATGGCTTCTTTATAGCATCAGACCATGCCATGTATAACCAAGGACATAATGAACAATTAATAGCCACTCTAGAGAACCACTTCCCACTGTGTATCAAAACATTAAAAATCTCTACCCTTTGGCTCTGCACATCCCTTTATAAGAATTCATCCAAAATAAGGGAGATGAAAGTATATAAAGTTATATAAAAAAGAATAGTCATAACAGCACAATTCATAGTAAGATGCTTTATTAAAAAGTTTAAGTGCCCAGCAATCAACGATCAAGCAGCTATCATAGGGCATATCAATATGATATGGTCATTGAAAATTATGTTCCAGAAGATAGTTTATGGAATAAAAAAATTATTACATGGCAAAGTGGAGGAAAAAAGAGGCTACAAAACACTAAGCTGAGTATAATCCCATTTTTCAAAAATTAAATATAAATTTATCTGTAGAAAAAGACCTGAGAGAATATACACTTAAATATAACTATAGGTGATCCCTCGGGTGGTGGGATCATACATGTTTTTTATTTTATTCTGGTTGTGTTGCTGCTTCACATTTTCTGTTGTGTTGCTGCTTCACATTTTCTGTTCATTTGTATAGTATACATGTATTATTTCTACAAAAAAGAAAAGTCCATTTTTCTCCAAGTTACAAAATTTAGCAAAAGTGGCATGCATAATATATAAAATTACCATAAAAATTTTTGAGAAAGTAAAATTGGGATGTTCTTCCTCTACTTCACATAACAAGTCAGGAAATTTCTGCTGTCATGAATGTTACATGATTTATTGAAGCATCACAATTAGAACTTAAGTCATACAACCCCCAATCTCTGTTCTTTTGAAACACAAGAGGTCACTCTCATCACTTGGTAAATTCACAAATGACTGGCTTACTCATCATGTTTCTTCTCTCCCTCTTTCCCCACTCTCCTTTTTATTAGTAAAGAATTTTCTTCTAACAAATAAACTACCTTAAGATATACTTTATTATCTGAATTGATTTCCAGCTAAGAAGTCTTTACTTTAAAAAGAAAGCATGAAAAAGAGAAAAACAAAACAAAACATTAGGGAGGAAGAAAGTTCAGAAAGAACAACAACAACAAAATGAAGTTATATGCCTGTACTGATCATAAAAGGGGGGCGGGGTGAAGAGGTGTGGCGGAGAATCCCTTCTTCCTAATATTTTCATGTTCTCCTTGCTTATTCAGACCAACTAGATTATTGGATTATTATATCCAATAATATAATTATATAGATTATATATAATCTATATAATTATAGATTATTATGGAGTGATAGGTCATTCTGCTGAGGGAAAACAAAACAAAAAAATACCTGCATTCAGGAGAAAGAGATAATTCCAGAAGTAAATAACTAACACTGAGTTGGTACTATGCAACACTCACTATGACAAGCTTAAGGTTCACTTTGTTTGCTAGATAAAATAGCTAGACTTTTATTAGATGTAAGCAATAGAACAGGTTACCAGAATAAATTAAATTACATGGCAACACCCACACAATTTTCTAATTCAAACCCCATGCAGGAACCCAACTTTTAAATGTCAGCCTTATCTCTGAATCAGCATTATTGGTCTTTATAAAAACCAAGTCCAGCCTCAGTTGTTAACTTCTTTGAGTATAGCTGGTGAGGGGGGAGGTGGGAAAATCAGAGGGGCAAGGAGAATAAAGAGGAAAGAGGTTAAGGGAGAAGAAGTAAAATGAAGAAAAAAATGGAAAACCTAGAAGATGGAGATGGGAGGATGGGGGGAGATGTTAAAAATGGAAAGAAATAATGCGTAGCTAATGGTTGGTAAATAATTTTACACAAAAAAAATACATTTATATTCATAACATAAGAGCAGACCATTAGAAGAAAATCATAGTATTTTATCATACTTAAGCTTTTAAGAGAAAAAAATATATAAAAAGACAACACTTGGATACATATCATTATGCATTTATCCAAACCCATAAAATGTACAACACCAAGAGTAATATAAACAAACTATAGACTCTGAGTCATAATGATGTGTCCATGTAGGTTCATCGGTTGTAACAACTATACCACTCTGGTGGGGGATGTTGGTAAGTGGAGAGGCTGTGCATGTGGGAACAGAGGGTGTATGGGAATCTCTATTATTTCCCCTCAATTTTGCTGTGAATCTAAAATTGCTCTTTTTTTTTTTTAATTAAGACTTTTTAAAACTCCTAAGGAGAGGAGCAATATGGTGGAGGAGTAGGAGGCGGAGAGAGCCTCTGATCCCAGAAGTTCAGCTGGACAGTTATCAAACCACTCTAAACACCTACAAACTTAGAAGAGAAGAACAGCAACTCTAGGAACAGAAAATTGACCACTTTCCGGAAGGTAGGACGTGCAGAAAAGTGAATCCAAAGGGACGGGAAGATAGACCACGGGGGGAGGGGCCGGTTCCCGGCAAGCTGCAAAGCAGCGGAGCACAAAATCGGAACTTTTAGAAATCTGCTCCACTGAGGGACATCACTCCAGAGGCTAAGCAGGGGGTGGAGCCCTTGTGGGGACAGCATGGTTTCAGGACCCATGGGGTCATAGAAAGACCAGGGGTGTCTGAGGGTGGCAGAGCTCCCAGGTATCAGAACGGGGAAGCCAACGACAGAGACAGAGCCGAACAGTGGGCTACCAGCTCGGGCTTACCTTGGACCGTGATCCAAAGCACAGTCAGGCCATTGCTCTTCGAGCAGGGACCCCACAAGGGGCAGATAAGGAGAGACCCCCTCCTTCCTCCTCCAGGAGGAATGGCGAGGTAGCTCGTGGCAGGAATCTGCTGGGTTTGGAGACTCCAAATGGCCATGTGCCAGAGACAGAAATGCTTGGTCACAGGCTGGGTGAGCTCGGAGTCCGGCCAGAGACCAGGGAGACAGGAGGGATTGACTGCTTTTCTCTGAGGGCCCACTGAGGAGTGGGGCCCTGAGCTCTCGGCTCCTACGGGCCGGAGACTGGGTGGCTGCCATTTTCATTTCTCTCCTCCAAAGCTGTATGGAAAGCGTTCAGGGAACAAAAGCCCCTGAGAGCGCACCCAAGCAGATTACCTAGCCTGACCCCTGGCAAGGGCAGCACAATTCTGCCTCGGGCAAAGACACTTGAGAATCACTGCAACAGGCCCCTCCCCCAGAAGATCAGCAAGAATATCCAGCCAAGACCAAGTTCATTGATCAATGAAAACTGCGGAACTCCTGAGTTAGGAAAAAGCAACACATAGAATTCATGGCTTTTTTTCCCATGATCCTTTAGTCTTTCAGAGTTAAGTTTTTTTAATTTTATTTTTTTTCTTACTGTATTATTCTATTTTATTTTCCCTCTT
>CM052885.1:87474105-87655227 GCA_028534135.1 Potos flavus
GGGGCACGTGTACCCGAATGTTTATAGCAGCAATGTCCACAATAGCCAAACTATGGAAAGAAACTAGATGTCCATCAACAGATGAATGGATAAAGAAGATGTGGTATATATACAATGGAATACTATGCAGCCATCAAGAGAAATGAAATCTTGCCATTTGCAACGACGTGGATGGAACTGGAGGGTATTATGCTAAGCAAAATCAGTCAATCAGAGAAAGACAATTATATGATCTCTCTGATATGAAGAATTCAATAGGCAGGGCGGGGGGGGGGGTTGTGGGGAGTGGGAGAGGGAAATGAAACAAAATGGGATCAGGACGGAGACAAACCATAAAAGACTCCTAAACTCACGAAACAAACTGAGGGTGGCTGGGGGTTAGGGGCGGGTAGGGATGGGGTGACTGGGTTATGGACATTGGGGAGGGTATGTGCTATGGTAAGTGCTGTGAAATGTGTAAGCCTGATGATTCACAGATACGTACCCTGGAGCAAATAATAACACTGTGTGTTAATTTAAAAAAATAAAAAAAAAAAAAAAAGAAATGCTTATGCAAAAAGTGAATTGCACCATCAATAAAATGAGTAAAAAGCAAAAAAAAAAAAAAAAAAAAACAACTCCTAAATAAAACATTGTGAATCAGGAGAAAAACCAAAACTTCATATTGATTTTTTTTTTTAATTTGTTACTTTAGTGGGGAAAAAACAACAACATGAAGAGCAATCAGCTGTATACAACCTTCCATCTGAGTGTTTATAGCTGGAAGAATATAAGTCATTACATTAAATAAAAGCAACTGAAATATTTTCAGTGGAAGAGATTACCAATATTAAATATAAAAAAACAAAAGTTTTTAACAAAAGAATTGATAGTTTTGTCGCAAAATCCAATTATTTCTAAACACTTTTAAATACATTTAAAATGAGAGGAAATGTAGTTCTGCATGATACAACCACCAATTTCTCTGCTTACATGAAAACTCATCTCACCAAATATAACTGGTTTGACAGAAAAGAAAGTATATAAAGAATGTGATTTCTAAGCATTAATCGTAGAGGACTATGTAACAATGTAGCATCCTCAACTGCCAAAAAACTGTCAATGACTGACAAAAGTAAATCTGAAAGCTGAACAGGTGAAGAAGACCAAAATAATAAAATTATTTTCTGAGGAAGGGACACCAAAAAGGACCTAATGAAATGAAATCTTACAAAATAATTAGACTTCACAGACACATTCTTCAGATCCCTATATACAAATGTCTTCCAAAGTAATTTTCAACATAGTATATCACAAAAATGTTCTTCAATGACTAATTTACCAATATTTTCTCCTTATCTACTCTCATTCATGCATTCATTTCAAACCTAATTCCTGAATGTCTACTTCATGTCAAACACTATGCCAGGCACTGCTGATATATAGAAGCCACATAAATAAACACAAGGTAGATTAACCATAATGACTTAAATGAGTCAATAATAGCACTGAAATTCAGGAACTTTTAAAACCTCAGTTCACACAAAAAAATCAATTATCCCTTCCCCTCTTACCTTAATTCTAATATCCAAGAGTAGTAAAACAACCAATTTCAGATTCAAATTTCATATGTTCTGGTTAATTTTCTTATGAATCATAAGAAAGGTAAAAAAAAAATCAAGAGACACAAAAGACCTAAAATCTCCACTAACTTGAAAGAAAGAGGTTTTCCTTATGTCACTCTTCCAAACATTGTGCTCACATATAATATTTTGATTCAAAAGAAAAAGAGGGTTCTAAAAACAGTTTTGATAGAAATACAAGAAGTACTAAGTGCTCAAAGACTCTTTAAATTGCCTAAGATTGGGGCACCTGGGTGGCTCAGTGGGTTAAAGCCTCTGCCTTTAGCTCAGATCATGATCTGGGGGTCCTGGGATTGAGCCCTGCATCAGGCTCTCTGCTCAGTGGGGAGCCTGCTTCCCCCTCTCTCTCTGCCTGCCTCTCTGCCTACTTGTGATCTCTCTCCTCTCTGTCAAATAAATAAAATATTCAAAAAAAATAAAATAAATTGCCTAAGATCCACAACATGTAGCAACTGTAAGTTTTCCTGAAGCACAAGTTCGAATTTGCACTCGCTCGGAGGCTTGAATGTGCAGAGTCTGTCCATTGGCTTGGACATAAGCCCTACCACAGGCTCCGCCTCTGCATTTCAGCATACCTTGCTTTTCTGCCTGACTTCAGTCACATTTTATAATGGATTCCCAGAAGAAATAAAATATTACTTTCAAGCATGAGGTCCCTCCATTATTCTAAAACTATTTAAGGACAAAGCATATCTTATCATCTTTGTATCACTAGCCTCTCACATCATGCATGTCTCACAACAAGAACTACAGTAATAATAACAATAATGACAATGAGAGTTAACATGGAAAGCTTACTGCAGAAGCATCCGGTGCGGTTTTAAGTGCTTTGCAAATATTGTTCGATTTTCACAACTCAGTAAGGTACAAATGAGAAAACTCCAGCCTTTAGAACAGAATTGACACAGTTCAAATTCTGGTTCTTACACACTTAATCTTAGAAAATTTATGGCCTGTACTGAACTTCAGTTTGCTCATCTGTAAAGTGGAAGTCATATTTACCTCATTGCACTGCTGTTGTGAAGATTCAGGGTGGTAGCACCCAAAAACACAGCTAGCTCGTTACCCGAATGTAACAGATCCTCACAGAGAAAGTTAGTCCTTCTCCTCCTACTGCTCTAGTGCTTTCCCTTCATCATTCACGGTGCCCAGGAAATACAGACTGGAGAGATCTTTCTAGCCCCCAACACTGGTTCTTATACTTTGGTTGGTTGTTAGAATCACCTGGGGAACTTAGTGGTTCTTATACTTTGGTTGGTTATTAGAATCACCTGGGGAACTTAGTGTAACTATAAAAGCCCTGTCCTTCTGCAAGGATCCTGGGCCTTGGTAATCTTTCTTAGCTCTCCAGCTGATTATGAAACACAGCAATGGTTAAGAAGAGGAACTGCTCTACAGGTCTTCTCTCCCCACCTACTTGATTCTCTGACTCCTATCCAGGAGGGGAACTTCAACCTCTGATGTTTGAAAAAAACTTGGTAAACCTTCCTTCATCCTATCAGTATCAGTCTAGAAGACTTTGCAGACATTTCCTTGATTTCTCCACAAGCAAAGGGAAGGATAGGTGTTAGAGGGTAAGCAGGAGTTGATAATTTGCGGAGATAAAACATCTAGCAGTGGATTCTAGAGTAGCATACACCAGAACTGGGCTGTGTATCTTTTTTCTCTTGTTCCTCCCTTCCCCCAATTAACTGCTAAATTCTACCCAAGTCTACAGCTGATTAGAACAGCAGGAAACCTGAGTCAGCCCAAGCTTTAACAAGTAGGGAAGTGGCAGAACTAAAAGACAAATTTACAGTTTTCATTCAGCTTTCAATGCCAACAACTAAATTACAAAGTAACGCAATACTGACAGAAATCTTTAATGGGGATAAAACTATAATCAGTCTTACAAAGAGGGAATGGTTCAGAATACTGGTTGACAGAAAATGATAGTCTCCCTGGCAGTGATTAAACAGGCTTCCAAAAAGTAACATGCAGAAAACAATTATGTTAACATTATGCTAATATTAATTTTAATACATTGTTCAAATATCAGAACTTAATTGCTTTTTTATTTTGGAAAATATGAACACTTAACGATAAATCTTTAGGAAGCCCGAACTCCAGCAAAACTCTAATAGAGAACCTAATAGTGAGAAAAAACTAGAATAGGGGTATCGTGTGTGGCTTTCAAATTAATTATTTTGGAAATATTTGAGCAAATAATTTTGAGAAAGTAAAAAAAGTTAGCATTCGATTTTTGGAAATTCATGCAATCAAAGCTCTATTACTTAGGACTTTACCAATAAGAAAACAGTAGAAATTGGTATTTTTTATATTCCCCAATACATATCTTCAACCTAGTGGCCACTATCCATAATTTTAAAGGAAATTTAATGATTTCAAGCATAATGAACACAGATGGAAGTTAACCTTTTCTAAGAGAAGTTTCTCTCTTTAGAAATTTATAAAAAACATTAAAACAAATTAATTGAATCAGTATTTTTTGAACTCCAACTCTGAGATGGGAAATATACAAAGAATAATTATGCTATTAACTAATATTTATTTGTAACTACCACATATACTAGACTAGATTATAAATTCTTTCAGTAATACAGGGATGAATAAATCTATTCATCTTTATTCCAAACTCCCTTTAAGCCTAACACATAGAGATACAACACACGTACACAATGCTTTATTGTGGATATTAATTTGGTTAATAATTAATATATGTATACAAGGGAAGGGGGAACATGGTTACAGGGAAAATGGGGGTAGAAAAACCCAGAGGATATTTTTCAAACCAAGGGATGAAGTAAAGGCTCTAAGAAAAACAATTATCTTGATAGAAAGTAGCTGAAAATGATGAGCCCTAAGAGAAATCTGTGGAAGTGAGGAATATTCTAAAGGAGAAAAACCTGACATTACAGTGGGCAACTCTCCCGTAATTATGACCACTGAAGCTGTGCTTACACAAGTAACATATTAATGTTGTCCCTCTCCACCCCTCAACTACTCTTACAAACAAAAAATGCAGACTGCTTCTAAAAGTCACTGAACAATACACAATGTCCTCTAGTATGAAGATGTAAAAATATGACTGCTTAAGAATATTATAATATGTAAAATTGTAATTATAATTCAATTATCTCTTTCTTCTTTCCTTGGCTAGACTGTAAGCACTCCAAGGACAGACATTAGAAACTTCTGTGTTCAATATCTTACCCCAGCTCTGGACCAGGAAAATACAAGGCAGGTAATAAATATTAGTTAAATGAATAATAAATTAATCATTCTATATATAAGAAGTAGGAGAAAAGTAAATGAACAGAAACAGGTTAAGTAAAGGTCTGACTGAGAGGAGAAGAAAACCTGGAAGGTAGGACAGTCTTGAAAATATCCTGATTTAAAGCTAAAGGCTAATAGTACTTTTAACAAAACACAGTTTTTGAAAAGCAGTGATTGACAAATTTAGGGTTAGAATAAGGAAATGAAAATATGAGTGTAATATATTCTTTATATTTCTGCTTATCAATAATTTCAAAGTTTTTGCTTTATTTTGGATTTTTTTTAAGTCTGTCTTATGCAATCCACATATTTAAGACACTTTTATAAATTTCCAAGAGGTGAAGTAAAGAACATGAAAAAAACTGACTAATGGCATGCCGGGCTAAATGCTCATTTACATCTATTAAGGCATCAGATTTTTATCCCTAAAATCTCCTCCAAAAAATGAGTTTGTAAAGAACAAAGATAGAAAAAAGTCATTGAGATCAAAAATGGGAGGAAAAAATCTCTGCTCACTATAAGACCTGATAACTTTAGTTATTTTGACTTTGAAAGGAACCTAAATACAGAGTTGAACTTAGCCCAGTCTCTTATCCGGACATTTCTTTTTCAGCATTATGGAGATACAATTGACACATAACACTCTGTATGTTTAAAGTGTACAACATGAGGCACCTGGGTGGCTCAGTGGGTTAAAGCCTCTGCCTTTGGCTCAGTTTGTGATCTCAGGGTCCTAGGATCGAATTCCACATCAGGCTCTCTGCTCAGCACGGAGCCTGCTTCCCACTCTCTCTCTGCCTGCCTCTCTGCCTACCTGTGATTTCTTTCTCTCTGTCAAATAAATAAATAAAATATTAATAAATAAATAAAGTATACAACATACTGATTTGATACACTTGTATATTGCAAAGCATTTATCCCCATAGCTAACACCTCCATTATGCCTCATAATTACCATTTCTTTTTGTGGTGAAAACATTTAAAATCTAATCTCTTAATGCCTATGACACTGGGTTGCTCATAAGACAGTCTCATCTAATTATTTTAATGTCTTCAAGAATATGTTTTATTTACTAACTCCCCCCCAAAATGTGATTTAGACATGCAGTTCAAAAATCATAAATCTCTTATTTATTTTAGTCTGAAATAAGGTTAATAGAGGATACTCATTCCATAGAGGCCTGAAGAGAAACTTTACATTTCAAAGTATATATATAAACCAACATACTCTTCAGTGGACTAAATTAAATGGTCAGAAGTGTATTCAAAATGAAATAACCAGACTAGAACTTCTTGTAATTTTTTTTTTCTTCAGGCAAGTGGTCATCAAGCAGGAATCCCACACATATTAGACGCTGTAACCATTTCCACATTAAGCAGAATTATCACATTGCTATAAAATGTGGACTCCACTTAAGAATGCAGCTGGTCAATGATTTCATCATTTTATCAAGCATGTGAAGGTTGTTATCTTCAAGCTGAATGTTGCTACACAAGGTAGTTATACAAACACTGTTTGCTTAAAGACAGGGTTATCTGGAAAAAGAAGTCTCTTGGCCAAAGTAATGTAAATCATTTCCCAAGATATCTCACAAATCAGCCTAGACTCCTGACAAACTCCCTATAAGAGTGTAGAAACCTTCCTTGAAGGAAAACTGCAGATTAATTAATATACAGAAAACAATGTACATAACCAACTTCTAATGACAGGATCCCATTGCCCTGCTAACTTCATTTTTGTGAGTTGATTGTTTGAGCTTCCCCTAATCAAATTTTCTAGGATAATTACTATCAAGAGGTGAATTCACTTTTTTAAAAGGATGGAAAGTTTTCTAAATGTATTATACAAGGCAAGATTAGTCAGCCAGAAACTCTGCCATATTATACCTCTTTTATGTTTATATGTGTATATGTAGATACCCACCCTAATACTGTAAGTCAATCTGTGCTTTTTTCATAATTACTGCTACATAGATATCGTTGGGATGTTTTTTAGTCCACAAATGAACATGAAGGAAACTGCAATCAGGGTCGCAGGCAATATTTATTCATAATTATAAGGAATTTTGGTTATAGAAAATATTAATATTCCATAGGGGCTTATCTATAAAACCTATAAGCATTTTAATGCATCTCTGATGAATCCCAAATTCATCAGGAACTTATTAGACAGCACGAAAGATACTACATGCAAATCCTAAAAGGAGCGGTAAATTTAACAAAATGCTGTTGATAACAAATTTTTAAAAAGCCATCAATTTGGCAACCTCATACTGATTTCCTATTTAGCAAAATAATGAGTGTGATGGCAGTATCATAATGCTTGACAACATAGAGATCTTCTGGGGCATCTAGGCACTCTGCTAACAAGCCAGCAGCTCTGGCTCCTTCATTTACATGAGGACACCAGTGAGCAAGAAAAGATGGCATAACACAAAAAGAAAATAACTTGGGAACTCAGGCAGTTACCCAGGGAATGGTAAAGAGCCAAGCTGAAAAACCTATGGTCCCTAAGCAGCAGCAAAAGCAGTGGAGAGATTCTCTTCCAGCTAGCAGCAGCTGCAGTAAAATTCAGATTCATGGAATCACAGCACACCCTGGTGACAAAAATGGGCTACCTCCAGATGCCCTGATCAAAGTCAGAAACACCATCAAAGTAGGGAAGAGAGTAAGCTACCTGATGTTTCTTCAAATCTTCCAGAAAAGAACCAAAAGCACAATGAGTAGATCTGCACTTTAATGAAAAAAGGAAAAGCAAAGGTGACTTTATATAATCGAATGCTAAAGATTATTTTTTTAAGTATCTGGCTTAGTCACTTACAAGCAGTGTTCATTTGGGTAAGTTTTTACATTGTGCCTTAATTTCATATTAGAGATTCTGAAAAGTACTTATCTTACGGGGTAACCATGAGGATCTAATAAAGACAATGTCTGTAGTATGCTTAGAACAGGACCTGGCATACAGAAAGTACTGTATGTATTAATTAAATAAATAAATGAATGAAATCAATGTAAAGATAGGATTTTAAGCTAAAAAAGAATAATAATATTAAAAGTTCCAATATATTGAGTGCTTGCTATGTGTCATCCACTAGGCTCTTTATATACATTCTCCCCTTTAAGCTTAATAACAAATCTCTCATTTACATATGAAGGAAAGCAAAGCTGAAGTCCAAAACAAAACTAGCAAAGAGCAAACTAGCCAGGATTTCAAACCCAGGTATTTCTGTCTCCAAAACCCATTCCTTAACCACTGCACCACAGAAAAAAAATGGTTTTTATTCATCTATTCCTATTTTATAAATGAGGAAACTGAATTTTCTTAGCTAGTTAGCTAGTGGATAAATTAAGAATTAGGTATCTGAGCCTACAACAAACAGATACTACTCTGTTTTAAAAAACAAAATAGAAAAAAAGTTTTTAAAAATATAAATATAAATAGGTATAAAATTCTATTTCCAATAAGAATGATATCAAAAGACCCAGAATTATAGTTAGTCTGAAGATATCTACCCTACCCAACCCTCCCAAAAAAAAAAAAAAAACACTCAGGTAAACTATAGTAAATTAGGTAGCAGAAGAAATATTTCTCCTTGGATGGTGGAAGGCAGGAAAGGTCAGTGTCCTGGATGACTCTGTAATATAATCAACCTGTTCATCACAGTAAATGCCAAGTCTAGTGCCAAAACGTGGTAAATTTCAACTTTGTTTTTCCAACATAGAAGGAAAGACCATAAGGAGGGCTGGATAGGTACACAAGCTCACCAGCTGGCTTTCTTGGCCAACACCACTGATGATCAGTACAAAAATAAAGAGATCCGTGGCAGGTGCATTCTCCCTGAGTATGCCCAGACTTGACAATGAAAGGAAAACCAGGCAGCTCCACATCCCCAGGTACTGGCTGAGAGTCATCTGGCAGCAGCAAGACTGAGGTACACACAAGTTCTACCCTACTCCACTCTGCAGTGAAAAAGTTGGTATTTTAACATTAAGGGTGAAAAAAGCTAGGTGTATATATATATATATATATATATATATATATATATATATATATATATATATTTTTTTTTTTTTAAGATTTTATTTATTTATTTGACAGAGAGAGATCACAAGTAGGCAGAGAGGCAGGCAGAGAGAGGGAGAGGGGGACGCAGGCTCCCTGCTGAGCAGAGAGCCCGATGCGGGGCTTGATCCCAGAACCCTGAGATCATGACCTGAGCTGAAGGCAGAGGCTTAACCCACTGAGCCACCCAGGTGCCCCTAGGTACATATATTGAAATACAAGTGCATGTGCATTTAGCATAACAATTAAAGCTCAGTACTATTACCCCTGTATAAAAAAATGTTTCACTTAAATCCAATAATAACCTAAATTGTGGCGTGTTATATGATATTTATATTCCCTTGCTGTACTCATCATAAGGGACTTATCAGAATCACTAAGCATACCAGATACTTTTTTTATTTTTAAATGAAAAAAGAATTTTTTTTCCTTTCTTTGAAATATAAACAACAAAATTATCCAGGGAATTTTCTCTTTCTGGCTACTCTTCCAAAACATAATCTTTATTTGTATTTACTTTCTGCTATGGTCTGAATGTTGTGTACCCCCAAATTCATTTGTTAAAATTATAACCCCCAGGAGTCAAGAGGCATTTTATACCTTTCTCAACTAGTCCGAAAAATTGAAGAGGAAGGAATGTTTCCAAATTCATCTACAAGGCAAGCATTATCCTGATACTAAAACCAGGCAAAGACACTACAGAAAAAGGAATTACAGACCAATATTCCTGACGAACATAATTTGAAAATCATCAAAAAAAATATCAGCACACCAAATTAAATAATACATTAAGAGGATCATGCACTGCAATCATGTGGGATTTATTCCAGGGATGCAAGGATGGTTCAATATACACAATCAGCACAATACACCACATTAACAAAATGAAGAATAAAAACCATATGATCATCTCGATATATGCAGAAAAGGCACTTGACAAAATTCAACATCCATTCATAATAAAAATTCTCAACAAAGTGGGTATAGAGGGAAAATGCCTCAATATAATAAAGGCCATATATGACAAACCCAGAGGTAATATCACATTCAAGGGTGACAAGCTGAAAGCGTTTCCCCTCAGATCAGGAACAAACAAGGATTTCCACTCTCATGACTTGTATTCAACGTAGTTCTAGAAGTCCTAGCTACAGAAATCAGACAAGCAAAAGAAATAAAAGGCATCCAAATTGGTAAGGAAGAAGGAAAACTATTTGCAGATGACATGATAATATATCTAGAAATCCTAAAGACTCCACCAAAAACTTTTAGAACTGAGAAATTAATTCAGTAAAGTTGCAGGATATAAAATTAATATACAGAAACCTGTTGCATTTCTATACACTAATAACAAAGTAGCAGAAAGAGAAATTAAGAAAATAATCCCAGTTACAGGTGCACCAAAAAGAATAAAACACTTAGGAATAAATTTAACCAAGGCAGTGAAAGACCTATACTCTGAAAACTATAAGATATTGATGAAAGAAATTGGTGATGACAGAAATGGAAAGATATACCATGCTCATGGACCAGAAAAATTAATATTATTAAAATGTCCATACTATTCAAAGCCCATACTATACAAATTCAATGCAATCTTTACCAAAATACCAACAGCATTTTTAATAGAACTAAAGCAAATAATCTTAACATTTGTATGGAACCACAAAGACCCTGAATAGCCAAGGCAATCTTGAGAAAAAAGAACAAAGCTGGTGGTATCACTCTCTCAGATTTCAAACTATACTATAAAGCTCTAGGAATCAAAACAGTATATATGGTACTGGCACAAAAATAGACACACAGATCAATAGAACAGAATAGAGAGTCCAGAAATAAACCCATTCTTATATGGTCAAATAATTTATTAAAAAGAAGGTAAGACTATAAAATGGGGAAAAGATAGTCTCTTTGATAAATGATGTTAGGAAAACTGGACAGCTACATGCAAAGGAGTTAAACTGGACAACTAATTTTCTTACACCATATGCAAAAAAAAAAAACTCAAAATGGATTAAAGACCTAAATGTGAACCTGAAACTATACAAGTCCTCAAAGAAAACATAGGCAGTAAACTCTTGGGCATTGGTCTTAGCAATAGTTTTTGGATTTGTCTCTTCAGGCAAGGGAAGGAAAAGCAAAAATAAATTAGTGCAACTGCATCAAATTAAAAAGGTTTTGCTCAGCAAAGACAACCATCAACAAAATGAAATGGTATCCTACCAAATGGCAGAAGATATTTGCAAATGATATATCTGATAAGGGGTTAACATCCAAAATATATAAAGAACTTATACAACTAAACACTAAAAAAAAAAAACCCAAACAATTTGATTTAAAAGATGTGCAGTAGACCTGAATAAACACTTTTTAAGGAAGACATACAGATGGCCAACAGACACATGAAAAGATTCTCAACATCACTAATCAGGGAAATGCAAATCAAAACCACAGTAAGATAATACCTCGCATCTGTCAGATTGGCAGTATCAAAAAGACAAGAAATAACAAGTGTTGGTGAGGATGTGAAGAAAAAGGAACCCTCATATACTGTTAGTGGAAATGAAAATTGGTACAGCCAATATAAAAAACAGTATGGAGATTCCTCAAAATATTGAAAATAGAAATACTGTATGAGCTAACGATTCTACTTTTGGGTATTTGCCCAAAGAAAATGAAAACACTAATTTGAAAACTTCTGTGCACGCCTGTTTATAGTAGCACTTTTTGCAATAGCCAAGATATGGAAGCAACATAAGTGTCCACTGACAGATGAGTAAAGATGATGTGGTGCATATATATCCAATAGAATATTACTCAGCCAGAAAAAAGAATGAAATCTCCCCATCTGTGGCAACATGGATGGACCTAGAGGGTATTATGCCAAGTGAGGTAAGTCAGAAAGAGAAAGACAAGTACTATATGATTTCATATATACGTGGAATCTAAAAAACAAATGAATAAACAAAACAAAACAGATTTACGAGTACAGAGAATAATCTAGCGGTTGCCAGAGGAGACGGCTACCAAAGAATGGGTGAAATAGGGGAAGGGGATTAAGAGGTAAAAACTTACAGTTATAAAATAAATAAGATATAGAGATAGGAAATATAGTCAATAATATTGTAATAACTTTGTGTGGTAACATATGGTAACTACACTTATCATTGTAAGCATTTTGTAATGTATATCAACGTCGAATGTTTACATCTGAAACTAATATAACATTGTATGTCAGATATACTTTAAAAAAAAATCCTAACCCCCAAAGATGAGGATATCAGGAGGTGGTGCCTTTGTGAGGTACTTAGGTCATTAAAGTGACACCTTCATAAATGGGATTGGTGTTCTTTTAAAACAGACTCAAAAAAAAAAAAAAAACAACTGGGGTGCTGGGTAGCTCAGCCAGTTAAGCATTTGACTCTTCATTTAGGCTCAGGTTATGATCTCAAGGTTGTGAGATCCAGTCCCTCATCAGGCTCATGCTTAGCAGGGAGCCTGCTTAACATTCTCTCTCCCTCCCTCTGCCCGTCCCCCCACTCATCTGTGCACAAGTGCATGCGTGCATGAGCATGTACACACACACACACTCTGTCTCTCTCTCTAAAAAATGAAAATAAGTAATAAGACAGACTCCACAGAGATCCCTTGCCACTTTCACCATGTAAGGACACAGTGAGAAGGCACCAGCTAGAATACAGAAAGAGGGATCTCACCAGAACACAAACATGCTGGCACCTTGATCTTGGGCTTCCAAGCCTCCAGAACCATGAAAAATAAATTTCTGTTGTTTATAAGCTACTGATCTCTGGTATTTTGTTACAGCAGCCCAAACGGACTAATATACCCTCAGAACAGAAAACATAATTCTGGCACAGAAAGATTATTTATTATCTCTGTCCTGTTTTAAATGGTGGCTCTCCCTTTCGTATCTACCAGCTCTTCTCACGGGAGAGAAAACATGGCTCATTTCTTTGGTCTACCAGTGCTCAAGAGCAGGAGGTGCTCGATACTTATTTATTAAGAAATGAAGTGTCAAATTTTATTTGAAGAAAAATATCCTCCATTGCTGAAATGTCTACAAGTCTTTTGGCAGGGATGGCTTTATTTAGCCTGTGCTTAAAAGGATCACATGCTTGGTTTAATGCTTTGCTGTTGCCACCCTTAAATTCTTTTTCTTTTTTTTTTTTTTTAGGATTTTATTTATTTATTTGTCAGATCAAGAGAGAGGAAGAGCACACACAAGCAAGGGGAGCAGCAGGCAGAGGGGAGAAGCAGGCTCCCCACTGAGCAGGGAGCCCGATATGGGACTCAATCACACGACCCTGGGATCATGACCTGAGCCAAAGGCAGACGCTTAACCAACTGAGCCACCCAGGCATCCCAAAGGTTTTATTTATTTATTTGACAGAGAGAGAGAGATCACAAGTAGGCAGAGAGGCAGGCAAAGAGAGGGGGAAGCAGGCTCCTCGCTGAGCAGAGAGCCTGATGCAGGGCTCGATCCCAGGACCCTGGGATCATGACTTGAGCTGAAGGAAGAGGCTTTAACCCACTGAGCCACCCAGGTGCCCCTATTCTTAATAATTTTTTTAAAGGTGCCACATATTTTTATTTTGCACTGAGTCCCACAAATTATGTTGCCAGTCCTGTCTATCCACACTGCTCAACGTGAACCCTCAGGATTAACACATGTGGAGAAATGGCAGTTTCAACTCCTCCCCAAAACTGCAGAGTCCAAACTCAAAACTTAACTACCTCAAAGAAGTTTGAATGAATATTTAATCTCCCAAATTACTCTTGTGTAATGGAACTAACAGTCAGTACTTTCCAATTTCCGAAATTTTTCAAACACTGAAAAAGATTCATATGAGACAACTCAAACTATTCTAAATTTTTTTTAAGATTTTATTTATTTATGTGTGAGAGAGAAAGCACAAGAGGGGGGAGGGTCAGAGGGAGAAGCGGATTCCCCACTGAGCAGGGAGCCAGATGCAGGACTCGATCCTGAGACTCCAGGATCATGACCTGAGCCAAAAGCAGACACTTGACTGAATCACCGAGGTACCCTCAAGCTATTCTTATCTATGTCTTTTTTCATATACCTCTTCACCCCTTTTTGAATAAAATGATTTCATGATTACTATATCTAGAATAATAATAATAATATCCTATTTTTACTAAGCATTTATTATGAATCTGGCATGGTAATTTTACATACATTATTTCACTTAACCCTCACAGCAAATCTATAAAGATGATAATATTATTACCACTATGTTATAGTTGAGTAAAAAAGCAAGTAGTGCAGCCAGGATTTGAACTCAGGTAGTGTTATTCTAGATGTGTGCTCTTAACTATTACATAATACTGAAGTATAACGAATAAATGACAATCCAAAAAAACCTAAATAGGTTGTTTTTGGCAAATGAATGACCTAACTCGAGACCAGTACTGTTCAGTAGAAATATAATGTAAGCCACAAATCATTTTAAATTTTCTAGTAGCTGTATTAAAAAAGTAAAGGCAAAGAGATGAAATTAATTTTAAGAATGTATTTTACTAACTCAATATATTCAAAATGTTGTCATTTCAACAAGTAAACAATATAAAATTAATGATATTATATATTCAGTTTTTGTACTAAGGCTTTGAAATCCAGTGTGTGTTATACTTACAGCACATGTCAATTCAGACTAGCCACATTTCAAGCACTCAATAGCCATATAAGAATATGAGAGGCAGATGGAATTTGAGTTGGATACTAAAAGAATGCTAAAGTTAGAGAAATCAGAAGGGCGGAAATAAGGAAATAGTGTAATAGTGTAAAAGATGAGGATAAAAGGTATGCTGAGGCAGACATTTGTTTTTGAAATTAATCATGTACCTAGTACACAGCAAATTGTGATAGCATACAACACACATCATCCTTACATCAGTGATTCTAAAACACTTAACAGAATCACCTGGAAGGCAAAACATAATTTGCTGAATTGTTAGATCTGGATTTGCATTTCTAACAAATTTCTAGGTGGTGCTAATGCTGCTGGTTTAGGACTATACTTGGAGAACTGTTGCCTTAAATTCACACTTTGTAGAAGATATTATCTCCATTTCATCAGTAAGGAAAGCAAGGCTCAAAATAGTTATGTGACTTGCCAGGTGGTCACTACTTGCATACGTAGTATATGGCAGGTGGTTCAAGACCAAGCCTGGAATTTAAATCTAGGTCTCTTTGTCTTCAGCTTCCTATTCCCCTCCGGTTTCTTCTAAAACTTCTACAGTTTTTGTGGTTACATTTAACTTTATGATCCATTTCGATTATATTTTTGTATGTGGTGTGAGATAAGAGTAAAGCTTTTTCTGCATATAGATGTCCAATTGTTCAAGTGCAACTTGTTTAAAAGATTATCCTTTCACTGCTAAAAAAAAAATCAGTTGTTCCTCTACATGTAAGTCTATTTTTGAACCTCTCTTCTGTTCCATTGATCTGTGCTCGAGTCTAAAGATCTCTGTCTTTCTTCACACTAATAATACTCTGTTCATCACCATGGATCTATAGTAAGTTTTGGAATTACGTAGCATAATTTCTCCAAATTTGTTCTTTTTTAAAAACAATTTGGCTACTCTAGGATCTTTGCATTTCTATATAAATTTTAGAATCATCTCATCAATTTCTTTAAGAAAGCCAGCAAGGATTTTGACTGGAATCATGTTTAATCTGTGGACCAATTTCCAGAGAATTGACATCTGGACAGTATTTAGTCTTCCAACTTATGAAATTTAGCTTATCTCCCCATTTATTTAGGTCTTCTTTAATTTCTCTCAGCAAAGCTTTGAGGTTTTTAGTAGGTTAGTCTTTCAAATACTTTGTTAAATTTATTCGTAAATAAAACATATTTTTTAATGGTACTGTAAATGGCACTTTCAAATTTCAATTTCCAAGTGTCTGTTGCTAATATATAGAAATGCAGTTGACTTTTGCATGTTGATCTTTTAGGCTAAGCTCACTTATTAGTTTTAACATCATTTTTTTTTTTTTGTAGAATCCTTCGGATTTTCTACATAAATAATCATGTCATCTGAAAATAAAGACTATTTCACTTATACCTCTCTACTCTGCCTTTTATTTCTTTTTCCTCCTTTATTGCACTGGCTAGGCCCAGTAAAATGTTGAACAGAAATTATGAGAATGGGCATTCTTGTTTTGTTTCCAATATTAGGGAATAAGCTTTCAGTCTTCTATCAGTAAGTATGATATTAGCTGAGAGTTTTTCATAGATGTCTCTAGTATTAGAAGAACCTTCCCTTCTAATGTTAATAATACTGAAAATTTTCTAAGAATTTTTATCATAAGTGGATACTGAATTTTATTAAACCTTTTCCTGTATCTATTGAGATGAACATTATCTTTCATTCTTAGCCTGATAATATGGTTAATTACACTGACTGATTTTCAAATTTCAATCAACCTTAAATTCCTGAGATATTTTCCACTAGGTCATGACATATAATTATTATTATATGTTTCAGGATTTCATATGCTAAAATTTTGTACAGAATTTGTGTGTGTATGTGTGTATGAATACAGAAAATATATATATATGTGGATGTATCTGTGTGTGTATCCATATATCTGGACATATGGATATATATTTATGTACATATATATGTGGATATATGTGTGTGTGTGTGTGTGTGTGTATACCATGTGTATACACATGATATTTAGCTTTCTTTTCCTTTGGCAACAGGTTTGAAATAGTGATGATGGTTATAAATTATGTAAATTACTAAATTCATATATTTCTTGATATATGAAGAATGAAGATAATTCACAAATAATTGCAATTACACAGTAATGGGAATTTACATTATATGTTAAGCTACTTATATAAAACCATTAAAAATATATTAAACATAGCTATTTTTTTTTTAAATCCCCCTTTTAAGTTGTCCACAACTTTTTGCCATTACCAGGAATTTTGTGTTTCTAATATACTTGATGGAAACATCTTCATGGCAATAAATTATACAGTGAATTTTCTCCTTTCGCAGCATGGAGATAATCTGAAAATCCCACTCAAAGATATGAATTTGTGTCATTTTCTTTAAAATGAAAAAGAGGTATACTGACCAGACTCTAGTTAAATATAACTGAATACATTAGAATTCTGTAATATTCCAAGCAGTGAGGATAAACTGCTGCTTCTGAAACAGCATGTTTCTCTCAGCGAAATAATAAGATCAAAGTGGTTAGGAAAAAATACAATCTCTTTAGCAATTTCTACACTGTGTTGCAAGCCAAAAGTCCATTTTCAGAGTGCTAGAGTCAGAATAGTATGGTTCACATTAACATGCATGATTCTGTCAGGAAGCAGACTGTAGGTTGATATAATACAGCCTGCCAAAAATACTGAGATAGGATCATAAATAATCTGTAAATTAGAAAACATTGAGGGGCGCCTGGGTGGCTCAGTGGGTTAAAGCGTCTGCCTTCAGCTTAGGTCATGATCTCAGGGTCCTGGATGGAGCCCCGCATCGCATAGGGCTCTCTGCTCAGCAGGGAGCCTGCTTCCCCCTCTCTCTCTGCCTGCCTCTCTGCGTACTTGTGATCTCTCTCTCTGTCAAATAAATAAATAAAATCTTTAAAAAAAAAAAAAAGAAAACTTTGAGCAAACATTGGGTTCTCTGGTAAGGAGACCTTGAGACCAAGATTAGCATGCAAGATGTTAATTAAGAAGTGTCTTGGGGAAATGCCTTTGGGATCAAACATGAAAAGAGAGGGAAGTGAAGGTTTGGACAGAAAGCAAATTGTGATGTAGATCTAGTGTAGTGTGGGCCTTGACTGACCCCACAGGTAACTCTGAAGCTAGAATGGTCCTTCAGGGTTGTTGTCAGTTGGGCCAAAATGGCCAAACCTTTATATTCCCAGAGCAATCAGCCATTGACTGTGGGCCACTTAGTCATTCTCATTCTCTGAAGCTGAGGCAGTCCCCGAAGAGGCTGACAGCTGTGGACTGTCTACCCCTGCACTCCCTGCAGCTGGAGCAACATGCCTTCCAGAAGGGGAGATCTGGGTGGCACATTACAGTTATCTACCCTATAAGGCAAAGTATTTAGAGATTTAAGAAAGAAAGATCTTAAGCTATGCCAGAAACTTTAGACATGTGCATATGAAGGTTTACATGACTTCTTCCACTAATTCATTCAGATTCTATACAAGTGCCAAAACTCCAGAACTTTCTCTGACCAATCTAATATGGCACCTCTTTACTGTGTTTCATATTCTCATAGTACTTATCATTACCTGATATTTTAATATACATTTGTTTATCAGGTATTATCTGCCACTCCCACTGGAATATGTCATAGGTGGAAACAACTTTATCTTGTTCACCACTATATCCCCAGTGTCCAGAACAATGCATGAAAAATAATATATTCACAAATAATCAGAGTTCACTTATTTGTGATGTGAGTGATAATGATTTATAGTTAATGAGTGATCTGATGACAAATCACTCAGTAACTATAGCATAGTTGAATTGGATTTCAAAGGTGGTAACTTAGCCTAGGTTCCTGATGAAAAACACAAAACATACAAATAAACCTTTGAGATAGGTCACTGTGATAGTTGATTTTATGTCTCAGTGTGACTGGAATGAAATGCCAAGATATTTGGTCAAATATTGGTTTTGGGTGTTTCTGTGAGGATGTTTTTGAATGAGTTTACTGATTAAAGCAGATTACCCTCCTTAATGTAAGTGGGTCTCATCCAATCAGTTGGAGGCTTCAATAGAACAAAAAAGCTGAACCTCCACCAAATAAGGGAATTCTTCCTGCCTGACTGTCTTTGAGCTGGGACATCAGGTTTTTCCTGCCTTTGAACTCAAACAGAAACATTAGCTTTTCTAAGTCTTGAGCCTGCTGGCCTTTAGACTAGAACTACACCATCAGCATATGGGGTTCTCAAGCCTCTGGACTCAGAATGGAACTCAATCCTCAGTTTTCCTGGATCTCCAGCTTGCCAACTGTGGATCTTGGGACTTGTCAGCCTCCACAATGCTGTGGACAAATGTCTTACTTCATTCATGACTGCTATAACAAAATACCACACACTGGGTAGCTTATACACAACAGAAATTTATTTCCCACTGTTCTGGGGGCTGGGAAATCCAAGATCAAAGTACTAGCATGGTCACATTTTTGTAAAGGTCTCTTTCTGGCTCATAGCTAGCACCTTTCTCACTGTCCTCACACAGTGGAAGGAACCAGGGAGCTCTCTGGGGTCTCTTTTATAAGAGCTAATCCCATTCATAAAGGCTCCACCCTCATGTTCCACCTCCCAATGGCCCCACCTACAAATACCATCATATTTGGGGGTTAAGATTTCAACATATGAATGTTGGAGGTACACATTCAGCAATCAATTCCTTATAATAAATCTCTTTATATATACAAATGTAAATTAATATATGTAAGTGTAAATATATTTTTATATATGTATATATATGTAAATCTTTTTACATATATATATTTCTCTGGAGAACCCTAATAGTCATTTTTTTGAAAGAAACAAATTTCAAACTATGAAGGTAAATTAAAAATGGAATCCCAAGTAACTAATGTGTGCTTTGTTATTCTCTACAAAGGACAAATGCCTTCATTTGGAATTTATCTGTCAAATATGCTGCTGTTTATGTGTACATTTGAGAAATAGAGGGTCTTTTAAAGGTCCCGAACTCTTAAAAGAAGGAAATCCAAAGATCTACAGAAGTATAAAATTTCATATATATTCCACTCAACTAAACACATTTCAATATTTACTTGAAATTCAAAGGCTGTCAATAAAGTCATAGAACATAAGGCACACCCTTATCCAAATGCAATATCGAAATGTCTTCAAATGCTAACAAGAAGTAATTTTTTATTAAATTCCTCTTAGGAATCTACATGCCTATGCTCTCCTTCCCTTAGTGTGAATAATCAAAAGCTAACTGGATTTTCAAGTGAAGCATTTAACTGACACCTTCTGATATTGTTTCATCCAAATCATTTTGCGATGATTTGGGGGTTGTATTGGGGGTTAGGGGTTGTTTCACACGATTATACTATTTCTTGAAATATGGCATTTAAGGGACTCCTCATATACAAATGTCAATTTAATCTAAATAAAAATGCACAAATTAACCTAGCTTTCTCTGAGCAAATTTTGTTGATTTTACTATTAGATTGTTAATATATGAAGGCTATGAAATGTGGGTTTTTTTAAGATTTTATTTATTTATTTATTTATTTATTTATTTATTTATTTATTTATAGAAAGCAGGGGGATGGACAGAAGGGGAGGAAGAGAGAGGGGGAAAGAATCTCAAGCAGAGAGCAAGAAGCCTCAGGGCTTGATCTCCAGACCCTGAGATCACGACCTGAGCCAAAACCAAGAGTCAGATGCTTAACCAAGCCACCTAAGCAACCCAAATATGTTTGTTTTAAACAAGTGAAATAAAAAGAAATAATGCTTCAATTAAAATGTATTTCCACTTCGATTTTAAAAGCCAAATACATACCCCAGAAAACAACTCCTCATCCCCTGCCCAAATGAAAAAAAAAAAAAAAAAAAAAAAAAAAAAAATATATATATATATATATATATATATATATATGCTAAAGAAGTCATAAATAGTATACAATATGGAAACATTTAAAAACTTTTACAACCTTTTCAAAATTTCCATATTCACCTTGAAGATAAAATTCAAACAAAACTTCGCCCTTGAAAAGAAATTCTCCTTAAGATGCTTCCACTCACCTAAAGGTTCCTAATTGGGGCACCTGGGTGACTCAGTTGCTTAAGCAGCTGACTCTTGATTTCAGCTCAGGTCATGATCTCAGGATCCTGGGATTGAGCCCCATGTTGGGCTCCATGCTCATCAGGGAGCACGCTTGAAGATTCTCTCTCCCTCTGCCCCTTCCCTGGCTTGTCCTTGCTCTCTCTCTTGAATAAATAAATCTTTAAAAAATAAAGTGTTCATAATTTATTTCAAAAAACATAACAAACTTATCCCAATCTGTTCTTATTTGAAAGGAATATCTCTACTTGGCTGCACAGAAAAAGTAGAACATGCTCTTCTAGTCCCCACAAGATATTGATTGACAATGCTTATTTATGAGTTCATTACAAACTGCTGAAATAGTACTATTGTACTTCAGGCCATCAAAATAGTATGAATATATTGCTTTATTGAATTTTCCTATACTAAAGGTAGATATTTTCTCTCTGTAAGGAAGGAAAAAGTCAAAGATATTTCCTACTGTTCTTGCCTCTTAGACTTCTTTATTGATTCTCTCCTCTCCTAATTAGAGTCATCCCAAAAAATGTAAGAAAATCTACCTCTTGATAGATTTGGATGACCTAATTTGAGTCCACACAATAAAATTTTCCTAGTCACAATAAAATAGTTCTTCTCAGCTTGGATGTTATGTACTGAATTGTGTCCCCCCAATATTCATGTATCTAATCACCTTAGATGCCTTAGAACATGACTATATTTGGACATAGGGCTATTAAAGACATAATTAAGTTAAAATGAGGCCATAAGGTAAACCCTAATCTAATCTGACTAGTATTCTTAAAAGAAAAGGTGATTAGAACAGAGACACAGATATGTGCACACAAAGAGAAAAGGCCATGTGAGGACACGATGAGAAGGCTGTCTATAAGGGGCCTCAGGAAAAGCCAAACCTGACAATATCTTGATCTTAGATTTCCAGCCTCCGGTACTGTGAGAAAATAAATCTTTGTTCTGTAAACCACCCAATCTTTGGTATTTTATTATGGCAGCCTGAAGTATTGTGATTCATAAGGAGTATCTACTTGGTTATTCAAATGACAAAATATATTTCTCAACTATTTGGTCTTCATCCATAGTTCCTGGCTCACAGTTCCCAAAACCCTTGGAATTTCCTTAATGATAAGAGCAATGGGACCATCTTTTGTCATAATATTTGCTCTCTTATCCTCAGTCCCTGAAATTGCTTTAAAGACATAAAGGTGAACTCGTGTCTTGTTATTCATAATAAGCTTCTTTCCACCACAGCTGGATTTATGTTAACGAAGTAACTTTTGGAAATCACCTAAGAATGGGGACTAGTTGCCAGGGAAACCAACTGTGACTACTGTATTAAAACTATGAGTCCCACCCCATGATTTCTGGGGAGAGAAAATGGGCTAAGGTTGAATCAGTCACCAATGGCCAATGATATAATCCATCATGCCTAGGTAACAAAGCCTCCATAAAAACTCAAAAGGAGGGGGTTCCGAAAGCTTCCAGGTTGGTGAACACATGGAGATTTGTAGATAGTGGCATACTCCGAGAGAGGATAGAAGCTCTGCACCCTTTCCCCATACCCTGTCCTATGCATCTCTTCCATCTGACTCTTCCTGAGTTATATCCTTTTATAATAAACCAGTGATCTAGTAAATAAAATGTTTTTCTGCATTCTGTGAGCTGCTTCAGCAAATTAATCAAACCCAAGAAGAGGGACATTGGAATCTCCAATCTATAGCTGATCCATCAGAAACACAGATGACAACCTGGGCTTGCTACTGGTGTCTAAAGTGGGAGGTGGAAGTAGTGATGCAAATTTTATAGGACTGGGCTCTTGACCTGTGGTATCTAAGGCTATCTCCGGGTAGATATGTCAGAATTGAGTTTAATTGTAGGACATCCAGCTGGTGTTGGAGAACTGCTTGGTGGCATGGAAAAAACCCCAAACAGACACACAAATTGTAATTCACCCCAGAATCTTTATAGCCCTAGCAAACTAATACAGAATATATTAGTACATTTATCTCAGGTTTATACAATACTGACATCCTGAGGGGGGAAAAAAGGGTACATCAAATCACCAACTAAAATTTAGCTAGAGAATATGGTAATAAAACAGGATGCTGAATATTTCATGAGTTCTACAATTGGTTTCTAGAGGCTATGTTAGTTTCATCCAATCCAATCTAATCCAGTCAACCGAACCCATTACAATGGCCTTTTCCTTTAAGCTGCTCCAGAGATTCAAAGACAAATAAAACATGATCTTTGCACTATTTTGCTGTAGTTAAAAAAAACAGATGCATTAAAGAAGAAAAAGCTATGTAATATGCTCTTGTAACTACAGAAAAAAGACCAAATTATTATCTAACACATCAAGTGATAAATGTCATAAGAACTATGTTCAATATGATCGATTTTCTTAAATATGTACATTCATGTATACGGTGTGTACACATGTAATACACTTGGGAAAACCACTGCAAAAGCATATACAAAACTGTTAAGAGTTGTTTTAAGTGGTATAATTAAGGTAACTTTAATTTTTTTTATTATTTATTTTTAGTGACCACAAATTTTTATATTGGAAAAATGATCAAACATTTTTTAAAAAAATGTTACATCGAGAAAGGCTGCCCAAACCTGAAATTATAAAAGATATATGCAAAAAGATAAAAGTGAGAAAATGGCTATCAATGTTTAAGAATTTCACACTCAATTCTGTGAGTTTGGTTATTCTTTATTGAGGTAAAATTCATATCACATAAAATTAACTTTCTTAAAGTATACAATTCAGAGGCATTTAGTACATTCACAATGTTATGCAACTACAACTTCTATTTAGTTCAAAAACATTTCATCAACCCAAAAGAAAACCTCATACCCATTAAGCACTCTCTGCACCCCCCATCCCCTGCTCTCTATCTCTACTGCCTATTCCAGATATTTCATTTAAATAGAATCATCCATTATATGGCCTTTTCTGTCTGGTTTCTTTAATCCAGAATAATGTTCCTGAGATTCATCCACAGCATAGCATGTTTTAGCATTTCAATCCTTTTATATGGCTAAATAGTATTCCATTGTACAGATAAACTATAATTGGTTTATCCATTCATCAGCTGATAGACATTTGCATTATTTCCATCTTTTGACTGTTGTGAATAAAACTGCTATAAACATTCATGTGCAAACTTTTTTTATGGACATATGTCTTCAATTCTCTTGCACATATACTTAGGGATGGAACTGCTGGGTCATATGATAATTCTGTTTAATTTTTTGAGAAAATACCAAAACACATTTTTACAGGTGCTTCACCACTTTATATTCCCATCAAAATATATGAAGGTTCTAATTTCTCCACATTCTCTCAACACTTATTATTTTCCCTTCCTTTTGTTTATTACAGTCATCCTGGAGGGTATAAAGTAGCATCTCATTGTTCATTATGTTCATTATGTTATATTCATAATCTATACACACATTTGACATTTCAGTTCTAGTAATCACACAACAAATTCCTAACAATTATACTGAGTTATGTGATTAAATTTTTAAATATAAGAACATGCCCATTAGGAATAAGGATAAGATTAGGGTTATTTTAATAATTAGCTAATGTTGAAATCTAGGACATAGGAAGTAAAAGGGAGGGTAGCACATTAACCCATTAAATCCCCAGTAGATTTCTGGTCTTAATGGATAAGTAATCAAAGAAGTAGCTCACGTGATATATTCCTTCTAAAGGTGGCATGAGTCGTGGGCTATAATAATGAAGTTTAAATCCAATCAAGCATCAAAAAAAGAAAGAAAATATAACTCTATACCAATTCCATGAAACATTTGAAAAAATATTATATCTGGGTCACAATTTCTCTAGGAGAATTTTATGCATACAGTAAGAGTCATAGGCAAGTTATACTTAGTTTACACAAATAGTAGAAACAAATCATCCTGTGGAACCTATCATTTGCTTTTGCGAGCAAGGTAAAACATGATGCAAGAGGGAAAAATGGAAAAAAATACCACTGGCACTACCACATACTTCTTATCCTTTTCAAAAGTTAGATAATCATAAAAGAAACTAGAAAATAGAGCTAAAATTCTTGGAGGGAAAAGATAAATTCTAAATACCACTAGGGAAGATTAAGCATCTTCACACAATTAGTAAGTTGTATCTCTAACAATTGCAGGGGGAATTTTATCACTGCTGACACAAACTTATCATTTTTATTTCCCACCCTTTAATTACCCTCTTCACCATTTCCCATTTTCCCATGATTCCTCCCTTCCCTCTCTTGCCTAAGCCTTAAACCTGCCAGAAACATCCAATGACATCCATCATTCTTTACAATGTATTCAGAGGCCAGATATGTTGTTACCATTCTTGAACAAGGATGATAACCTCTACCTTCGTATTTTAGATTTAGTTTTAAAACCCCACTACTTTAGAAAACTTCCTTAGGTAGCTTTATGTCTGTGGAGATTTTTCTTCTCTAAGAAAGACTATCAATATGCAAAGCTAGAAGATTTCTTGACAAGGCCTAGGTAACCAGGTGAAGCATGGAGTTGGGGTTACAGTTCTTCCTCCTCACATCTTCACCATGGATGGTGTGGTGCTAGTGAAGGTGAGGCTCCTCCAAACATGGAAAGCTTGAGTAGGAGAGAAAGGCTATGGCCAATGTCACATGGCAGCTGATAAACAGTTTAATGAGATGTCCAGAAATAGTTAGGGGAAGATGCACATTGAAAAGATAACTAGAGGTCCCATATGGCATATCAGGGACAAAAACAGGAGCTTTAGATAATCAATGTTAAAGTGACTTTGTTTGTATCATCATTTGAAGTGACATTTAGACTATATTTGGTTAAAATAGGGCTCATAGGTTAAAAATTAAATACTTTCTGGCAAAGTCAGATTACATTCGTGACTATGCTTCAAGTACTGAAAATTATGTACCTTGTTCTCTGCATGCTCATGAGGCAAACTAATTTCTCTCTGGTACCAAACTACAGAGACAGCCTCATTCTCTTGCCTGATGACAAATCTCATCAAAAAACACTAGTCTGGTGCCAAGCCTGAGTTAAACTACAATTTGGAAGAAGACACTTCAAAGTCTCTAATCCCAAATAGCTGATGTATTCTCATACACTGGGAAGGAGTTGTGTGGACCAGATGGACACAGACTCTGCAGGGGAGGGTGTCTGATCGCCTCAGGAATCTAAGACAGGAAAGTCAAGGTGACAAAAATGAAAAATGAACAGATGGAAGCATTATATAGTTGTACAGAATTTCTGTACAATACACTGCCCATGTATTTAATTTCTCCAATCCAAATACATACTATTCCCAGGAGCAATAAAGAGATTGCCAGAAGGAAATTTTCAAATATTTGACCTGACACCCCTTGAAAAGGAGCTCTTGATCTTATTGTAGGGGAAAACACATATACTTTAATAGAATCATCTTTGGGAAACTTCTTATAGAACCCTCGTAATGAAATAATCCCAGGTCCTTTGTGTAAACTGAAAGGGTCACAGATTAATTCATGAAGATAGTAAACTGGATGAATTAGATAATGGCTAACAGGATAATGTTTCAGAATACTATTCTGTATCTTTGTACAGTATTTTTTGTACATTTTATACATTTGTACCATATATTTTGTATAGTATTTTTATAGGAATTAAATATTGAGTACTGACAATGTGCCAGGGACATATGTATTGTTTTATTTAATCCTCACAATTACTCTAATACACTTACTCTATTTTAAAGATGAAAAAAGAGATTCAGTTAGGGGTTGAGTAATCTTTGTCAAGCCTTGACTAGCCTTCATGACCCTGGCTAGTAAGTGACAGAGAAAGAGAATTTAAATCCAAGCTGCCTAGATTCATTATCCTGAAGAAATGGCCAGCATGAATATAGTTATGCTATTTTACAAAACAATTTCTGAAAGTAGGCAAAACCAGCAGGATTACAATCTTTACCAATGACAGAGAATTGGCTTATCCCAAGAAAATCTATGTAACATTACTGATAGCCTAGAAAAATCAAACAACTGTAGAAAATATTTCTTTTACACAGCAGGACAAAGGGGGAAAAGGATTCATTCATATCTCTAAATTAAAAAGAAATCCAAGTTTAAAACAGGTAGTAATTGAAGTAACTCTTACACCAAACAATCACAGATTTTCAATGTAAAAGAAGAAACAGAAGCATATTTCTAAAATGTGAAATTAATAAAGCAATTTAACAACCAAGATGTTTATACAAATAAAAGATCAATACTTTTGTTAAAAGACACAACAATGTGTCTTTTAGTTTTGTCATTTCAAGCAAAAAGAAGGTCAATAGAGAAGCAGTCAAGGGTCAGCAGAAGAAAACATACATGTAGAAATGTTTCCCTTCTCTAATCAAAAAAACCAAAATACTCAACAACAATGCAATACAAAAATTTCAGAAATTCACTCAGGCCAAACTATAATGCTGAAGTCAGAGGTTTCAGTTACAATCCATATTTCATCCAAACAAATATTTCAAAAAAGAAGGTTCACTGAGTATTTTAATAGAAACCATACTGTTCCAATACCACAGAAAAGAACAATGAGTCCCAAAAACCTTCCACAGTCCAACCCACAATATCAATTTAACATAATGAAATACACGTCAATTTTCTCCTGAATTATTAAGTACGATAAGTAGGACATGGAACTGAATTGAGGGAAAGAACAGAAGTAAATATCAGGAGACCTGGATCCTCTGCCACATATAGCCTATATGTTCACGCCCTTGAATGTTACTTCCTTTTCTCTAGGCTTCAGTTTCCCCATCTGTAACATAAAGCACCTGGCCTGGATAATCTTTCGGTTCCTTTCAAACTTTAAAATTATCTGACACTGTATAACAGGATCACTTTCTAACCTCTTAATCCACACAAAATGACTGTGTGTCTCTGACAGGAATCTAATTAGAGTTTTCTCATTTCCATGCTTCTAATTTTCATTTCAATACTTAAACTAAACCCTAATAGAAATAATCCCACATTTGAACAAACTATCACACATTTACATTATAAAAATCAAAATTCTCTGAAGTTTACGTAACTACTAGCTTCTGCCCATATAAAACACAAGTCTTTCTATGAGGTCAGCCAAAAAAATGACTATACGTAGTTTTCTTTCCAACACTGAAGAATTTCTTAGCATGGGCTATTTGACATATGAGTGTCAAATGGAAAAGGCAAAAAAATAACAAGGCCTGCAGAGCTAGCCCATAAGAGATCCTTAATATCTTTATGTTAAAAGAACAAATGCATCTACGATGGTAAAGAATTCCTTGTTTAGGATATTTTTAACATCAATTTAGGAATATTATACATCTAAAGCATCAACAATGATCAGTAATATGGATGGGTGTTAAAAATCACGATAATCAAATTGTTGTTTATAACCATGCCTTTGAGTTTGATACTAGACTCATGGGAGAAAACAGTAAACTCATCCCTTTTAGCCTCTTATAGAAGCCCACTCTAGATCAGAACAACACTGACAAGAATAGGCAATAGGCCAGATCTAGGCCATCCAGAGAATTTGCAATTTGAAAGAAGGATAGAATGAAAAGGAAAAGTTTGGAGAAGCTTTCTCTTGCCAAGAATGATTGCAAAAAGAAGGGATAATAACATAGTTCTAGGGAGCTGTCCTTCATTGTTAGACCCGACTAGTGTTAATGTTATACTAAAAAGTTCTATTCAAATGTCAAAAGGAACGTTTTAGTGAGAGAAATCCCAATTTTTCCAAGGAAATTTTTCAATTTATCTTTAGCTAACCAGCAGTGGAAAGAGTCAATGTTCGGACATCAATATTATAAATTGCTAAGCAAAAAGGATACCAGTAACAGAGTCCAATTAAATCTATCACTTGAGACTCAGACTCAAATCCTCTAAGAAGCCTACACACACCACACTATGTAACACCTTCTAAAACTCGAAGAAATCCTAGAAATCAAGAAAAAGTTCAATAGATTCAATTATATAAAAAGCAAAACTTTTGCATAAGAAAAACTCACATTAAGCCAAAAGACACATAAAGTAAATATCATAAATGATTAACATATTATCATATTTATTTTCTACAGCTGTCTAACAAATTGCCACAAACTTAGCAGCTTAAAACACCATTTAATTAGCTCACATTTCTGTAGACTAGAAATATAGACACAATGTGACTAGGTATCATAAGGCTGAAATTAAGGTATCTGTGGAGCTGTGTTCTAGCCTGAAACTTGAGAAAAATCTTCCTCTAAACTCATTCCTTTTGACAGAATTTAATTCCTCACAAAGGTAGGACCCAGGCCCCTGTTTACTTGCTGGCTGTCAGCCAGGAGTCGCTCTCAGCAACTAGAGGCTGTGCACTTGAATATTTCAAGTCTAGTTCCTTTCCATATGGCCTCCTCAATACAGCAAAGCCATGATGAATCCTCATGTTTTTAAATTTTCTGACTTCCTTTATTATTACCAGCCAGAGAAAACTGTTTTTAAAGGGCTAATGTAGAGGGGAGGAGCAAGATGGGGGAGGACTAGGAGACCTAAATTTCATCTGGTCCCAGAAACTCAGCTAGATAGTAATCGAACCATTCTGAACACTTTCGAACTCAACAAGAGATCAAAGAAAAGAATAACAGCAATTCTATGAAAAAAGCAACCACTTTCTGGAAGGTAGGACATGCACTGAAGTGAATCTGAGGTGTTATTTGGGAAGATAGACAGCAGGGGGAGGGAGCCTCTATCAGCCGGCTACCAGCAACTGATAGAGCAGCACAGCACAAAATCAGAACTTTTAGAAGTCCACTCCACAGAGGGATGTCACTCTAGTGGCTAAGCCGGGAGGAGGGGTATGGAACCCTGACTGGGGCAGTGTAATCATAGGACTCTTGGGGTCACAGAAAGACTGAGGGTGCCTGAGTGTGGCAGAGCTCCCAAGTATCAGAGTGGGGAAGCCGGCTGTAAAGACAGCCAAAGAGTGGGCTCTCAGCTAGGAGTTGCCATAAACTGTGATCCATGGTGCTGATGGGCCACTACTCCTCGAGCAGGGACCCAATAAGCGGCAGATCCAAGGAGACTCCCCATCCTCCCCTGGAAGGAGAAGCGTGGGAGCACACTGCAAGAATCTGCTGGGTTTGGAAACTCCAAATGGGGCCATGTGCCAGAGATAGAAACAGTCAGTCTCGGGCTGGGTGAGTATGGAGGGCAGCCTGGAGACCCGGGAGACAGGAGTGATTGACCGCTTTTCTCTGAGAGCTCACTGAGGAGTGGGGCCCCAAGTACTCAGCTCCTCCAGAGCTAGAGATTAGGAGACTGCCATTTTCATTCTCCTCCTTTTAAGATATACAGAAAGCCTTCTGGGAACAAAAGCCACTAGGGGGCAAACCCAAAGAGATTACTTAGCCTGGCCTTTGGCAAGGGCGGTGCAAATCTGCTTCAGGCAAAGACACTTGAGAATCACTGCAACAGGCCCCTCTCACAGAAGATCAGCAAGAACATCCAGCCAAGACCAAGCTCACTGATCAATGAGAACTGCAGAATTCCAGTTCTTCGGGAATACAGCACATAGAATTCACAGCGCCTTCTCCCATGATTATTTAGTCTTTCAAAGTTACTCTTTTTGGGGCACCTGGGTGGCTCAGTGGGTTAAAGCCTCTGCCTTCGGCTCAGGTCATGATCTCAGGGTCCTGGGATCGAGCCCCGCATCGGGCTCTCTGCTCAGCAGGGAACCTGCTTCCCCCTCTCTATCTGCCTGACTCTCTGCCTACTTGTGATCTCTCTCTGTTAAATAAATAAATGAAATCTTTAAAAAAAAAAAAAAGACATTAATTTTTTAAATTTTCTTATTTTTTCTATATTTTTTTAAAATTTTTCTTCCTTCCTTTTTCAACCATCTTATCAACTCCTTTTTTAAAATCTTTTTAGGGACGCCTGGGTGGCTCAGTTGGTTAAGCGGCTGCCTTCAGCTCAGGTCATGATCCCAGGGTCCTAGAATCGAGTCCCACATCGGGCTCCTTGCTCGGCGGGGAGCCTGCTTCTCCCTCTGCCTCTGCCTGCCACTCTGCCTGCTTCCTCTCTCTCTCTCTCTCTCTCTCTCTGACAAATAAATAAATTAATTAATTAAAAAAAATTAAAATCTTTTTAAATTTTCATCGTTATAGTCATATTCCATCCCTTCATTGTATTTACCCTTATTTTTGTATATATATATAAGTTTTTCTTTCCTTAAAATTTTGGGAGGCGGTTTCTTCTAATAGACCAAAATACAGCCAAAATCTAATGTGTGGCTCTATTCTATTCACTAGGCTGATCATTTTCTTTTTTCTTTTTTTTTTTCTTTTCCATTCTTTTCACCCCAGTTTCAGGTCTCTTCTGATTTGGTTAGTGTATATTTTCCTGGAGTCGTTGTTACCCTTTTAGCATTTTGTTCTCTCGTTCATCTATTCTTCTCTGGACAAAATGACAAAACGGAAAAACGCACCTCAAAAAAAAGAACAAGAGGCAGTACCAATTACCAGGGAATTAATCAATACAGACATTAGTAAGATGTTGGAACTAGGGTTCAGAATGACGATTTTAAAGATACTAGCTGGGCTTGAAAAAAGCATAGAAGATAATAGAGCATCCCCTTCTGGAGATATAAAAGAACTAAAATCTAATGAAGTCAAAATCAAAAGGGTTATTAATGAGGTACAATAAAAAATGGAGGTTCTTACTGCTAGGATGAATGATGCAGAAGAGAGAATTAGTGATATAGAAGACCAGATGATGGATAATAAAGAAGCTGAGAAAAAGAGAGATAAATAACTACTGGATCACGAGGGGAGAATTCAAGAGATAAGTGATACCATAAGATGAAACAATATTAGAATAATTGGGATCCCAGAAGAAGAAGGGGGGGGGCAGAAGGTATATTGGAGCAAATTATAGCAGAGAATTCCCCTAATTTAGGGAAGGAAACAGATATCAAAACACAGGAGGCACAGAGAACCCCCCCCTAAAAATCAGTAAAAATAGGTCAACACCTCGTCATCTGATAGTAAAACTTACAAGTCTCAGTGACAAAGAGAAAATCCTGAAAGCAGCTCGGGACAAGAGGTCTGTAACCTACAAGAGTAGAAATATTAGATTGGCAGCAGATCTATCCACAGAGATTTGGCAGGCCAGAAAGGATTGCCATGATATATTCAGAGTACTAAATGAGAAAAATATGAAGCCAAGAATACTATATCCACTAAGGATGTCATTGAAATAGGAGAGATAAAAGCTTCCAGGACAAACAAAAACTAAAAGAATTTGCGAACACCAAACAGGCGGCCCTACAGGAAATACTGAAAGGGGTCCTCTAAGCAAAGAGAAAGCCTAAAAGTAATAGAGACCAGAAAGGAACAGAAACAATATACAGTAATAGTCACCTTACAGGCAATATAATGGCACTAAATTCATATCTGTCAATAGTAACCCTGAAAGTAAATGGGCTAAATACCCCAATCAAAAGACACAGGTATCAGATTGGATAAAAAAAAATGAGGCCCTTCGATATGCTGTCTGCAAGGCACTCATTTTAGACCCAAAGACACTTCCAGATTTAAAGTGAGGGGGTAGAAAACCATTTGCCATGCTAATAGACATCAAAAGAAAGCTAGGGTGGCAATCCTTATAGCAGACAAATTACATTTTAAGCCGAAGACTATAATAAGAGATGAGGAAGGACATTATATCATATTTAAAGGGTCAGTCCAACAATATGATCTAACAATTTTAAATATCTATGACCTAACATGGGAGCATTCAATTATATAAGCCAATTAACAACAAAATCAAAGAAACACATCAAAAATAATACAATAATAGTAGGGAGCTTTAACATCCACCCTCATTGAAATGGACAGATCATCTAAGCAAAAGATCAACAAGGAAATAAAAGCTTTAAATGACATACTGGACCAGATGGACATCACAGATATATTCAGAACATACCATCCCAAAGCAACAGAATACACATTTTTCTCTAGTGCACATGGAACATTCTCCAGAAATCCTGGGTCACAAATCAGGTCTCAACCGGTACCAAAAGATTAGGATCAATCCCTGCATATTTTCAGACCACAATGCTTTGAAATTAGAATTCAACCACAAGAGGAAAGTTGGAAAGAACTCAAATACATGGAGGCTAATGAGCATCCTACTAAAGAATGAATGGGTCAACCAGGAAATTAAAGAATTAAAATTCATGGAAAGCTGTACCAATACAAGCCTTTTTCAAGAAACGAGTAGGTCAAATACACAACCTAAGCCTATACCTAAAGGAGCTGGAGAAAGAACAACAAAGAAAGTCTAAACCCAGCAGAAGAAAAATAATAAACATCAGAGCACGAATCAATGAAATAGAAACCAAGAGCAGTAAAACAGATCAACAAAACTAGGAGCTCGTTCTCTGAAAGAATTAATAAAATTGATAAACTCCTGGCCAGACTTATCAAAAAGAAAAGAGAAAGGACCCAAATATATAAAATCGTGAATGAAAGAGGAGAGATCTCAGCTAACACCAAAGAAATACAAACAATTATAAGAACATATTATGAGCAACTATATGCCAGCAAATTAGGCAATCTGGAAGAAATGGATGCATTGCTAGAGATATATAAACTACCAAAACTGAATCAGGAAAAAAACAGAACACCTGAACAGACCCATAACCAGTAAGGAGATTAAAGCAGTAATCAAAAATCTCCCAATAAAAAAGAACCCAGGGCCAGAAGGCTTCCCAGGGGAATTCTATCAAACATTTAAAGAAGAATTAATACCTATTCTCCTGAAACTGTTACAAAACCTAGAAATGGAAAGAAAACTTCCAAACTCATTTTATGAGGCCAGCATTACCTTGATCCCAAAACCAGACAAAGACCCCATCAAAAAGGAGGATTACATACCAATATCCCTGATGAACATGGATGCAAAAATTCTCACCAAAATATTAGCCAATAGGATCCAATGGTACATTAAAAGGTTGGTTGAACATCCACAAATCCATCAATGTGATACAATACATTAATAAAAGAAAGAACAAGAACCATATGATACTCTCAATAGATGCTGAAAAAGCATTTGACAAAGTACAGCATCCTTTCTTGATCAAAACTCTTCACAGGGGAGGGATAGAGGGTACATACCTCAATGTCATCAAAGCCATCTATGAAAAACACACAGCAAATATCATTCTCAATGGGAAAAAACTGAGAGCTTTTCCCCTAAAGTCAGGAACACAGCAAGGATGTCCACTATCACCACTGCTATTTAACATAGTACTAGAAGTTCTGGCCTCTGCAATCAGACAACAACAAAAAAATAAAAGGCATCTGAATCAGCAAAGAAGGAGTCAAACTCTCACTCTTTGCAGATGATATGATACTTTATGTGGAAAACCCAAAAGACTCCACCACAAGCTGTAGAACTTATACAGGAATCTGGTAAAGTGTCAGGAAATAAAATCAATGCACAGAAATCAGTTGCATTTCTGTACACCAACAATAAGACAGAAGAAAGAGAAATGAAGGAGTCGATCCCATTTACAACTGCACCCAAAACCAGAAGATACCTAGGAATAAATCTAACCAAAGAGGCAAAGAATCTGTACTCCGAAAACTATAGAGTACTCATGAAAGAAATTGAGTAAGACACAAAGAAATGGAAAAATATTCCATGCTCATGGATTGGAAGAACAAATGTGAAAATGTCTATGCTACCTAGAGCAATCTACACATTTAATGCAATCCGCATGAAAATACCATCAGCTTTTCTCAAAGAAATGGAATAAATAATCCTAAAAGACCCCAAATATCCAGAAGAATGTTGAAAAAGAAAAGAAAAGCTAGTGGCATCACAATTCCAGACTTCAAGCTCTATTACAAACCTGTAATCATCAAGACAGTATGGTACTGGCACAAAAACAGACACATAGATCAATGGAACAGAACAGAGAGCCCAGAAATGGACCCTCTAGTCTATGGTCAACTCATCTTCAACAAAGCAGGAAAGAATGTCCAATGGAAAAAAGTCTCAAGCAGACTCCCCACTGAGCACGGAGCCTGATGTGGGGCTCGATCTCACAACCCTGAGATCACAACCTGTGATTTGCTTCGTCCTGCACCCCTCTTATTTTTTTATTTACGTTATGTATATATAATTTGTGCTTCCAAAGAAATTTTAAATGAAAAGAAAAAAATCACATTAAAAAATTTTAAAATCCACCATTTGAGAGAGTCCTGCTAACTGATAGCAAAAAGAAAACATTTGATATCTGAGTCTATTTACCATCATTCTAACTAATGATTACAAGAGGCAACATACTCAACCATTCATTAGTTCTACGAATATCTCCTGAGACTAACAATGGGCCACAGTAGAAGGCACTGGAGATACATACATGGAAAACAGTCCCTGCCCCCGGAAAGCTCTTGATCAGATGAAACACTATAGTGAGATTACATTTGGTAATTGTATTTTAATAATTCTCAAGAAGATAAAATTCTCTAGATAATGGATCATTTCACAGTAGAAGCCTCAGTGTGACAGAATGAGTAAAACAGCTCACTGCCTCAAATGTACCGATGGCAGTAGGGATAAGACCTGTCACTGCTTCCAAGCAGCTGTCTTCCCAAGACTCACAAATCAGACCCAGCTGATTCTTAAATGACATCAGTTCTATCACAATGCAAAGCGACCTAGTCAATGCCTACCCATATGGCTCAGTAAATCTATAGATCTAGTATCTTGCCTTACTAACAGAGATGCTGTTTCATGGTCGAAGAATAATATTTGAAAGCCTGATAATTCCAACACATAACTTATTTATTGGATCTCAATTTTCATAAAGAAAAATCAGGATCACTACAATTTGTGTATTTCTATTTTGTATTTTACTTTACTTTTTTTTCTGATCTTTATTCCTGTTCTTATTGTCAGTGGCTACATGTAGCACTAAAAAAAGATAAAAGTCTCAATTTCAACTCAAACTCCTGAAACTATTAGAAGAATTAAAAGCAGTATGAACTTCTAATTAGTGAACAAACTGATTATTCACTGAGATCATCTCTACTAGCTACCAAAAAATTTTTCAATCAAAGGGTATCTCCTTCCAAGCTGCAATCTATCTGAAGAACTAGAAGTTAAACAAAAACAAAAGCAAAAAAAAAAAAAAAAGCCTCACCCAAAAGACAAGATCTCTCACTGTCTTCCTCATGGAACATAAATCCAACTTGAGGATTTTTTTGTTACAGGATGCTCACATTTCACTAAGTGGTTTCTTAGTGGGCATTTTATTATCTGCCATTTACACAGTAAGAGTAACATTTAATTACTCAGAAGTAATACAGTCAGCAGATTATTAAATTAGAAATGTTATAAAGTACAGTGGATCTATTTGGGTTTCCTACCCTTTCGTTTTATATTTTTCAGATTACCACTGTCAACATCTCAATCCCCACCACATTTAATATTTATTAAATAATATATGAAATGCACCAGGAACTGAACACCAAAGTACATACACAAATTAGGTCATTCCTCCTCAAAGCTCCTCTATAAACATTAGAGATCTGAGGAACTGTTTAAGATCACACCAAAAATAAGATCCCTATCTTTCCAACTTCAGAGCTCAACCTCTTAACTATTAGTTTCCTAGAACTGCTGTTAAAAAATTTGCCACAAACTACATGGCCTAAAACAATACACATGTATCCTCTCAGAGTCTGGAGACCAGAAGTCCAAAAGCAGTCTCCCTGGTGTCAGAAAGGCTGCCCTCCCTCTGGAGACTACAGGGAAAAGTTCCTTGCCTCTTCCAGCTTCTGGTGGCTGCCAGCATTCCTTCTATATGGCCATAACCCTCCAATCTTAAAGGCTAGCATCTTCAGATCTCTCTCAGCTCCATCTTCACATTGCCTTCTCCTATGTAGGTAGTCAAATCTCAAGATCTTTAACTTTATTATACCAGCCATCTAAGGTAATACTCATAAACTCCAGGGATTAGGAGGTGGCTATCTTTGGGGGAGGAGTCTGTTTTTCAGCCTACCACAACCACTAAATTCTGCTGTTTCCCCAACTGATTTAGTGAGGGGTTCTTGGTGTGGTGATGAATCAGAGATAGTCCAGAAAGATAGCACAGAGAATAGTATATAATCTCCTTTGAGACAAGTTGGCCATGCAGAAAGATAAACCAAAGACTAGAACCAATAAAGTAAGACAAAGATACAAATGGACACACACTGGAGGTCACCAAAACTCAATTCATTAAGCCCACACCAACATTTGAGCCCCAGTCTCCTTACTCCTTGTCCAGTGATATTTCCACAGAGCCACAAACAAACCTTAAACCAATACACCATTTCTTCAACAGGCCAGACTTTCTCATGCCTGGGGTCTTTTTTCATGTAATTTCTTATCCTTATGCCTACCAAAATGCTATTCTCCTCAGTTCTTTACCATCATACCTATAAAGTCTTTCCTGACATCCACACTCACAATACTGACTCCTTCCCTGGCATTTGATTCATATTTTTTCAATGACACTTTTCATTAATCCTGCATTATACAGTATATATGTACCTTCCTGGAAAATATAAGGTGCTTTAGAACAAAGACTATCATCCCAATGTCTAGCAGAAAATTGGGAACAAATTTTAACACAATATGCATTAGAAAGAAGGAAGGAAGGGAGAAAAGGATACAGTAAGAGGAAAATAAGGAAGAAAGGGACAGGAATAGAAGGGAAAAGTAAATATTAAAGCCCAGTTGCTTTAAGAGAACAGAGGGAGATACAGCTCTTTCCAACACCTATCTGTGAAAGCCCTGAAGAAAGAAGATTTCAAAAATGTCTGAAAAAGAGTACCAGAGAGCAAGTGCATGGACATTTCTTTTCTTGGGCTGCTCTAAGCCCCATCATTTACGGAAATGATTCCCAACAGAACCTCTACAGCAAGATGCCTATTAATTGGAGATTTCAAGGGCACCTCCCAGACCCACTGAATCTGAATCCTGGTGTACTGGAGGCTGGGAAACAGCATTTAAAACAAGCTTCTGGGTGATTCTGATGCCCATGAGAGTTTATTACAATCATTAGTCTTGGAAGAAAGAAGAATAAAGTCAAACAATGCCCTGCAGATTTTTTTTTCTTTTGGTTTGATTCCCCAAAACTCATACTGGACTCAATGACCATTTTCTCCTAAATTTAAAAATGAAAGTCCAGTTTCTACAATGACAAGGCACAGGTTTGCAATATGTTCCAGGGAAAAATGCCAAAGACTCAGAAAGGGGATTTGGGAAAGGTGCCAGGATGATACAACACTGAGCCCCTCTAGATTATGAAGATATTACTTTAATCAGCCTAGTCATAAGAATGATAGCCACAATTCGCCTGACACATCCAATCAATAACAGCATTATGCCAGTTTGAGGTTTTCTGTCATCCCGATTATTTTTCACTGACTTAAATTCTTTTTGAATGTGCTACAGGGCTTGAGAAATTATAAGGAATTCCCTGGTGTCCCTTCCTGAAGTTATATCATAGATCTTATTGATCTTGTGTTCTATTCCTCATTCCTCAAATTCCTTCTTAGAAATGATTTGTTACCAGCCTTCCTCTATCTTCTTGTAAAATGTAACAGTTCATGCCAGGGTGCAACTAATCTCCTCTAACACTTCATCCCCATCACCCTATCAGAGCTACAGATGCCTAGAGAAGATGACATCTGAGGAAGCGGCTCCTGTCCCCAGGCTGTGGACAATCAATCACTCTATCATCTTTTATTGTATTCTTTTGTCCCGTCATTTTTACAGGACACATTTGCTTTTCAAGGATCAATATTCGATTTAACTTTCTATGTACTATAAATCAAGTTTTCAAAAAATGAAGAAAATGTGTTTCTGACTTTGAGGTTATTTTAAACTATAGCCAGGTCCTAAGCCAAGGCCAGTTAATGAGGCTTATCCTTGCAAATCCTAAGCAGAGTCAGAGTGTAACCTATGAGAGGTAGGTTGCATTTTTTCCTTACTAAAAGAACATTGCTTTAATAGATATTTTTAAATAATAAACCATAAGTTAACCTAATAAGAGAAGTTATAAGTATCCAGAAGATGTAAAGTTGTGAGCTTTAAAGAAATAATTTCTTTTACTCATTATTTCTTGCTATGGATGCTTTCAAACACATTAAAATCAGTAATTTTTCTATATGTAAAGACAGAATCATATTCACAGGATTATTTTACTCTTTTATTAGTTATTTCACCAATGAATTAAAATTAACAATTTGTCTATTTAACCTAGACATTTTCTTATGTAAATAAATAAACCTTAATTCACTGTCATTATAAACTATCAAATGGTAGTACCATCCACACATTTTAAGGAGGACTTAAATACAAATGGAATCACAAGAGAAGCGTATTTTATGCACTTAAAATAACTTATTTCTAAATGTCCTCACAAAGCTTAAGCAGGTCTCTTAAACCCCATGGACTGGACATGTTTCTGAATTAATTTCCACCTGGAAACCCATGGGATGAAAATTCTAACTGTGTGATAAATTAAGTTGCCAAGCAAAATGGATTAGCGATCAGTGAAATTGCCTGATAAACTGTCAGATCCATTTTGGATTGGGATTCATCCTCTTTCTCCACCTGTTCATTAAGCTCCAAGTTCATGGCAACTCCAGTAACTGATTGCACATTAACAAGCTGTTTATGTGGGGAGGTGTAGCTAGCCTAGTCAACATTCCTATACTTACACATTTATTTAAACATAATTCTCTGGTAATTTATTCTGTTCACAATCCCAATGTGGAAAAATATACCTCTACCCTGAAGTTTAATTTTAGATACAACAGAGCTGTGATGTGTCATAAAATTAAAACTTGACAAAGCAAATCAGATTATACTTCAAGGTCAAAAGAAGCCTGGGAAATTTCATGCCATAAATCTGTTTCTTCAAATAGTTACAAGAATGAAAGAAGTAGTGAAAAAGCCGCTGATAAAATGCCAAAATAAAATATTTATTTCTGTCTCTATTTTAAAGCAAACATTGGCTGCTTCTATAATGAGAAAGCTAAGCCAGCTAAGAATGCTGAAAAGTAATTCTCAACCTTTCTTTTTTATCAAAATCTTTCTTTATATAACACCAAGTTTAATAAACCACTTGTCAATCAAAATGCACCAAATCTGAGCTATAAATAAGAATATTCTTCCTACTCAATTACCAAGTATTGACTTTTTCCTTTTTAAGTATATAGAATTTACTTCATAAAGGGACTAGTCGCCAAACACCAAACTATTCACCAAACACAAAGTTAATAAAAATCATTAAGTTCTATGAAACTGAAGTTTGATAGATTTATATTTCATTCAAATATGAGGATGTCTACTTTCTACTGATAAGCTAATTTTCTTCAATATGTTGAAGCCTCATTTTATGAAGCCTAATTTTATATGAATTAATGATTGGAATTCAGAAATCAATGTCACTTTTCCCTTTCCCTACACATATAAAGAAGACCTTAATTGAAGAAAAATTAAGTAAATAGCCAAATGACTAAGGTTGCATTGAGGCAAAAGAAGAAAATGAATATCATCTAGATGCCCATAAGTAGAAGCTCCCCCAAAAGTCATAAAGAAGTAATTTTTAGAAATTAAATTGACCTGTATATGTAACAAAATATACATTTCTTTTAGTTAAAATTAATAGAGTGTACACCAAAAAAATTTAAATTTTACTGTACAATTTCAAAAAGAAAAAGAACATGGAGAATTCCAAATAAAATTGCATATGAGCATTAGATAGCCCCTAGGCCTCATGAAATGTTATTTAGCACCATTATAAAGTTCAGCTCTTACTTAGATTTAACTGTGACCAACTTCTGACAATTCATGCAATTATAAGAATTGAACTATGGCAGAGGGTATTTGTATTTATTGTTAACTACTGAATTAGAATCCACTTCCCAATGCCCCTCCTACTAAAGTAAGCACAGCTGCTTATGCTCCCAGGGGACTGACTGGTTCTATCCCCCACAGTCCCAGTTCAATTGGCTCAATCCATATGGAAAGTAGCATTGAGATGGTTTAGTCCAGCTTCTGAAGCTGGGGATGCTTTCTGCAAATGTCAAGACCCTCTTTACAAAACAGGTGTGTTCCGGCTTATATGGCACCCATGAAACTCCACACACTCCAGCCCCAGGGGTGGGCGCTGGTATTTTCTTGCCTAGAATAAAGGCTCCAAGTATCAGAGAAACTATACTTGGTGACGTCTAAGAACCAAAGCCATACTAGAAAACATCCACAGTGTCAAGTGCTATGCAAGATGCTAGGTACTACTTACTCTGAAAGTGAAATAAACTGCCCCTCTTTTATTTTAAGGAACTTCAGTGCCTATCTCTGACCCTACCATCTTGAATTTCTGGAAGAGAAGCAGTGGCACTGAAATTAAGCTATTGGGTATCTCATTTGAGAAACTTCTCAAATGAGTACTCTTCTCATCAGGCCTCCAACTGACCAACCTCACCCAGTATCTCCTGACTACCACCAGTAAGTTACTTGTACCTTATCAATGCCAATAAAATTGTATAGGTAAAATCCTGCTTTCTATTTCAAAAACTATGGTCCTTGTCTTCAAAGAAATGGAAATTAAAACAAAGAAATACAATTCTAAGGCACAGATTTTTTAAAAAGTCATCAAACTTAGTGTTAAATACATACTCATAACTTGAGAGATAAAAATTCATTTAACCTGTCCACAGAACTATCTGGTTACATACATCAAAATATAAAAACTTTCATACCCCCCAAGAAGTTAATAAATTGAATAAATAAAAACTTTCATACTCCCATTATTTCACTTCAAAGAATTTATTCCAAGGAAGTAATCAAAGATTTTTACAAAGATTTATCTGCTAGGATGTTTGTCTCAGCCTGTTTATAACAGTAAAAAACTTGAAACAATCTAAATTTCCAACATTGAGAGAATAGTTAAATAAATACTCATGCGTGTGACTGAATATAATGCAGCTATTTAAAATGACATAAAAATGATCATAATATTTAAAAAACAAAAAAATTAAGCAGTATTTTGTAAAATTCAAAATACATCTACAAAATGAAAAGAATCTGAAGCATAAACACTGAAATGAAAAATTATAATGTTTTATCCTTCTTTTGTATTTTATATTTCACTGTTTAAAATATTAAAGTATATTCCTTTTGTAATCAGACCCCAACAAAATGTTTTAAAATCCAGTTGACCAATAGGTGTGACAAACAATCTATAAGTTTCTCTAAGTGCACTGAAGAATTTTAAGAGGGAAAAAACATCTCAAAACACGGAACAAATGCCCAAGCGGCCACTGCCACTTTCTCTCTGAATTTTTTTGTAATTTTAGTCTCTCAGGTCCTTTGAGGACTATGTTACTTTTTTTTTTTTTTTTTAAGATTTTGTTTATTTATTTGACACAGAGAGAGAGATCACAAGAAGCCAGAGAGGCAGGCAGAGAGAGAGGGGGAAGCAGGCTCCCTGCTGAGCAGAGAGCCCGATGCGATGCGGGGCTCGATCCCAGGACCCTGAGATCATGACCTGAGCCTAAGGTAGAGGCTTTAACCCACTGAGCCACCCAGGCGCCCCCTATGTTACTATTTAATTCCTAGGGTTATTCCCCTAAAAGTATAGCAGAGGTCAAAAATAGACGAAAACTCAAAGGGGAATCTTTTGACAGCCATCAATCCCCCTTGGCAATTATTTCCTTTTGAAAATTACCTTCTAATTCCTTGGAGGATTTAATGTTTAGTTTGATTCCACAAATTCTTTCAGAAAAAAAAAAAACAGATCAGAAAAGAAAGACGTGATAAGTTGAAGAATAGAAACATTTCGAAAAATATGTTAGGATGCAGAACTAACATAAAAAATGATGATTCACATCATTTATCCTTTCACTGCATCCTCACAGTATTGAATATTTTTTTCTTATATTTATTAGGCATTTCCATGCTTTTTTAATTTTTAATTTTTTTAAAGATTTTATTTCTTTATTTTAGAGAAAGAGCAAGCACGAGCAGAGGGGAGGAGCAGAGGGAGAAGGACAAGCAGATGACACAAGGCCTGATCCCAGGACCTTCATGTCCATATTCCAAACCAGGTTTTCTACTAGACATTTGTCTTTTTTTAATTGAGGAAAGATTATCATAATAATAATAATAATTATTATTATAACAAGAGTAAACTTTTGTCATATATGTTGTTATTATTTCTTTCCAATTTGACATTTACTTTTCAAGTATATTAATGGCACGACTTTCTCTTGAAACATTCAAGAATATTTACGTTGTCGAATTCTTCAGTCTTTTTCTTATTGGCTTCTTTCTTTCGGTTGAATTCAGAATGGTTTTTCCCACCAAAGGTAAGATATATAATCCCTTATGTTTTCTTCTGCCTTTTAAATGGTTTCTTTAATTTATATTAAACTCCATATAGAATTTATATTCATGAAAGGTGTGAGATAGTGATGTATATTTTTTTAATTATTACAGCTTTCACATATGTACTTTAATTTGGGATTGTGTGACTCTCTCCCCAACCTCTGCCATTTGTCGGTCTTTTTAGGTATTGCCTGGTGAATCTCATCCTTTTATTCTACCAATTTCAAAATCAAAACAAAAAACAAAATGACTACTATCAGAACAAAATCCCATAAATAATGGAATTTTGATTAGAAATTTAGGTTATTCCAGCAGTTTTGACATCTTTAACATACTACATCTTTCTGTTTAGGAATGGTGATGGTTGTTAGATTTATTTAAATCTCTTTTTCTCAGTATCCCTCAGAAATCCTATTTTCTGTCCATCCTCACACTAGATAAAGGGAACACACCAAGATCCTTATAGCTGGAAGCTCACACTTAAACCTGCAACCACTGTTGAGAATGCATCTCAAAAAATGGTTCTTCTTAAACCCATCTATTCAAACATATCTCACAGGTTAGCCAAATGACAGCTATCCACAATGGTGATCTTGAAACTTTTCAGCAGGTTCTAGCACAGCATAGAAGGGGAAGTGAAGGGAAATTACTGTACTAATGTACAGTAATTCTTTCCCCTTTGCCTATATATAGATACCTCTTCACAAAAATACACTCACACACACAAAAATATGTTAGAATGTTCACTAAAATACTAATAATCCAAAACTGGAATTTACCGAAATGCTTATCAACAGTAGATTAAACAGATAAATTATGCATATTCACAAAATGAAACACTACATAACAATAACAAATGATCTATATCTATATACAACAATATAAATCAATCTTACATTCATAATGGTGAGCTAAAAGAGCTAAGTATTGAAGAATATATATCATATGGTCCCATTCATATAAAATACAAAAAAGATAAAACTAACCTATACTACTAGAAGCCAGGACAGTAAATACACTAGTATTCACTACAAAATATTAAGGTATACTAAGGGCTCATCCAAGGTACTGGTAATGTTCTGCTTTTTGATCTGGATGGAGTTTCACTGGGCTGTATGCTTATGTGTGTGTGTTTGTGTCTATTATTGTCCAACAAAATGTTAAAAGAAAAACACATGATACAGAAATTCAATAAAGAATAAAACTTAAGTGCTTCGCTAGTAGAGATGAAATTTATATTGAATCAAGCAGTTGCTGTCAATTGTCTTAAAGTATTCCTGAGAGTAAATGAACCTATTTTCCCAATGATTGGGAATCTAATTTCAAATATGCCTTATTGAGGTTTTACTAAATGAATATATAAAAATAAGATTTATTTTAAGCAAGTGGAGATGAATATTTAAGGAAACTTCTATAAAGTAAAATTTCTTCCATCATATGCAGTCCCAGCATCTGATTTACCTATGAATATATTCAGATATTCTATATCAACTTTTCTTTTAATTAAATAATACCCAGCTATTAAGTTAGTAGTTATCCAATCATGTCACTCTTTCAATTTTTGACACAATTATGATATTCACAATTAATACAGTAAAAACATATCACTAAAGAAAACTAAAACAGTTCTTCTGGGCCATTAGCTCATAAAAATTACCAACAAGGTCACAGAAACTTGGCATTTAACATACAGCCTCAGAACTGGACAACTTTTCTTGGACAAAATTCAAGTAAATAATATAATGGCTAAAGTTGTGAATACATAGGAAAACCTCATTTAGTTGGTAATATCTATCTGTGCATAAGACTTGAAAAACATGCACAGTGACCTTGTGACATTCATAGGAATAAATCAGTTTTCTGATTTATAACTAAGCAGTATAATCCTGCTACCATTTACTGAGTGTGTCTATATTCTAGGCACTACTATGTGAAGTGCTTTGTATACATTATCTCTTGATTTTCACAACAGCTCTGAGAAGCAGGTCCTATTATTATCTCCATTTTACCAATGAACAAACAAGGCTCAAAAAGGTTAAATAACTTTTGGTCAGGAAGTCAAAGAGACACATTTAATTTGATTTTACTCCAACCCCTCCATAATTAACTACAATGTAAATGTATCTCTCCTTCCCACGCTGGGGGTAGGGACAGGAAGAACTAAAATAAACAAATGAACCTTCCACATTTTCCACTTTAAAAAATCCTATTTATGGCAAACTGAATTAATCTTTGGCCAAAGAGTTGGAGAGTTAACCAACTTTTTCCTTATATAGCCTATAATCCACAAATGAATAACAATTATATTGCCAACAAAATATTTTTCTATGATTATGGTACATGTAAAATGGTCTCCAATGATACAATACTGAACCATAAATCAGATGAATGTATTCTCCCCCAAGCTCTAGCAAAAACCAAAACACCAACAGCCTTAATACAAAATTATAAAAGGACCTAGTCACAGTAAACAGATCATCCTATATACTGCTACATACAAAAACCTATACATGAATTTTTATAGCAACTCTACTGGTTATGGCAAAATACTGAAGAGAACCCAGAGGTCCTTCAGTGGGTGGATGGTTGGACAAACTGGTATATCCATGCAAGGGACTACTACTCAGCAATAAAAAGGAATGAACTACTGATACATGCAACAATCTGAATGAACATCAAGGGCTTTATGTTTAGTGAAAAACATCAATCTCAAAAAATTACATGCAGTATGAGTTCACTGATATAACATTCTTAAAAATGACAAAACTATAGAGATGAAGAATGGGGGAGTGCAAGGAGAGGAGGGCAAAGAGGTGGGTACCACTAAAAAGGGAGTTCTTTTCAGGAAAATCAAACAGTTCTGTATCGTGATTATGGTGATAACCATGAATCTGTACTTGGAATAAAACTGCAGAGAACTATAGACACAAACACACATAAATACAGGTTTAAAAATAGTGAAAAATGAATAAGGTCTACAGTCTAGTTAATAATAATATACCAACATCAATTTCCTGGTTCTGATATTGTACTACAGCTATATGATGTCTCCATTGGGGGAGGCTTACACAGGTGAAGGTGAAAGGTACATAGGACTCTTTGTACTGTCTTTGCAATTTCCTATAATTATTTCAACATAAAAAGTTTAAACAAAAAATGGCCCCGGGTATGAGAACCTGAATTTGAATTTGAGTCTGCCTAATTCTTAAACTTGTGCTACTGCCCCATACGCCCTACTACCTATAAAATTTATTAAAAATTTTATATTTTTATTTATTAAAATATACCAAATATGTATTATGTATATACCAAATATGTATTATTTCCTATGGAGAAGAATAAAAATTACATCGGAGGCTCATCCTGGGTCACATTTAAAGAAATCCAAGCAAGTCCAAAAAATATCTTATTAGCAAAAAGTTTAACTATCAAATCATTTCATTTATAGCGAGTAAGCCCAGGTGTTCCAATGTACTAATATTAACATGAGTATGGAAAGATAACGTTAAAAGTTTGATAGAAAGTGATATCTGGGCTGTTTTGGCACCATGACTGGGGGCACTGCCTCTCATTCCCCTCTCACTAGAGGCAGCTCTGGAGTCTCCTGCCATGTTGCCTTGTTCACTTGAAAGATTAACAGCTGTTCTTCTCCTTACATACCAGGCAAACAAACTGCACAGCAGAAAGCTGTAAATAGAGTCATTACACTGTACATTTGGCATCTTTCTTCCATATACCCAGGAATTTCCTGATGAGGTTGCCCTTGTGAGATGTAGAACATGTCCAAATTATAATATAATCTCAGCCAGACAGGTGACTAAAGTTGCCAAATGGTTTCTGGGAGTGAGTGAAAGTTGCTGCCTGCCTTCATATTAATTCATCAAACCCTTGTACACTATGTGGCAGCTATGAAAAAATTACACATACAGGCAAGGACAAGAATCAAAAGAGTGATGGGATGTTTTCCCACTAGTAGCATTTTTCTCTGTTTAGCACCATTTTATTCTGTTTAAATAAAAATTATCCAATAACTATTGTATTTATTGATCAAATAAATCATTTTTTAAATCAGGGCCACATTGATTCACTGTCAAGTCCACATGTCAAGTCCTCAATGCTGAATGTGCTATTGGTTAGAGGTGCTTTGGAGCGTATGGTTCAATTACATATAGGTCAATCTAACACATATACAGTATCAAGTGTTTATTAAGAAAATAATGGCATGACATTGCTTTGGAAGGTGACACAAAAAATGGAAAAGACACCGGTCTGTAGCCTTAAGGGGGAGATACACAGGTATACAGTTAGCAAAACCCAAGAAAAACCATAATTACTGCTATTATCAAGTGTGCTAAGATGGCATATTCAGTGTTACATTAATAACAAGAAAGAGAAAACTCATGAGAGAGGTCTTGAGAGGAAATACATGTTATTAATTGTATCCCACAGAGCAGAACTAGGATCAACAGCTAGAAATTACAAGAATATACAGGAAGGCTGTTGTTATGTATATATATATATATATATATACACACACACACATATATATATATATATATATACGCTCTTAAATTTTTTTTGAAATTATAGCTCATATGTTTATAGAATTTAGGACATAACAAATCATTAATGACTTAGTAACTACAGTGATCTTATTAAACTTCTGTACTGGAGAGGAGTTCATGAGATTCCTTCTAAGGGCATGTCTTTTCCAAAGGTCTCACAGGTCAGAGAAAACCAGCTTCTAACCCACGGCCACAAATGAACAGTCCACAGAGACTAGCTACAAGGGAGAGAGACTTAAAGCCTATGAGGTGATACGAGGATGTAATTCTGTCCAAAAGAAGTGATGCATATTGGGCAGAGATTAAATGACCAAGACATATCCCCTCTCATGAAGAGTTTTGCATTTTAGACGAGAAAGGAATTACAGAGGCATCAGAAGAAGAGAAAGAGAAAAACAGCTCTGAGTATGGCAAAGCAAATACAGTACAAAGCAACAGATAGCCAATTCTACAGGAATAACAAGCTGACTATGCTTCCAGACTTCCTGTGGGAATGCCAAAACTATGCTATATTAAATTGCCAGTTCTCCATGAGACCCTTCTGTCCACCTACCAAGGCATGTTCCTACTATCCTGTGTGAATTTTTTCATCACCAAAGGGAACCTTGAGACAATGTTGAACTTTACATGAATCCTGTACTTCTGAAAAACAGGGACTGCCAAAAAATTACCCCTCACCCTTCTGTGTTTCAGGAAACAGCGTACAGCAAAGAACTACTCTTTCCCATAAGACTTAGATAAAACTCATGGAGGACTTCCTGTAACCTATGACAAGACCAAGACACAGATCCTCCAAATTTCCACTCTTTCACTCATAAATGATTAGCTAAACTATTTGTCCCCATTGACCATTCAGGCTGGTCAATGGTTGTTAACTGTATTTGACCCAACTTTAGTCAGGCTTTTTTCTCCTCAGCCAAGTCCCTGGACTTTGACCCACCCCTGAGCAATGCAAAGTGAACAACTCCCCTTAAATGACCCCTCCCAAGAATCAGCTGATCTCAGGGAAGAATATTCCCTGATCAACTCTCCAATCTTGCCACCAACTCATCCTAGTATCCTACCCCCATTCTTTTTACCCCGTTTACTCCTTTTTTTTTTTTTCCCCAGTGTTCCAAGACTCACTGTTTACTCCTTCCTATGAAAGAAAAGCCCCTTTCTGCTTGGCCTTTGAGATGCTTATAGATCTCATGATAGAAGTGGTTCTTCCCATTGTAATATTCTTCCTCTGCCTATTAGAATAGTTCTCTTCTCCTTACTGTAATAATTTTTTTGAATAAAGCCTCTCCTTACCTAAGTCCACATTTGGCATTTTCAATCTGAAAAAAGCCTACCTTTGTAAAACACAAATTAAAGTCATTAAATATCCTCTTATTATTGACACTTATTTTTATAGACTCACGACTACTATGGATTTCTTGATATACAACCACAAAATAAAATATATAGGAGATACTACCATAAATAACACTGTTAATCTCCCCAATGTTCAAACATAAAAATTGGTTATTAAAATAATTAAAGCATTTCATATCAAACATGAAAAGTAGCAACCAAACAACTGTGATTTGGAAATTGCAGAAACAATTACTTTCTATTTTACTTTTTTCTGGAGTTCAATCATCTCTTTACAACCTCTTCATAAGAAGGAAAAACCTTGATGAATTTGTTTTTATGCTAGCCAATTATTAACTAAAGTATGAAACCAACAATAATATAGTTTTTAAAGTTCTTTCTGCAGAACTTTCTGCAACAATCTATCACTTTTCCAGTGGTCCAACACCACAGTCTCAATTTAGCAAATTAACTACAATTTAGCAAATTAACTACAGCACATACATAAACTAATCCTCAGTGTTTTTAATCCAGAGGGAAGTACATAAGATATTTCTATACCAGGAAGAACATCTTTTCATAAAATACTTATATTCCTGTTTATGAAAAATATTTAAAATAATACTTATATAACAAATACATTACACACAAAACTACTCACCCGCGTTGACTATAGCATCTACCTCTAGCAACGTGATGTCACCTCTATAGAGAGAAACTTTTTCACTCAAACTTTTCTTCACCTGTGATGTTTCCTGAGTATTTTCTTCTGTAAAAAAAAAAGGAATATATATCAATAGTAATAGCTTTAATTTATTTAATAAAGACAAATTTTGATACAAGTTCCAATATGGGTCACAATCTGATATACTAGACAAGTGGAAATAAATGTGTAAGTACCAGGGCTATGGCTTATTCTCTATTTATTACGTATTCCTCAATATAAATGCAGTATCCCTTACATAATAGGCATTCAATACATTTAGACATGTTATATTGGTCAACAAAAAATTCAATGTTATTATTATGAAAATACCAAATTTAAAATAAAATTATGCACCACAAGTTTCATAAGATAAATAAAAGATGTACAACCACCAAGACAAAATAAACTTTTACGGTGAACAAGCTTATTTCTATTTCATTCTAGTTACCCAAAGTCATCCTTGAAAAGAATATTCACTCAGAACAAAAACACGTAGGTTCAGCTCTCTGCTACTTCTAAGTACCAAATGTTCTACTTCTAAGTAACAAATGTCCCTCAAAATGGGATCGATCAAGAATATTCGAATGGGTGGGGTGCCTGGGTGGCTCAGTCAGTTAAGAGGCTGCCTTCCGCTCAAGTTATGATCCCAGGGTTCTGGGATCGAGCCCCACTCAATGGAGGGCCTGCTTCTCCCTCTCTCTCTGCCTGCCACTCCCTCTACTGTGCTTTCTGTGAAATAAATAAATAAAATCTTAAAAAAATATATTTGAAAGGGTGAAGATCCTTTTTCTTATCAAATTGTAGTAGCCTTTCACTCTAAAGGGCACTGCTAGATTTGAAAGCGAAAAAGCTCTGCCCTGCACACAATAGCCAGCAGGCTTGTATATTGAAAGCAAGCCAAAACATTACATTCTACAACTCGACAGATTTTCCAGTGTTTTACGGCAATACTATAATTTGAGTTTCATTCATTTTTAACAGGTATGAATGTTGAGACATTAAACAAAGCTGTACAAAATCAATGTTATAAAATACATTACTATACATAAAAAGCTTTTTACTATATCTCTAGGAAAGCTGAGATCTATTTCTAAATTCTCTATTCTGTTCTACTGAATACTTCTTACAAGTATATTCCTTTTTTTTTTCACGTAAGTAATTCTTGTTCTGCTTGATCCTGAGTTAGCAGTTTTTCGAACCAGTCAGCTTCTCCATTAGTGCTGGAAATCCTTTCAATCTAGTAGTATGGTCTCGAAGTTATTTAAACACTAGCGCCTTCAGAAGCCTGTAGGCCAGAGGACCTGTCGTAGTCTTTTCCATGGTCTCTAAGATAGTTACATTTTGTTGAAGAGAAAGCACTTTTGCCTGTAACTGATTTCAAGAGCTTTCAAGGAAGAGTCAGAGTAAAATAAAAGCTATCTGTAAATGATAAAAGATTTATTTACATGATTAAATATCTAAAGAGTTCATTATAAAAATAATGCAATTGATGAGGGAATTTGGTTATTTCTACAATATACAATGTTTAAATAACTGGAATTATAACTGATAATATTATACCAGGACATATCATAGACTAAAAGGGTACTGGCAAATATCTATAAACTTAATATAATATCTTAAATATCTTAATATAATATCTTAAATATCTATATCTTAAATATCTATAAATATCTATATTTACCCATACAAATATAACCTAGGGAAGGCAAGCATGCAAGACAATGTCTCCCATGCAATTTAAAATATCAAAAAAACTAGGGGTGCCTGGGTGGCTCATTTGCCTTCAGCTTGGGTCATGATCCCAGGGTCCAGGGATCGAACCCCGCATCGGGCTCCCTCCTCGGTGGGGAGCCTGCTTCTCCCTCTCCCTCTGCTGCTCTGCCTGCTTGTGCTCTCTCTTGCTCTCTCTGTCAAATAAATAATAAATAAAATCTTTTTAAAAAATAAAATAAAATATCCAAAAAACCAAAATTATTTAACATTTCTTTTTTACAAGGTGAAAGAACAAATCCTTTCAGATTTTCCAGGGGCTGTCTGGGAAATAGCAATTTCAGTTTAAAGTTAAGACCGCATTTTGGACTTCATTTTGGGAAATTGTCAAAAATGTCAAAAGATTTGAACTCTTGATTAAATAAGATCATAGATCATCATGAAACAATACTTAGATTCTCACAAATAGAATAAAGACAACATAAAGCACAGGAAATTATTTTGATAAGACACAGAATCTTTGTTTCCTAGGCAAGATTACTTAAAAGGTAAAGAAAATGCTTTACAATCTCTTATTAAGAACAGACCAATAATCCAAGAAAACTTCATTGTTTTCAGAGAGAAAACCCAACTTTAGTTCTGTATCAGTATACCACTGGGCTCGTTTTTAAAAACAAAACAAAACAAAACAAAATAAAACAAAACAAAACAAAACCTTTATAAATAGATCCATTCAATCTTAGCCAACTTGATCACAGATAAAATTCCTCTTCTGCAAACCTTTTATTACTCTCCATATCCATTCAGGTGTTTATATTTTTTCTTCTTCCTCATTCTGAAATAACCAGTGATCTTAATTTAGGACAAAATGATTTTCTTTGCCTTAAAAACAACAAAAATCCTCCACTCCGAAGAAATCAGAGAGGGAGACAAACCATGAAGACTCTGGACTCCAGGAACCAAACTGAGGGTTACAGAAGGGAAGAGGGTGGGAGGATGTGGTAACCGGGTGGTAGGTATTAAGGAGGGCACATGTGGTGATGAGCACAAGGTGTTATGTGCAATTAATGAATCATTGAACACTACATCAAAAATTAATGATGTACTATATGCTGGCTAATTTAACATAATAATAAAAAAATTTTTTTAAATCCTCCATTCTTTGCAGACTTTGCATACAGAGTTGTTTCCCTTTACCTTTATTATTTCTAATAGCTTCATTTACATATATTATCATTTTTAACTATATGTACTCTTATTTTACAGAGAAGACTAAGTAGACAATTGTAAATTATCACACAGTATTCTGTAGCAGTCTAGCAAATTTTATGAATATACTATCTCTCAATTTCTAGAGACATGTTTATAGTACAAGTTTTGCAATATGGCAAAAGGACATATTTATTCACAAACTCAAATATATTTACTACCATACAAAAGGAAAAAGCCAAAAGAATATAAAGTTATGTTCAATAATTAGTGTTTAAGTATTTTACTTAGAAATAATCTAGATTTACTTAATTTAATTTAGCATAAGCCTAAGGTTATAAAGTACTAAAAAGATTTTAGAAATTATTTTTAGGCAGACATAATATTAAACAAAGCTCACTATCACCTCACATTATTTCCCTGTTAACTATTTTTACAGCATGTGAATGTTAGGCAAGCAGCACAAAAGCAAAAACCTAAAAAAGTTAAATACATGGATTTTTCTTTTACTGCTAGGTGTGATATACAAGAAGTCATGGATATGAGGCAATCAATTTTTACTGCATTTTTACTTGTACATTTGGTCTTGGGTTGATTTTGTAATTTTTATAATCTTAAACATCTAGTAGATATAACACAACCTTATTTGACTAATAAACCCAAGTATAACAAAATGTATGCTCGATTATACTTACTGCTGATAACTCAGAAGATATAGTTTTTATTAAACCAACAATTAAATTAATCTTACTTACCAAAGATTTATCCAAGTCATATGAAAGTATTTGAGTGAGTTTCTATGTTTCTGGTACCTTTAGAAATATTCAATTTTTATAAGCTCTCATTTACCTCTAAACCAATTTGAATAGAGTTCCTTTATGGGATTTCATGGATTAATTTGGTAATAACATCCAAAAGTAGAAAAGTAATATATATATATACACACACACACTCACACACACACACACACACACACACACACACATACAAACAAAGATCTTACACTTTCATTCTAAAATTTTAACCATGAGTCAGGTAAACACAGAAGTCACAAAAGTACACTCTGGTCTATGCTCCCCTTGATATTTTTATCCAAATTATGTGTCTGGCAAAAAGAACAAGTTGAGGTAACGTGTTCAATATAAGGGCTAATGCTTTTACCAATATTTGTAGAGGAGACTTTCAGGATTTTTCATTTGCTCTGATATGTAATCTTATAGAGTCTGTAGATAGAAATTTTAGGGAGAAACTGACTGAGGAGACATCAAGCAGCTGTCTGGGTGCCTACAAAGCTTACCTGAGTATATAAAACATCCAGTCTGCTTCCAAGTACCTTTTCTTCCTTTTCAGCTTAAGTAGTTGCTTTTCGGAGTACCTGAGTCCCTTGAGAGCCCTCCCCTCCCCTGCAAGAGAAGCAGGGAGCCTGAAGTTCAAGTGACTATAGGGAGTTGAGAAGCAGCACTGGAAAGGAAAAAGTCTTGTAGAGGGGACAAAGGGATGTTGAAGGTAGGGATCTGAAGAAGTACATACCAAAGAATTCAAGGAAGTGGAAGGGAAGAGCAAGGATTATAAGGGGAGGAAGGAGGATAAGAAGCAATGGGAAGGGAGAGATCTTAGAGGAGCCAATTTGGGGAGATCTTTAGTTTTCCAAAGAAGCCAATGAAGTTCCAAACTATCCTTAGTAAAGCCAAGCCAGCAAGAAAGGAAGTAGACAGAGATGGCAGAGCATACAGCCAGTAGGATCTCAAGAAAAGCATTTCAGTGGACTGAAAAATTCCCAAGGGAGGAGCAGGATCAAACAGAGGAAACAGAGAGGCCTACAAAGAGCCAGGAAAAACCCTCTCAACCCAGGAGTAAATCACTACTCAAACCAAAGAGCCAGGAAGAAAGACTTCCAGCCCAATAAGTACCTTTCACACAAAGAAGCCTGGGCCTCTAAGTCAGCTCAGAGAGCATACTTAGAATCTTAAGATTCAAAATCTGTCCCTACTGGGCTTTAACCGACTGTCATCCAGGGCACTGGCTAGGAGTCAGCCTTACCAAGAGATTCCCAATTTATTTGCATTTCCATGGACAAGAATCATTTGCATTTTTATCTCTTTTCTACAATTTACAGAATTGTATAATAGCTCAAAGACAATGAAAGGTAGAGATTACACTGATGGGTAAACTAGATAGGACACACACTATTTTCTTTTCTCCCTCATATTTAAGTCTTTCAGTATTTTCTGACATGTCGGACTATTACAAATGGTGATAACAAAACCAATTCAAAGTTAACAAATATTTGTTACTATTCCTCAGACTAGGAAGTAAAGGAACAGTTTTTTCTTTTTCAACTACCACTTTTGAATGTCACATGATATTAACAAAGACTTTCTCTTTAACCAAACTTTAATTTGATTCCTCTAAGTCGTTTTCTTGACTAGTCCCCAGTTTTACTAGACCTGCATAGCCCAGTGTTAGCAAGAATTTTGCAAAGTCAATTTAAAGAGAATTCCCCACCCTGGATATCTGATCACCTTCTATATCTGATCTTTGAAGGCTTTTTCTTCACTCTTCACTGACTGAGGATCTCTTGGTGAGGCTGACTCTTGAATGCAACTGATGTTGTCCTGTGGTCAATTTGCATTTATTTATAAATTCATTTCAGAGTTCCTTACTACCTATATTTATGTGATCCTTTAAATCCTCTTTTGAACCAGAGTTAAATAAAATTGTTGGTAAGTGTTCATTTATATCCATATAAGTCATAATCTCATCTTTATAAAAATATTTCCCTCTGACGGACATTTTTATTTAGTTCCAGTTTATTTAATTAATATTTAGATAACACTTACTAGGTACTGGGTACTGTCCTAACACTTATAAATATTAGCTCCTAGCATCCTAACAAATCTATGTAGTATACATTACTAATATTCTCTCTATAAGGGAGCTGAAGCATATAGAAAGGAGATGGTGTGACTGAGGACACACAGCTGGGTACAAACCAGGGATTTGAATTCAGACAGCCCATGCTCTTACCCAACATGCTGTGCAAGCTCTCATTTACCTATTTTTATTTCAAAGAGTCTAATTCTGACTGTTGTTTAAGTCCCTTCTCTCCCTTTATTGCAAAATATAGGAATTTCACCCCCCACAAAAGCATTATCTTAGAAAAAAAATGTAATTGGTTTATCAAAGTGGTTACCATGCATTGAAAATACTACAAAGGCCTCAGTGGTTTCCTGCTATACTATTTGACAATGTTTTGTAACATACAACATACCAGGGATTAGGGGATTACATAAAAAAATCAAATTTGTTGATATTAATCATGTATCTTCTATTTGTATTTTCTCTTTTTTGTTTGTTTATGCAAGATAATCAAGTTTGCAGATTCATTCATCCCAACACATCCTCTATGTGTACTGGGAGTCTGTGTACTACTTACATTTATTAGTTTATTCCAAATTCTGGCATTTATGTTACTACTTCGCCTCTTTTCTCAGGCATCAATAAACCACTTTAAAGATATTGATCCCTTTTATGAGGTAGGAATATAATGCAATGTTATAGTAAAAACAACAAAAACAAATTGAATCAAATGTTTATTAACTCACATTAAGATACATTAGGAGAAGCAAACTTTGTTAATTGAATCTTAATTAAGTTTAACTGACCAATGTTATCCTATTTTAAAAAGCATAACTTTTAAAACTACAATTGATAATAGAATTTTCATAAAAGTCATAATTATATTTTACATTTCAAATTTTTAAAACATGTTGAACAAAATTGTCTTATCACTTTCCCTTAGAACTGCCAAACTACCTAAAGGCCACTTGATAAAGAGCTAAGGGACCATTACTGGGTCCCCTGACCATGCCTGGAAAACTAAGATGCTGGAAGATACTCATCTGAAGTGCCTAGAAATACTTCAAATTCTTATATTCCCATATACTAATATCCTCTGTATTCTAGCATCCATGGGCATGATACAGAAAAGCCACCAAGGGCACCAATGAGTTGACTGATGGTCTCTCTACAAGGAACCTGCTGCCAGTGTACCTCTTCCATTCTGAGGATGCCAGAAAAGTCAGTTAGACCACGCTACAAAATCAACAAACTAAAGATCAAGCAACTGTTTAAAGAAATTAATATTTAAATTAAATTAAATTTATAATCAAGATGATCAGAAAAATCATTTTGGGTTCATGAAGGTGCTTTAAGCTACACAGCCTGAGAACCAGAGGAACCCCAGAGATACAGGCTGTATTTCTGAGATTATATCTTAAAACTGGGCAGCCAGTTGATCTGCACACCTCTATCTCCTATCTGATCATGCCTGCCTAATAATCACGACACCATATTCCAGATTCCTGCCTGTTTTGCCCTTCCACCTTAATAGCTCACAATTGGCTTGAAACTCAATACCCCTGCCTCTCTTCCTAGTTCCAAACTTCCACAGAGCTTCCATGGACGAAAATCTCAAGAACAGATTTTTTTTTTTTCCCCCAGCCCTGGGACTCCAAATTAACCCTGTCAGGGAAAGCCAAGAAAATCTTCAGATAAAGTGCTCATATTTAGGGGACACCTCACCTGATCAGGGAGGCAGGCATTCCAAGCATGACAACCATGCTAAGTAATGCAAGAAATACAAAGCCCAGCAAAGATGAACTCCACCTTCTAACAGAATGACAATAACAGACACAAATAACTTCAATACAAGGAAGGTTATTATCAATGCCGTAACAAAGATTCAAAGTGCTTTGAGGTTCAGACAGAGAAATAACATTCAGTGAAGTTTTTATAAAAGTGAAACTTCCAAGCTGAGTTTTAAAGGATCAGTAAGTGTACCAGAGGGCTACAGAATGGGATGAAGGTGACAAGGTGGAAGGCCGTTTCCAAAACATAGGGGCAGAAAACAGAGTATGCATTGAGGAAAAGTAAGAATTTATCCAGAAGGAAAATATGGAGAGCACCACAAACTGAGGGGTAGTGGCAGATAAGACTCAAGCTATTCAGGTTTGAACCAGATGGTAGAAGGCCTTGGATGGTGACTGAGATCTATTAAAGAACTCACAAATTAATAGCTTCTGCTGAAGATTTTCTTCAGCTTAAATACTATCATTATTGTTTTTGCTTTTGAAATTGCATTTTAATTTTTAATTAAACTTCAGCATTCAAAATTACATTTCATATTAAATGTGAGATTTCACATTAAAACCTAGATTTCCGGGACGCCTGGGTGGCTCAGTCGTTAAGTATCTGAGTCGTTAAGCGCCTTTGGCTCAGGTCATGATCCCAGGGTCCTGCGATCGAGTCCTACATCGGGCTCCCTGCTCAGTGGGGAGCCTATTTCTCCCCCTCCCTCTCCCTCTGCCACTCCCCTTGCTTGTGTTCCCTCTTTCGATGTCTCTCTGTCAAATAAATAAAATCTTTTTTAAAAATAATAATAAAAAAATTAAAAATAAAACCTAGATTTCCTACTCTTTTTGAAAAATCAGGAGACCTAGAAATATTGAGCCCATATCCCCACATGACATGTGAGTAGAGGTTACACACTTTGGATAGGCATCCTTCACTTTCCAATTTATAACAGAATATATTTGTTTACATGTAAACCAGGCTAGCCTCACTCAGTTACATTACTTGTCTGTCTCCCACAGGCATTTGGATGTTAGATTCAAAGGATTAATGACCACTGACTACAGATCCAAGAAATCTATCAGAAATGTATTAGAGGGGCACCTGGGTGGCTCAGTTGGTTAAAGCCTCTGCCTTCAGCTCAGGTCATGATCTCAGGGTCCTGGGATCGAGCCCCACATCGGGCTCTCTGCTCAGCGGGGAGCCTGCTTCCCCCTCTCTCTCTGCCTGCCTCTCTGCCTACTTGTGATCTCTCTCTCTCTGTCAAATAAATAAATAAAATCTTTAAAAAAAAAAAAAAATGTATTAGAAATAGAACAGTTACTGAAGTGGCATGAAAAAGTATGAAACAAGTTTCCACAAAAAAAGAACAAATGCTTACATGTCAAACAATAAAACTACAATCAAAACTTAGGGGAAAAAAAACTTATATTAGGAACTAGGCTGTGGTAAAAATTCAGTAACTGAAGAGCACAAAACTAACTGAGAAAACTATGCTTTCCTTAATTGGTTCATTTACCTGTAAATAAGGAGGATTAATGAAAAAAAAAAAAAATCAGTAACTAAGAATGGCCAAAAAAGACTTCCAAAGAATCACACTTCTCTGTGTCTATGTCATTGGATAGTACTCTTCCGCAATGGCTCTGGACTTTTCCATGTCCTTTCTCCTTTTCCTTTTCTTTGTCTTTGACTAATGGGACATCAACAAACATGACCCAAGCAGAGGCTTAACGAGTGCTTGCACATTGACATTTGCCTTCTCTAGCTATGCCAAGACCACTATGTGACAAAGTCTAGGTGAGTCTATCAGAGAATAAGAGGCCACGTAGAAGAGAGACAAGTCATCTCAGATGAGGTTCCCTAGAGCAACCAGCCTGACAACTGCCAGTCAGATATGTAACCATCCAGAACCATCTAGCCCCAGCCAAACCACCTGCTAACTATAGAAACTCCTGGTTAACCAGAGACTAAAGACCTATAATAAAAAGAATGTTGTTTTCAGCCACTAAATTTTGGAAGAGGTTGTTGCACAGCAAAGCTGATTGGGAAGGGAGAGGAGAAGGAGGAGGGGAAGCAAAAAGGGGCTTTGAAGAGGACTAAAAGAAGTCCAAACAAAAATGAAGTTATAAACTCCCAGCTTAACAGCTACTATAAGTTTTCCTAGGAGAGAAGATCTTCTAATCTAACATCTACAATATTTAAAAGAACCACAAGATTTAAGAATGAATGGATATGCTGGAATAGAGAGGAATGTGTGTGGAGGAGAGGGGTGCAGTGCTCAGCATCATATCTTTAAATAAGAACAATAGATCAATGTGTATACATAGTAATTTTTCTCTTTCCTAAAATGGTATGTTCAAAATTTTACCCATATATTTTGTATGGCCTGTTTTTCTATAGTAACACTGAATCATGATAACCAGTCTTTTGAGATAACTTAAGGAAACTAAGACACAAGGAAATTAAGCAACTTGGGAAGATGTCTCAAAACCGACAGAGCTGAGATGTGAACCGCAGAAATGTGATTCCAGAATCCATGCGTTTAATCACTGTGTAATAGTGCCTCATAGTAAGAATTAGCCTTACAAGGTTAAAAAAGTTAGAGTCTTAAATCCTTAAAGATTTTTTATTTACTTATTTGAGAGAGAGAGAGCATGAGCGGGGTGGCGGGGGGGGTCGCAGGTGCAGAGGGAGAGGGAGAAGCAGACTCCCCACTGAGCAGGGAGCCTAACATGGGGCTTGATCCCAGGACCCTGAGGTCACGACCTGAGCTGAAGGCAGGTTAAGCTGAAGGCTTAACCAACTGAGACAGCCAGGTACCCCCAGAAATTTTTTTAAGTTTGATTTAACTATTCATGAAGATGTACAGTGTGGGAGCTTACACAGTAAAAATGTCTTTTATCCTAATGATATAATCTGCTAAAAATCAATTTTTATGACTCTTAGTCTAAAATTTATGTAAGAATGATGCAACCTAATATTTCAAGTAATCTTGTATAAAAATCAACTATGTTCATATAGTCCAAAGAAAAGGAGAATCTAATTTCTGCCCTTTTAGTAAAGTTTATGAAATCCTAATTTATAAAGACATAAATAAATGGTTCAAATAAACAAACAATATTTAAAAATTAGAAAATCAGAAAAACAGCATATAATTTGCCTTCTTTTTCATTATTTAAGTGTAGCATTTTTCAGTAGGTTAAGATACTTTAGTGGGTTGCACAGTCAGTTTCATACACTGCAACCAACTTTTTCACAAAATGATATAGAACAGAATTAAAATATTATAGTGAGCATGTAGTAATGAAAAGTACAGTTCTATAAAATTTTATTTCAGGTACATGTACATAGATACACACCTTTATGACTAATATGTTTGTAACTGTGGATCTTGGGTAAATTTCTCATTGAAATTTTGAAATCACTGTGTATTTGCATTTGTCTCTGACACAGAAATGTTTTTAAATGTTGTCATTTTGATATTTTGTTGTTCCACAAAAATGAACAAATTTTAAAGACTAGGCTTCAAAATATTACACAGTGACCATTTCTGTAAGATTTCTGGGATGCAGAACTAACACCTGATTATTGACTAGCTTATATCAAGATTTTACAGGGTCGGGGTACCTGGGTAGCTCAGTCAGTTAAGTGTCGGACTCCTGATTTTCGCTCAGGTCATGATCTCAGGGTCAGGAGATCAAGCCCTGCCTTGGGCTCAGCACTAGGCTTGGAGTCTACTTAACATCTTTGTCTCTCTCCCTCTCCCTCTGCTCATCCTCCCACCCCACTCTCTCTCTCTCTCTCTCTCAAAATAATAATAATAATAAAGATTTTACAGGGTCTAGCACAGAGATAGATATTTGATAAACACACAGCAAACACAGAATTCACTGACCAATTGATTACCAAATATTTTTATGTTTAGGAGGACCTGTTTTGTTCAACAGGGGCAAAATCCACATAGTAAAGTACATGATAATGGACTACAATATCACATACAAAACTATAACTAACTTGTACAACTTAAATGAAAAGTGAACATTTTCAGAAGATATAATTTAACCTGTAATAGGTACCTAAATCTAAAGAAAACAAGGAAATGAAGGAAAAAATGAAGGCCTAAATTAATAAAGAGGAAAAACTGGAATTCCACAAAATTTTTGAAAGAGAACTTGGAACTCTATAAGATGAAGACACCAAAGTCCTGGAAGACCAAAGTCTTCCCCAAACTTATAGAATTAGTTGATGGCAGTTCCAGTATTGCTTTCCCTCCATAATGATGATTCATACACTTTGGGTGTAATCTTATAATTTAATTACCTAAAAGAACATCTTTCTATTTGTGTTATAGTTATATTATGTACCTCTACTATCCCATCTTCTAAGAGTCAGTAAAGGATAGTGGTAGAAAACCAGGTTCTAGAAGCATTATGCCTAGATTTGAATCCCAGTTCTGCCACTTACTAGGTATGTAGCACTGGTCAAATTTAATGTTTCTGGGGTTAGTAAATCGCCTTGCCTGTAAAATGGGGTTAGTCTCTATCTTACTGGGTTGTTGTGAGGATTAAGTGAATTAAGACATAGGATAGCACATAAAACAGTGCCCAATTTATGGTTAAAACACAATAAATGTTAGCTACCAAGAGGAAGAGGAGAATTACTACTACTTTGGAAGTCTGGGCAGAATCCCTTTTTTGTGCCATGTATACATCCAGCAAAATACTTACTTTTCAAAAATAATGATCGACTATATTGACTTAAATAGCCCACCCCTGGCAGGAAAGCCAGAAATGACCCAACCAATAAGCTGGGAATGGGGAAGAAAGTTTCTCACACTGAAGCACCAAAGACACTAAAATTAGGTAAGTGCATACAGACATACGAAGGTATGCAGGAGTCAAGGAAACTGCAAGGGAAAATTTCAAGAGCACCAAAGAATAGAAGCTAGCAGTCCCAATGCCAATAAGAGAACAAAAAGGTGGGCCAGATGTCCAGAAAGAATCTGGATTAACTGGCCAGAATTGTCATACATGACAGTCTATGGCTTGGCTTTCTATTATGTTCAGCCTTGGCAGGGCACGCAGGGGTCCAGCCAAATTTAAAGGAGCAGAAGTTGAACTAACACGCCTGCAGGATGCTAACATCTGCAACAAATCTGAGTTCTTTGACTTAGACTGTGTTAAGTTAAACATTAAAATACTCAAATCATATTCTTTAGTTCTAGGGTTTTTTTTCTAAATAGTATTTAATTTTCTCCCAGGATTCTTTGAATATTATGGTAATAATTACTTAATTAATATAATTACTAATCTTGGTTCATCTTTATTCATAAGCTCTCTCCATTTATTATCACTAGTATAATTTAGTTATTAACCACTGAACTACACTTGGCACTGTACCAGATGTTATGCAATTTAAACACACAGCTGCTGCCCACCAAAAACAAGTAAAAGAAAATCACTGACCTATCTAATCAATAAGTAAAATTGGAAGGGAGCCTGAATAGAAACACAGATCCCTGAGGAAGCTCTTAAAGTCATCTTGTCCTGAACTAAGACTGTGGCAATGGAAACAGGAAAGGGCAAATGCCAGCAAAACTATTCAAAAGCCGTATTTAACAAAGTGTTCGGGTCTCAGTGCAGGAAGGAGGACAGGAAATTGCTGGGACTGACTTCCTGGTTTCTGATCTAGGGAGCTATGAGAGGCAATGCACTGAGAGCCAGGTGTTACATGTACACAGGTCTTGGTGCTCAAAAGAAAGGTTTTCAGGCTAGAAATGCAGATTTGGAGACATTGTCATGTGGTAGGGGCCCTGGGTGAGATCATCACAGGTGTACATGTAAAGGAAAGCAGGCCAAAGACAGAACACTGGAGAACCCAACCCTTTATAGGAAAGGCTAAGGGGAATAACATGAAAAAGACACAAAGAACACTAACTTAGAGAGACAGGAGAAAAATCAGCAGAAGCCTTGTGGAGGAGAAAGTTTCATAAACAAATGATCAGTAGTTTCAAAGATCACAGAGAACAGAAGGACCAAAAATGTCCCATTGGATGTAACATTATGTCATCACTGGTGACCTTAATAAGAACAGTTCCAATAAAGCCAGAATATAGATATGCCGACAGCCAAACTTAGACCATTATTACCCCACAAGATGGCAGAGAAATAAGATGGAAAGAATCTGTGTCTCCGAATAGCCACATGGAGTTGAACTTCCAACTGACCTGCAACACTCCCCTGTAAAGTTAGAAATAAGCACAATGTTTAAACCATAGATCACTGGAAGGTCTCTTTGTTACAACAGCCCAGTCTTTCCCTAGCTTACCCATCCAGCAAATAAATATACCATAACTTATCTAATCAATTCCTTTTTGAGAGCATATAGGTCATTTCCCATTTTTATTGTTAAAAATATGAAAACCTTTATTTACACATAAATCTTTGAATATATCTCTGATTATATCTTTGTTTTCAACTCCTAAAATAGAATTACTGAGTAATGCATGGGCTTTAGAAGCAGACTACAAGATCACTCTGCTTTATTTTCATGGAGGTAAGGGGAACACACAAACAAACATGGCTGAGATAACTTCAAAAAAGATAAGGTGATGGAGGGAATCCTTTCACAATGTAATCTGTATCAAATCATCACATCGTATACTTCAAATATCTTACAATCATATTTGTCAATTATACCTCAATAAAACTGAAAGACAAAACTTTTTTAAAGGATAAAGTCTCGTCATTGGATTAGAGCTCCCTGTTTATCCAAACATGATTGAGAATTGTAGAAGTCAGATTTCATTAGATTCTTCATCTTCATTAACTCTTCCAATTAGTCATCCTTAAGCCCTCTAACTGTAGTTTGATTTTAACTCTCCTAACTCATATTGAACTAAACTGAACTATCAACTCTACTCTTAAAATATCCCATGTTCATTTTCTCCTCTTGACACTCAATGAAACCACCCTGGTGTATTAAGTTAAACATTAAAATAAACTGAATCAAAAGATAAAGGTCCCTTGTACTAATCTACCTTATCATCCTCATTTTCCACAACTCACCCATCACCCTGTTCTCTTACCAAGCCAGTCACTTTAATATTTCTCTGTCTTTATAAGTACTGGAATGTCATTCCCTTTCATCCTTTTGACAAACTCCTACTCATCTCCTAGGAGCTAGTACAAATGTCAAATGTTTTGTGAATTCTCCTCTACCCCGAATGACTGTCATTCAGTATATGATACAGTTATCAATTATTTTATAAATGATTATCAGTCTCTGAAATGAGGACACCAAGGCTAGATTCATGTCTTTTGCATATTTGAGTCATTCCAGATTCCTAGCAATAAGACTGATACATTGTATATACTCAAAACATTGACTAAAGGAAAGAAAGGAAGACTGCAAGGAGCACAGCAGGCAAGGATGAAATAAAGAAACTAATACAAAGGATATTTTCAAAATCAAGGCTACTCACTTGAAATATATTAGTGAACAACAGCAAAGACTATGTCAAACTAAAGCAAATTTCTATCCAGGCACAGTAATGACTTGGATATGATACTTTAATTTTCTGCTTCACGAATCACTAACTTCCAAAACTTCTATTTTTTATTATTTAATCTTTAAGGTAATTTCACCAAGTGTTTTACATACAATAAGCAAAATCTCTGGGAGTAAAGCTGAAGACATCATTTTAGCAAGCTTAAAGGTGATTTTTTTTTTTTTTAAGATTTTATTTATTTGACAGAGAGAGAGAAAAAGAGCACAAGCAGGGAGAGCGGCAGAGGGAGAGCAAGAAGCAAGCTCCCACCAAGCATGGAACTCCAGACTTGATCCCAGGACCCTGGGATCATGACCTGAGCTGAAGGCAGACACTTAACCAACTGAGCTGCCCAAGTGCCCCTTAAAGGTGATTCTTAAGTACATTAAACTTGGAGAGCCATTGCTCTAAATTATTATTTTATACATAAAATCATAACATACTTTTATTTTTTAAAAGTTTTATTTAAATTCCAGTTAGTTAACATACAGCGTAGTATTACTTGCAGGTATACAATACAGTGATTCAACACCTGCATACAACACCCAGTGCTCATCGCAGGTGTACTCCTTAATCCCCATCACCTTTTTAATCCACCCCCCCCACCTACCTCCTCTCAGGTAACCATCAGTTTGTTCTCTATAGTTAAGAGTAGGTTTTGGTTTGCCTCTCTCTCTCTCTTTCTCCCTTTGCTCATTTGTTTTGTTTCTTATATTTCACACATGAGTGAAATCATATGGTATTTGTTTTTCTCTGACTTATTTCACTTGGCATAATACTCTCCTAGCTCCATCTATGTCCTTGCAAATGGCAAGATTTCATTCTTTTTTATGGCTGAGTGATATTACAAAGCTGGAGTGATCAAAACAGTATGGTGCTGGCACAAAAATGGACACACAAATCAATGGAACAAAATAGAAAACCCATAAATGAACCCACAACTATATGGTCCGTTAATCTTTGACAAGGCAGGAAAGAATATCCAATGGGAAAAAGATAGTCGCTTCAACAAATGGTGTTGGGAAACCTGGACAGCAACATGCAAAAAGAATGAAACTGGGCCACTTTCTTATACCAAACACAAAAATAAATTTAAAATGGATTAAAGACCAAAGCGTGAGACCTGAAACTATAAAAATCCTAGAGTAGAACACAGGCAGTAACCTCTTTGACATCAGCTATAGCAACTTCCTCCTAGAATATGTCTCCTGAGGCAAGGGAAACAAAAGCAAAAATAAACTATTGAGACTATTTCAAAATAAAAAGCTTCTTCACAGCAATGGAAACAGCCAACAAAACTAAAAGGCAACCTATGGAATAAGAGAAGATGTTTGCAAAGGACGTATCTGATAAATGGTTAATATGCAAAATATATAAAGAAGCTATAAAACTCAACATTCAAAAAACAAATAACCCAATTAAAAATGGGCAGAAGACATGAATAGACATTTTTCCAAAGAAGACATACAGATGGCCAACAGACACGAAAAAATGCTCATCATCAGGGAAATACAACTCAAAACTACAATGAGATATCATCTCACACCTGTCAGAATGGCTAAAATCAAAACAGGTGTTGGCGAGGATGTGGAGAAAAGGGAACCCTCTTCCACTGTTGGTGGGAATGAAAACCGGTGCAGCCACTCTGGAACACAGTGTGGAGGTTCCTCAAAAAGTTAAAAATAGAACTACTCTCTGATCCAGCAATTGCATTTCTAGCTATTTACCCAAAGAATACAAAAATGCTAATTCAAAAGGATACATGCACCCTGATGGTTAGAGCAGCATTATCTACAATAGCCAAATTACAGAAACAGCCAAAGTGTCCATCGACTGATGAATGGATAAAGAAGATGTGGTTTACACTGATATAATTTTAATACAATATTGGAAGCCCAAAGGCTTTTGTAAACTATGCATACCATTCACAGAAAGTAAAAGCTATTAACTTACTGACTCAGTGTGTTCCTGAGTTTTCCCATGTTGTCACAAACGGAAAGTATATATAACTTCTAGCACTATTTAAGATGCTGGTAATGATAAATTCCATAACAACTATACATATGATCATTATTTTTGAGGTTATAAATTTTCAGAATGTAAGACAGATTATGAAATCTGCAATTCTAAAAGATTTAGGGAAAATAAACATCCTGAAATTCTGGGGTAGCACCTTCTCAACCTTCTCCTTTAATGATTTTTATATGATTAAGATCAGACTTTCAGTACTGATATATAAAATCATACACACTTGCATAATCACCAACCTGTACTAGAAGTACCAGCCCTGAAGGAAAAGAATACATAATCACACTTTGAAAAAATTTTTGTCTTGGGTTATCCTGACAAATACATTATAGATTACTTTTAAATCTTTTCATATATTTACATGAAATTTTTAAAAAGAACTTTAAAAACTGACTCAAATAACTAATAAATTGAAATGGAAAGAATTTTTCAGCAGCAAGACTTTACATCAACTTCTTTCAGTGGAATCTACTAACAGATGTAATCAGTAGTGTACCTATATGCAAAAATATCACAAAGTACATTTCAAAGGAAAAACCAAAAAATTTAGCAACATTTTTCCATGAGAGACTGTATGATGTTCATTCTTCCAAGGTGTACATACATACATAAATGATGAGCTGATATAAGCAATGTGATAGCTTTAAGGTAACTGATGCATATAAAATATACAATTTCCCCTCTATTTAGTCATATTCTATTCATTTAAAAGAATTGCCAAATGATAAAAGCCAGTCTATAAATAAGTCACAATAACCCAAGAAGTACCCTTACTGTAGTAGGAACTAAAACCATAAAAAGAGGGGCACCTGGGTGGCTCAGTCAGTTAAGCATCCGACTCTTGATTTCAGGTCAGATCACGATCTCAGGGTCGTGAGATCAAGCGCCATGTCGGACTCAGCGCTGGGTGTAGAGCCTGCCTAAGTCCCTCTCCCCATTTGCACGGTCCCTCTGTCTCAAAAACAACAAAAAACATTTAAAGAAAAATATTTAGATTCTCCTGAGCACACGGATGATTATGCTTCCCCCACTCTCCCACCCAGGCCTAAAATGCTCCCACTGCACATGCCTTCCGGAACTCCTGTTCTGAGATCCGAAATCTCACCTATATTCCTAGCCTAGCTGCTGAATGAGAACTTGACTTTCTGGACTTCAGTGAAGCTTAGCTGTCCTCTAAGAATATCAACTCATTTCAAATGGAGGTTGTGCGTGTGTGTGTGTGCGTGTGTGTGTGTGTGTCTGTGTGTGTGTCTGTGTTCAACACTAAGTGTTCCTCAAGGCTAAGAGGTACAGTAAATACTCCCCACTTTCATACCAAAACCATTTATTTTTTCTTCCTTCCTCCTCCAACTTCCCCTGAGGACTAGTTTCTCTTTTTCACTGAAGTCACCTACCAAGTCACTGCACACCTTCCTCCTCACTCAGTGCCCCCTTCCATTCCACTCCTGTTTCAACTTTCGCAGTAACAGCAGTTCACCTGGCCTTTTGGTTCCTTGACCTTCTCACCTCTAACAATCTTCTCTACCTCTTCTCCTCACCCATTCTCACTATGTATACTACTTTCAAAATAATAATCTCCAACATCTCAATTTCCGATTACTGTCACTTAGTCTTCACCTCACTTAATTTTGTCATATTGAGGTCTCAATCATTCATCTCACTCTTTCTCAGCTCTGCATCACAGCAAAATTTATCAAAGCGTTGTCCATACTCACTTCCTCCACATCTTTACTTCACATTCACGCTTCCATTGTCCAGGGGCTTTTTAAAGAATTTTTTAAATAAAAATTGAAAATAAAGCATACAAGAGATAATATATTAATATAAACTTTTTAAAGCACTTTTTAAAAATGTACATCTATCTAAGTATACACCACACAACTTAAGAATTAAAACACTACCAACAGGGGCGCCTGGGTGGCTCAGTGGGTTAAAGCCTCTGCCTTCAGCTCAGGTCATGATCTCAGGGTTCTGGGATCGAGGCCCAACGGGCTCTCTGCTCAGTGGGGAGTCTGCTTCTCCCTCTCTCTCTGCCTGCCTCTCTACCTACTTGTGATCTCTCTCTCTTTCAAATAAATAAATAAAATCTTAAAAAAAAAAAAAAAAACACTACCAACATATTTGAAGCTCCCTCTGTGCCTCTCTCCTAAAACTTCTTTGGAGTTTTAACAATATTCATGTATCCAGATATCTATGGCACATTTTTTTTTAAAGATTTAATTTATTTATTTGACAGAGACAGACACAGCCAAGAGAGGGAATAAAAGCAGGGGGAGTGGGAGAGGGAGAAACAGGCTTCCCGCTGAGCAGGGAGCCCGATGCGGGGCTCGATCCCAGCACCCTGGGATCATGCCCTGAGCCGAAGGCAGACGCCTAATGACTGAGCCACCCAGGGGCCCCTTTGACACATTTATTTTTTACTTTTTTTTTTCTTAATCTTTTTTTATTAAAGTTTTTTATTTATTTATTTGACAGAGAGAGAGAGATCACAAGTAGGCAGAGAGACAGGCAGAGAGAGAGGGGGAAGCAGGCTCCCTGCTGAGCAGAGAGCCCGATGTGGGGCTCGATTCCAGGACCCTGAGATCATGACCTGAGCCGAAGGCAGAGGCTTTAACCCACTGAGCCACCCAGGCGCCCCATATTTTTTACTATTTTTGAAATTCATGTAAATGGAATCAAATAGTATGCATTCTTGTGTAACTTGCTTGTTTTGATCAATATTATGTTTTAGGTTTCATTATGTTGAGGCATGTGGCCGTAGTCCACCAATTTTTGATGCAATAGTATTCCATTTTATGTATATGCCACAATTTATTCATTCTCTTGTAGATGACTATTTGGGTTGTTTCTAGTTTTTTGTTTGTATGAACAGTACTGCTAAAGAACATTCCTGAGCATGTCATCATGTGCACACATGTAAGACTATCATGATGACTTAAACCTGGAAGTGGGAGCACAGAATCATTGAATATTCATGGATTTAGTGCCAAAGAGCTTTCTCAAGTGGTTGTACCGATTTATATTTCGACTTAGTCACTCTTCAGCCTTCTACACACTTGGATTCTGACCCTATTAATCCACTGAAATGACTATCATCAAGCTCCCCAATGACCTCCATACTGTCAAATTCAATGACCACCTTTCTGTTCCCATTTCACTCAATTTTTTAGAAGTATTCAACAGAAATTACTACTTTAAATATGTCTTCCCCATGAACTTTTGGTTGTCTAAAACTGAAAGGCTCTCGTGACCTTTTATTGTCCTAGCTTTCTTCATATCTCACTAGCCACTCCTACACTTTCTCTGGCATGCTCCTGCTGCCACCTCCAAATTTTAAAGTTCCCCAAATCTCAGTCCTCAGCTACTTTTCTTTTCTCTATACATACACTCAATCTGGGGAATTTCATTCAGTCCCATGGTTTTAAATACCAGAAATGTTAATGACTCCCAAACTGATTATCTCCAGCCCACACAGTCCCTGAAATCTAGCCTTTATCAGGAAGTTGATCTACTTCTAAAATATATCTTAATTCCATCCACTTCTTCCCATTTCCACTGCTTCCACCTGGCCCAAGTCACTAAAAACCACTAACCTGGACTAGCTGGTCCCCATTTTATTTTTTATCCTCCCCACCTCCCAGAATACATTCTCAGAAACCAGGCTAATCTTTTTAAAATCAAAGTTCTGGGGTGCCTGGGCAGCGCAGTTGGTCAAGCACCCAACTCTTGGTTTCAGCTCAAGTCATGATTTCCCTGTCATGAGATCAAGCCCCGCACTGGGCTCTGCACTCAGCACAGTCTGCTTCAGATTCTCTCTCCCTCTCCCTCCTGCTCACACTCTCTCTCAAATAAATAAAATCTTAAAAAATAAAATGCAAATTCACTCTCCTGTTGAAAACATTTCAGTGGCTTTGTGACAGACATTACTGTCCCCCAATATCTATTATCCAATTCTTCCGTTTAGTAATGACCCATATATAGTTTTAATGGGTGTACAAGCTCAACCAGCTAGGGACTATACTTCAAAACCTCCCATGCTATTAAGAATGACCATGCAACTAAGTGACGACTAGAAATGTAAGTGGAAGCTACACTTAAAAAGGAAGTTACTAGTCCTTCATTTCCAAGAGACATGGATATGTACATGGTAAGTTGGCTTGAACCACAAAGATGGGGTAAAACCTTATCAGATGGTGAAAGACCAAGATAGAAGGAACCAAGGTCCTTGGGCAACCTTGGGGAGGAACTCAGCTACCAACTCCAAACTGAGTTGTTACATGAGAAACTCCTATTTTGTTTGAAGACCTGTACTTAGGAGTCTTTTTGTTACAGCAATTGAACCTACAGTTTCCCACTGTACTTAAAATAAAGTCTATGCTCCTTATCGTAACATGTAAAGTTCTATATAGTTCAACCCTGGTCATCTTCATTCTCCCAATAACTTTGTTCCCATTGAACTGAAACTGTGCCCTAGATGCTCTTCCCCTAGATTTTCATATGGCTGAACCTTTTCCATTACTGAGTTATTAACTCAAATATCACCTCCTCAGAATAACTTTCCTCACTATCCTACCTAAAGTAGCACCCTCACCTATTCAGCATCTTACCAATTTATTTCTTCACAGCATTTAACACAGTCTGAACTTGTCTGTTGATCTGTTTCTGTCTTCTAGGTAAAATGTAACTACTCTGAAAGCAGGAACTTCATTCATGACTATGTCTTAAATACCTAGTAGAATGCCTGACAGAAGGTAAAATAAATAAGGTTGAATAAAAGTTCTTCAAAAGATAAAACTCTTAAACAGTGCCTGGTGCTTAGCAGATGTTCAATAAGATTTTGACTGAAAAAACTAATGATTGTAAATATGGTTATAAAACAGAATATAAGTTTCATGATTAACTCTTCAGATTAAACAAAATGCAAAAACTAATTTGAAAATAAAATTTAACGTGAATCATAAACTCATCAATAAAAAACAGGAGTGAGAGGAGGATGGGAGAAGTGAAAATGTTTCATCTTATATTGCAGGAATTAAAAGAATTTGTTTATTCTTGATACCAATAACTAGAAAAATAGAGATTCAAATACTCAATATTTATTTTTTTTATCTTTTTTTGGTTTGTTTTTTGTTTTTTTGTTTTTTTTAAGATTTTTATTTATTTGCCAGAGAGAAACACAGTGAGAGAGGGAACACAAGCAGGGGGAGTGGGAGAGGGAGAAGCAGGCTTCCCACCAAGCAGGGAGCCCGATGCAGGGCTCGATCCCAGAACCCTGGGATCATGACCTGAGCTGAAGGCAGACACTTAACGACTGAACCACCCAGGCACCCCAAATACTCGATATTTAAAAATAATTTTCAGAATTATAAATAAAGGTTAGTCTCCTTTACAGGAAGAAAAAGAGTCTGCATAACAATAACAATAAAGCATTAAAAATAAATGAAAAACATTTATAATTATGAATACAAATTCCTTTGTAAAACTCGAGACTCTCAAAATGAGTGAAAATTCTATAAAGGAAAAATAATAAAAGAAGAAAGAGGGCAAAGATATAACTGGCAAATGAAAACAAAAACAAAACCAGAATGGAATTCAAGAAAAAAAAAAGTTTGTTTCTAGTGCACCCTACAATATTGAGCCAGAGAGGCAATGGGATTGGATGTGAGAACATACAAGCAAATAACTAGCAGACAATAATATTTATTGACATCTTCAATAGGTGATAAAATTGTGATTATATTGTATTGAATTTCTGCTATTATTTTAACATTAATAAGTACCCTAGCACTGGGGTGCCTGGATGGCTTAGTCAGTTACGTCTCCGATTCTCGACTCCAGCTCAGGTCATGATCTCAGGGTGGTGAGATCAAGCCCCACATAGAGCTCACACTGGGCATGGAGCCTGCTTAAGATTCTCTCTCCCCCACTCTGCTATCCCAACCCACACTTGCATGCATGCTGGCTTTCTCTTTCTCCCTCAAAAAAGAAAAACAGTACCCTAGCACTAATGCAACATTTTTTGTTGTTCATGTAATTTGAATTTTTATGAAAGCCTAATATAATGCAAAAAAGTTCACAAATGTAAGTTACACAATTCACTGAATTATTCCAAAGTCAGTATACCATATAACCACTACCCATGTAATCATGTAGTCTGAAACAGAACATCACTAACACCTAAAAGTCCCGCTAGTACCACTTTCCAATCACTATCCCTTCCCTCATCAACAAAAGTAACCACTATCTTTAGGCCTAATCCTTAAGTTACTTTTGCCTGCTTTTGAATTTTATATGCATGGAATTACGTACAGTACATTCCCTCATGGCTGATCTCTTTCAATGAACTATATTATTTGCATAATTTTTTTTGTTGCATGAAGCTCTAATTTGTGCATTTTCACTGCTCTACTCATTGCTGTATATTGGATTAAATATACCACAATTTATTGATCCGTTTTACTGATGACATTTTTGTTTCCAGGTTTTGCCTAACAGAAATAATGCTGCTTTGAACATGATAGTACTTGTAGTGGATATCTGCATGAATTCCTATTGAAATTACTGAGATATACAGGTATTTGTGCACCTAATATATATCTGTATACATACAGCTTTAGTAGATGCTGCCAGAATTCTCAAGTGATTTTCCCAAATCACACTGCTAGCAGCAGTGAATGCTGTCCACATTCTGCTCACACTTGGTACTGTCTTTTTAAATTAAGGCATTCTGGTAAGTGTTGTAATAGTATCCCATTATAGTTTTCAACAGTGCTTCCCTGAAGAAAAATAAATTGAGTAATTTTTCACATATTTACTAACCATTTGAATATCTTCTTTTATGAATTGCCTGTTCATTTATCTTTCCCATTTTTCTGCTTTTTCATATTGATTTATAGGAGTTCTTACATAATATGTATAAAATCTCTTTGTTAGATAAATGTACTACAAGTATCTTCTATTCTTCAGTTTACTTTTTCTCTTTTATTGGTATGTTTTGAGGACAGAAGATCTTGTCAATGGTCCAGCTTATCAATTCCTTCCTTTATGTTACTAAGTTCTATGTTCTGTTTAAGAAATATTTTCCTGTCTTAAGTTATGAAGATATTCTCTTATAATAGAGAAAATAAAATAGAGAAAATAAAGCCTCTAGAGGCTTTATTACTTTACTTTTCACATTTAGATCTTCAACTAAATGTGCATGGTAAGAAGTAGAAATAAATTTCATTTTTTTTCCCATTTAGGTATCCAAATGACTAGCAACATTTAAAAGATTATTTTTAACTGACGAAAAGTAAAACCCACTATGAAGATAAAAATTACAAACTTCTAAGCGTCAAATAACATAGCACTGAAACATGTTAGAAACAATGAAAAAATGACAACACACAACAGTAATGCAAAACTTTAATTCTCATAAGCATATGACAGTCAAATTACAGAAGGGATCTGAATACATGTAATAAAGACAATAAATAATATATAGAACTGTGTATCCTACAGAAGGCTCACCTTTCTCAGTGTCTGGGGAACATTTTAAATACTGATCTTATACTTATTCCAAGAAAAAAATCTCAAAAAATAGAAATTGCATGTGCTTTATTGCCTGATGACATTATAATAAATCTAGAAATTAACAACTGTATTTTACACATACATACATGCATTTCATAATTTTAAAAATACCCTCCTACATAACTCTTAGGTCAAGGAGGAAATCACACTGTATTTATCACTTAGAAAATAACAAAACAACACATATCAAACCATATGGGAGTTGGTCAAAGCTATAATTAGAAGCAAATTTAGAGCAATACAAGCTTTCACAAAAAAAGAGTAAAAATAAGTGGGGACATTATGCCATTAGAAAGGAAAACCTGAAGAGGCAATAAAAGTAAAATTATGTATTTTTTCAATTAGAGAGCAGAAAAACAAGAATTTAAAATAATCCTAGTGCTTCAAAAGTACTAATAAAATACACATATGTCCAATCTAATTAAATATTTTAAAAGAGAAAAGAAAATATAAGACATAAAATTGGTAATGATCAAAAGACTACTCAGATATGGGAGAGGTCAAAGGCTATAATGAAATTCTTTGTACAACTGTTTGCTAATACATTTTTAACTGGATGAAATTGATAATTTTTTTTTAAGATTTTTATTTATTTATTTGACAGAGATCACAAGTAGGCAGAGAGGCAGGCAGAGAGAGAGGAGGAAGCAGGCTCCCCGCCAAGCAGAGAGGACAATGCGGGGCTCAATCCCAGGACCCTGAGATCATGACCTGAGCCGAAGGCAGAGGCTTTAACCCACTGAGCCACCCAGGTGCACCGCAATTGATAATTCTTAAGGAAAACATATTATCATATTATCAAAAACCTGAAAAGACCAGTAACTATATAAGAAATTGAAAAAGATATCAAATAAATACCTATGAAAGGCTATGGTTAAAATCTATCATGTATTATCCATCTGCAATCTGCATAATATTGGAGAAACTTCTTTAACACACCCCAGGACTCCTATTAAAAAGAGGTATCCATTTATTCAATTATCAACTCATTTAGTTATTCAACAAATATTTTCTAATGAGGATCCTGTATGTACTGGACTCTGCTAAATACTAGAGACAGAAACATGCACAAGCCAAGCGGGGAGGAGCAAGATGGCAGAGGAGTAGAAGACCTAAATTTCGTCTGGTCCCAGGAATTCAGCTAGATAGTTATATCAAACCATTCTGAACACCTACAAATTCAACAGGAGATTGAAGAAAAGAATAGCAGCAATTCTATGAACAGAAAAGCAACCACTTTCTGGAAGATCCTAGAGATGCTTGTGGCAATAGAGAAGAAGGTCTGAACAAAGGAGCTTATATAGTGAGGACAAAAGAGACTTACAGAGAAAGAATCCTGATAAGATTTCAAAATTTTGTTTGAGTCCCATGTAAGGGCAGTGCAGTTCTGCCCCCCTGCTGAGGTGGTCCCGTAAGTTCTCTTTCTCCCCTGGACCTTCCCAATATCCCCCCACCTCCCTACTTTCATTGTTTTTCCTTTTTGGCTTAGTCTTCACAGAACACTCACAATGATCCTTCTTCTGAGTCAAGTTGGATGATGACACTTCTACTCAGTCTTTTCCTTAACTTCTCTTCACCCTTAGAATAAACATTCATGTTTTCTGAATGGCCTACAAAGATCATATGGTCTGGCTGCTGGCCACCTTGCCAACCTTCTTTTCTACCATTCTCCCCTCATCAGTGGCACTCCAGCCATACTGGCTTCCCTGGGATCTCCCCAACACCACAAACACATTCCTGTTTGAGGGACTTTGCACATGCTATTCTCTCTGCCTCATATGTTCTTCCTTTGTGTTCTCATTGCTCACGCCATAACTTCACTCAGGTGTCTGCTAGAAAGAGAGACCTTCTTGGACTCTCCCGTTACAAAAGGCCTCCCTTGTCAGTCACCATTTATTTACCCTGCCTTAATGTTCCTGACAGCACTCAATAATGCCTGTACTTATATAGGGTTTTTGTTTACAAACGATTTCTATACTAACAAGTAGGCAATATACTAGCTACATAGTGCATGACTATCTTGGCCACCACCAAATCTCTAGTGCCTAGAACAATGTCTTGCACATAGTAGGCACCCAAAAATATCTATTAATGACAAAATAGTTTAAGTTATACTGAATTGGATTTCTGTAACTCGCAACCAATACTTCTACATTTTGGATAGAGAAAGTAAAGCAATTTGGTTAAGGTGAAATAGTAATTTAATAAGCATGAAACTTCAGCTACTTGGCTCAATATTGGAGACTTATGTGCAATTTGCCTTTTAAGATGGAAGATGGTACAGTGTCATATGTATTTAGATTTTATATCATTTAACTGTGAGTTTAAGCATCTCGATTTTCTTCACCAGAAGGATGTGGATTATAATATCTACCTCACAGGGTTATTGTGAGGATTGGATTAAGTTGGATAATGTATGTAAAGCACCAGTCTCATTATAGACAAGCTATAAAAGTTAGTTCTTTTATTGTCCCCTTTCTTTGGTTCCTCCATCAAATATTTTTACACTATTTAATGTTACAAGAGACAAAACATTTCCAAGCAAAGTTCCATTACTTGTTATATTAACTACTTAATTAAAGCACAAAATTGTTAAAGCATGAGAAAAAAAAGAAAAGAAAAAGAAACATGCACAAGCCAAATACGATCCCTGGCCTCTAGAAGTTATAGAACACAGACAAGTAATAGGCGATGACAATACTGATATACTCTATAACAACAGAAGTCAGAGGGGAAACAAAGAGAATTGACCCCTAGCCTAACCAATGAGAACAGGAAGATGAGGGCAGAAACAAAAACTGGTACATGGTGAACACCTACTCTTTGCTGTGTCAGGTGTCACAAAAGACATTTTCATTCATTCCCCTGAAGAACTGTAGACAGATAACTTGCCCTATGCACAGGTTGATAAATAGAAGTGTAAAGATTCACATCCAAATTTTTTGGCTCCAAAGCTCTTGGATTTTTCCCTAATGCCACTAAAGGAGAGGAAGAAGTCTGTCTGTAACGCTACACACACACACACACACACACACACACACACACACACACACACTCAACTGAGGAACAAGAAAAGAGAACAGCAAACAACATATGGCTAAGACATAGACCAGCAGAGTCAAAAAAACAAAAACAAAAACCAAAACAAAAAAGGGACAGACTTTTCAACAATTAATGCATTTTGGGAAACTATCACTAGAGGGCGGCATTGCAAAGATTATGAATAACTTAAATCAACAGAAAAAAAGGACTAGGGTAAAACTGTAAAGCATTTCAACATTTAAGCTCATTTTTAAGTACTAAAAAGAAAATGTTTTCCTGTTGTTCTATAAATTTTAGTATGTTTAAAACATGTATAAGACATGAAAAGAAATGAAGATTTTTCTTTTTTAACGTGAGGACATGTAGAAATTATTTCCTTGGAGTTCCAGACAACAAAGACTAAAGTAACAATCAGTGAAGATAGATGAATAAGCCTATAAATATAAAAACTTTTTTTATAAATTAGCTTTGTTATAGCAGCATTCCAGCTTAAAAATAATCACATCTACCTTTATATACTTATGACTTTTCCCAGCATACTTATATGAATAAAATCAACTTATCCCATATAGAACCATTTTCAGATAGGCAGCCTAGTAATAGATCATTTAGTAAAAAATTAAAGCTTTGAGAAAGGACTTTTAACAAATGGCAAAAGGAGACAAAGAATTCTTCTAAAAGAAAATCATTATCTGCACTTTCTTACCTCCCAGTCACTCCATAATCCAGTTTTCTAGGTTCTGCCCCAACTGAAATTGCTCTGGACAAATTTGCCAGTGGTTGCTCTGTACCAAATCTGAAAAACTTTGCATTCTTTGTTTCTCCACCTCTCTATAGCAACTGACACAAATAGAACAATCTTCCTTATTGGAACACTGATTCCTTGTCTCTAACATATCCAAATCCTCACTCTCTTTTACCATCTACAAGACTGTTGCTCCTCTCCCTGGCCATTGTTAAAAGTTTAGAACTCCTTAAGAGCTCCATATCAGGTCTCTTCTCTTCTCTCATTGTAACTTTTTTCTTTAGAGAATCTTTACTCCACCATAGAGAGGGCTTTCTAAATTTCATTCTCCAGCTCAGCTCTGTCAACTGTACAGTAGCCATCTCTACTTAGATATTCTACAAGCATCTCGAATCCAACACGTCCAAGCCTAACTGCTCACTTTTCACCAAAAGTGTGTGATTCCTCATATATCCCCCTTGCCTTTTAGCAGGTAATACAACCATCCAGTCACTCAAGACAAATTCTACTTTCCAAACAATTTTTGTTACCATTGCCAACCACCTTGGATTCAACCAGACATCACAAACTTGTGTTTTATATACACAATTTTAAATACACAATGGTATTTAAAATTTTGAATGTGGATTCCTTGTGGGAGAGAGGGGAATACATGGCTATATTTCCTTCCACCACAGAACCTGTGCCTCTCGAAGCTTTACAACACTGCCACATCTCAGTCATCTGACCTGCCTTACACCTGAAGTTGTTTTGGGCTTAATTACTTGGACTTAGACCACTACCTTATTAGACTATCTGAAATTCAAGTCCCACATTTTGCCTCTCTCCAGTTCATCCATCACACTGATACTAGAATATTACCTCTAAGATGCAAAGTGCAAAACTAACCACTTCAAATGCCCCTCCCCTCATTATTCACAGGTTAAGGGGCCACATATGACCAAGACTTCGTATGTCAGACTCCTGCTTTAACTCTGCAGCCTCCTGTAAGCAAGATTTTCTTAAAATGAAAATTCGGTATCACTCCTTCAAGCCCCACAGAATAAAGACAAAACTCTTGAATAGTCTATAATCTTGCTGTTCAAAGTATGGTTAGGGGACCAGCAACATCAGTATCACTTGGGAGCATCACCTCACCTAACAGACATAGGGTCCTACCCGACTTACTGAATCAGAATGTTGTTTTTTTTTAATTCCTAGATAATTAACATAGTATTATATTAGTTTCAGGTGTATAATATGATGATTCAATAATCCTATCCATTACTCAGTGCTCATCATGATAAGTGTACTCTTAATCACCTTTACCTATTTCACCTACTCCCTGACCCATCTCCTCTTTGGTAATCACCAGTTTGCAGAATCTGTATTTAAATAGGCAATTCACACGCATATTAATTTGCCTATCATAAAATGGCACTGGTCATTAGGTGGTCTCTGACTCCTGCCTCACCTGCCACTTGCCCTTAGAGAGCTCGCAACCCTTGGAAATGGCTAATAGGGCTCTAGAACTCTACAGGTCTTTAAATCTTGGATTTTTTTTTCTTGGCATCTTTTTTTTTTCTTCTACTTCCTGGTGTTCATCCACCCACTCATAAATTGATTCTCTTCTTTTAGGTCTTAACTTTGTTATCATCTCTTCTATAAAGTCCTCCCAACCATATCCCCTTCTCCTTTGTCCCTATGGTCTATATCAAGGATTACATTTCGTTTCATAATTTTAAAAAATCCTAGATGTTGGAATTTTTATCTCATTCAACTTTTTATTCCAGTACCAGAAGCAAAGCCAGAAGGGCTGAAAAACTGTTAGTTGAATTAAACTATAAATGAGGGTCATCACTCCTAATGATGTAGATTGGTAGTTTCTATTCTAAGCAAGGTCAGTTTCTGCACGGAGGCAATAAACACACATTTTTTTCCCTTTACTGTTATAATAAAAATAAACAGAAGTAAACAAATGAAAGCTAAACTTAGAGATCCTATTTCAAGAAACAGTCTGGTGGTGACTCTGACAACTTTATTTGAAGGAAGATTAATAATTTAACTAGAAAGCACTTAAATGGAAGAGTCACCCTGAGCTATTTCTAGAAATATGAAAATTCATCATACAAAGGAATCATTTGACAAGATAAGATTATTTATACAAGTTTCAAGGTAGGAGTAAATTGCTACCTTGGATAATAATTGTGAATGCCCGATGATGTATGCAATTGTGGGTGTGGGAGTGAAAGGTGTTTAGAATCTTTACCACTACAAGTGGTTTAACTTTCACAAAGTGGATCTGCACAATGACCAGGTAGTAATTTAGAAACCACAGTTAATCTTGTAAGGGTGAGAAAGTAGTAGGAATGCTATTGAAGGGTGATTATTTCGTTCAGCGGAAAAAAAGTCAGGTTTATAAATTCTCCACTTGCAAAATAATGAAAAGGAGCAAGTGTTTGACTATTCTTGAAAAATGGACTTGTAGATAATAGTTTCACTAAATCCTTATTCTGATTTTAAGGTAAAATTGCCTGAATGGAAGAGTGAAATAATTTACCTTAAGATTTATAAAATTGTGTCTGCTTATTTTTTAAGAGCTATATTGAGATATATAACTTACATATCAACTCCACTTGCTTATGTTATTAATGAGGAAGAAAGTGAATGTGGAAAAATCATGATACTAAAAATTAATATCAATTGTAACAGGAAAAACATCTACAACCAGCAGTTAACAAATGACTTTTCAAGTTTCTCAATGATCAAATCCCAGAGACTAATTCAATCTAAATGGCATCTAATATCCAGCCTAGACATAGACTCAACAACTGAGTGACATCTAATAGGCAATTTGGTAAATCAGCTAATTCCAATTTTAACTCACTACTAAAGAAAAATGTATGTCTTTTATACACAGAAGGGAAGAGAAGCTTCTTATTTCTTTTCAGTGATTCACCTTGTCTTTTTTGGATCCTCAGCTCATCAATGGTTCATAAAATCAAGTCATTTCACAACTAGGAAGTACCCATAAGCCACCTGTGCACTGGCTAAGGAAAGGGAACCAAAATGGAAATTTACTGAGTAAAGAAAAAAAGAAAAAAAGAAGAAAAAACTCACATAAATGCTTAATATAAGAAGAGACTGCCAGGGTCAGGAGATGTGCAGTATAGAATTTCTTTCTTCTCAACTAGAGTGGAAATGGAACTTGAAAACTGATTACATCTCTACCATAACAACTATATCCCATACCCACCGCTTCATCCATTTTTAGATTTTAATTTTTATTTCAATTAATTAATTCAACACTAAGCACTTGCTAAGTGCTAAGCACCATGCTAGATGAAATAAAAAATGGTGCTTAAAAAAGTTCTTTAGGAACCTAAGATAGAGAATAATTTTTCAATATCTATCTTATATACTTTCTAATTTCTTCTTAGGACCTACCAGGATTCTTTCTGCCAATATTTCATGAGGACATACAAATACCAGGTTAGGATGCCTGGGTGGCTCAATTGGTTAAGCAGGTCATGATTCTAGAGTCCTGGGACTGAGTCCTGCATTGGGCTCCTTGCTCAACATGGAGCCTGCTTCTCTCTCTGCCTACTCTGCCTGCTGCTCCCCTTCTTTCTCTGACAAAAAATAAAAATCTTTAAAAAAAAAAAAAAAAATACCAGCTTACAAAAGTTCTGTAGAAACCCAAGATACAGAATAATTTTTTAATATATATTGTACACGTTTCAATCTCTCAAGACCTACAAGGATTAATTCATTGCATGAAGACATGCAAAATACCAGGTATAATACAAAGCACAGGAAACATGATGAAAAATAAGGCAGCTCATCTACACTAGATAAGCTTTCAGTGTAGTGAATGAGACGGAAAAATAAATAGCCAATTACAATAAAGTCCAAGAAGTGCTTTGGATAATCCTATACACAGAGTAAGGACAGTGGGGAGCGATGAGGCTGGAGAAGTAATTGTTAACAGCAGGTAACACTATGTGCCAGGCAAAGTCTAAGCACTTTCAGATGTGTAATCCTCACAATGATCCTACAAGGGAGGTGATCTAATGATCATCCTCCTTTTACAAGCTGAGGAATCGAAGGAAGTTTAAGTTTCTTAGAAGTCACACAGTGATTAAGGGTGGAGCAGGAATGTGAACCAAGGTTATGTGCTTCCAAAGATCTTACGGGATCATAAAGAGGCACTTTGTATGAGCTTAGTCCCTAATCAAAGAAGGACTTTTAAAGGGTAGTAGGCAAAATAGTGATTTGTTCAGATTTACCTTTAGAAAAACTGTTTTGAGAATGGTATGACAATATGCAGCAAGACTTTAAAGATAGGTAAACAAGTTATGAGGCTGCCATTATAATCCAAATAAAAACTGTTCAGAGCCTGATCTCAGGTTAGAGACAAAGATGATAGAGGCACCAAAAAAATAAGACATTTTAAAAAAGAAGCCTTAATAATTTAGAACCTGCCAGAAGTAGTTATTGGAGAATAGTAAATGATAACTTGAGATAAGTGCACAGATGGAAAGGTCATTCTCCAAAACAAGGGTAAAATGTAAATAGGCTCAAAAGAAGATAAGCAGTTTAGTTTTAGCCAAGTTGACTTAGAAACAAAAGTATAATAATAAACTTGATACGTTATGGTCATACGTTGAGGTCTCAACCATGAAATAATTTGGGGTATTTTCAGAGCTACTTAACTATTTGTGAAAGTCTACTGGTTGAATGTGAAATTTGTCACGTTTCCTAAATTTTTGTATGTCTTACATATTTCCACATCTCACTGTATAATACTGGTAGAGTCAGTCAATCATCTAGTAAAATCATCTCAATTTCCTCTCTCAGTTAAACGAAATACTGCTATTCATAAAACTGGCAATTCCATTGCACCTAGCATAGACAAGTGATTTGCAAAGTGTTTTCAGCCTTTAAAAACATAGTTAAAGACCCTCTAACCTTTTCTGACCAGTGAATAAAATAACAATTTATGTTTGTATAATCAACAGTTTTCCAAAGTGTTTCTATTTACTGTCCCTTCCAATCTCTACAGTTAATACTGAGTTATAATGAAAGCCAAATAACAGGTAAGTCTTTTGAAATATATAAATGGCAATATAGAACTACAACTTATAAATCACTTCACAGTTCATGTTACACATAAACATGTTATAGACTTGATTATAATATGAAACTGAAACGTAGAAAATATTACACAATCTTTTGATAATCTAGTGGAAATGAGAAAAATATAGTAATATAATTTAAGTTGATAACCCAGTAATAAAATAATGACAGAAATATGTAACTACTCAAGCTGAGGCCAAGAGAATTGGTAGCTACAAAAATGAAAAGAGGGGCGCCTGGGTGGCTCAGTGGGTTAAAGCCTCTGCCTTCGGCTCAGGTCATGATCTCAGGGTCCTGGGATTGAGCCCCGCATCGGGCTCTCTGCTCAGCAGGGAGCCTGCTTCCCCTTCTCTCTCTGCCTGCCTCTCTGCCTACTTGTGATCTCTCGCTCTCTGTCAAATAAATAAATAAAATTAAAAAAAAAAAAAACTAAAAAAAAACAGAACCCGTGTCTATGAAAACTGGGTTCAGTGACTTGACATAATGAGAAGTTTAATAGTAAAAATTCATTCTCTACACTATAGACATATGTTTTTTTCACCAGTAAGCTGGTTAACTTTTTAAAATTCACACATACAATTCCATGGGCACATACAAAATAAATGTAAGGTGTTTGTCTCCTTCAACATCAGGATACAAACTAATTCCTGACAACTTCCATATCTGTTAACTGCCACTTTGTTGTATTTTAAATTGTTACACTTTAAAACTTAGAAAAATCATGATGTTAACTATGCAAATCTAAAACAGCCCTAGATATTTGCTACTGTAATAACTTTCCTTATGTAAGAGTAATAAGGTCTTAAAGAAAAATATTCTAATATTCTAGCTAACCAAAGTAATGTCCAACTTCACATCCATATGTATCACTATATTAACTCTGCCACCCCCCAAAAATTAAAGTTATTGATTTTTGTTGGTAAATGAAATATTACATTTTAAAATCACTTCTCTATTATGCAGGGATTCTTTATTATGTAATCCTATTTCCAGGAGAGCCCTTAGTATGTATAAATCCAAACTCCTTATTTTACAGCTGGGTAATCACAGACCCAGAAAAGTTTTGATTTCAGCAGGGTTCACAAAGCCCGGTTCTAGTCAGTGTATTCTCCAGAACAGTATTCAAAAACATTCACCTTTTTCCCCTTTATACCGTTGGATGCTCCTCTTTTGCCTGCTCTTTTCTGAGAAGGGGTAGAGAGAAGGGATATAAGTAAATTCAATTAAAGTTCTCAAGTGCTGAGGCTGAGGAGAGAAAGGTTCAACTGAAACTAGTGCCTATAATAATTTTGACTACATTTCAAATGTTCATACTAACGCTCAACTCTTATAAGTAAACATAGCTTCTATCTTGGTGTTCCCAAGTATCATAATCAATACTGCATCCATTGCACAGTCACAGCAAAGTATGTATATCACTGACCACTGTAAGCATTATTTCTAATTATTATTCTATCAAGTGATAAAATACAAAACTACATTTAAATACTTTTCCCATAATTCTTAAATTCTTCCTCAGAAATTATAAAAGTAACACTTTCACTAAAACCAATGTGAGAAAATATGAAAAGGAAATGATCCTCTCTATTCCTTCTTTATCCTCCATCCCATGTATCAATATAATTATACCTGTCTTTACTTCAAATATATACAGCATGAACCCAGCAATTACACTACTGGATATTTACTCCAAAGATACAGATATAGTGAAAAGAAGGGCCATATGAACCCCAATGTTCATAGCAGCAATGTCCATAATACCCAAACTATGGAAAGAGCCAAGATGCCCTTCAACACATCAAGAAGATGTGGTCCATATACACAATGGAATATTTACTCAGCCATCAGGAAGGATGAATACCCAACTTTTGCATCAACATGGATGAGACTAAAGGAGATTATGCTAAGTGAAATAAGTCAAACAGAGAAAGTCAATTATCATATGGTTTCACTTATTTGTGAAGGAATAACATGAAGGACATTAAGAGAAGGAAGGGAAAAAGAAGGGAGAGAAATAGGAGGGGGAGATGAACCATGAGAGACTGTGGACTCCAAGAAACAAACTGAGGGTTCTAGAAGGGAGGGGAATGGGGGGATGGGTGAGCCTGGTGATGGGTATTAAGGAGGGCACCGGTTGCATGGAGCATTGGGTGTTATACACAAACAATGAATCATGGAACACTACATCAAAAACTAATGATGTACTGTATGGTGTCTAAGATAGCATAATAAAAATTAAAAAAATATATACACAGCGTGTTTTATTTTTAAAAAGTTTTTAAGAACAGGGGCGCCTGGGTGGCTCAGTGGGTTAAGCCTCTGCCTTCAGCTCAGGTCATGATCTCAGGATCCTGGGATCGAGCCCCGTGTCGGGCTCTCTGCTCAGCGGGGAGCCTGCTTCCCCCTCTCTCTCTGCCTGCCTCTTTGCCTGCTTGTGATCTCTCTCTGTCAAATAAATAAATTAATTAATTTTAAAAAAAAGTTTTTAAAAACAGAATACTGAACTATAATTTTCTTCACTGATTAAAATATCAGACATTCCTTAAAATGAAGAGAGAACCTATTTTTTAAGAGCTCACAGTGTTCCACTGCAACCATTCTCCCTCTTGATGTGCATTAGTTATCCCTAGCTTTTTGCCACTACAAGAAATGCAGTAATAAACATGTACAATTTACCGTGTCAGACTAAAACAAAGTGATACCCTTATAAATACACACATTCACTCTGAATTAATAAGAAGGCACTCATAAGAGAACCCAGCATATGATAGGGACTTTTAATCAAGAAATCTCCTAGAGAAAGGCTAAAGAGAACACATTCTTGACAATTGAGACATTTATGTTCAACATGGTTCACAACCTGTTCTAAAAGTCCTTAAAATAAGATTGAAGGATCAGAGACAAAGTTCATAATTCACATCACTAGTCTGGAGAACTGAAACAACCAATTATAAGTTCAAAAACAGTCTTCCTCTTGAAAACCGTCATTTAGGATCAGAGTTTATAACAAAACGAAGCTCAATATTTAGTATAAAATACAAGATCAGTATCCGTATGACAACATATTTACTATTCTAAATTTTTTATTTTGAAATATACAGTAAAATAAAGTCTGTTAAAACCTCGAGGAAAACAGAAAATCATGACAACACACCATAAATAGCATAATTATTAAGTATAAAAAAAGTTTCAGTTTCATCAAGTAGTCTATGGATATCACACTGAAGAAGGCTGTACAGTATGATCAGGAATCATCATACTTCATCTTGAAAAATCTAATATTTATTGATTAAAAATATCCTACAATGGTTGGTTTTAAGCACTACAGAATTTTAAAATACAAGAGGGGTATCCTGCAAAACTCTAATGATAAATAAACAAACTGTACTTTTTAGGTGTTTGGCAGACACTATGTATTTTTATTCATCCTTGGAAGCACTGCTAACAGAAGCAAAACTGCCATCATTCACAGAGGAAAAAGCAGTAGTTCTGAATGTGAGAACAGTTTATGAGAACTGTACAAAGCAGAGACAAAAAGTCCTGGGACTAAAGCATCAACTGTCTTTCCACATTAGTAGATGGCCAGCATTTTTCATCAAGACCCACAAAATTCAGTCCCTTCTGAACTTTCTCCCTTCTCAGCTCTCCATGTTCACTCTACGAAGTCCTGTTGTCATTACACAACAAAAATATATGCTTCTATCACCCTTTAGGTCTGTTTGCCTTCTCTCAACAGTATTTCTTTTTCCTTCTTCAAAACATTCTTTTCAAAGGAGTCTTCAATGAGTCTTTCTTGATTCAAATAGACTGGCAGACAAGATGGCATAAAAGAGCTCCTTTCCTAGTGCCCAAGCTAGAAAAAATAAAAATAAAAAAAGAGAAAATAATACAAAATTCTTAAGAGCAATATTTCTTATTTTCATTGAAACAAAAAAGAAAGAAAAAAAACTGTAACAATATGCTCTCGTTTCACTTACTTTAGGCCAATTTTATCGACATACCTTGGCTCATATCTACTTACTTGTTATAGGTATATGTTCCAACTGCTCTATGTTTTCAAAAACGACTTCCCCCCACATACTCATGCACACTTCTTACATTATTATTTTAAAAGCACAACAGAATTATAAACTATCAACACTATAACTGAAGATGTCATTTCTAAAACTTCAATAATATCTAGAAAATTTCTATAAAATTCCCTGACATATGATTTAAAGAAAAACATTTATTTGCAATATTTTTAAGCTGCACTAGAACTAGAGCTATCTTGGAAGCTGCTCACTGAGCTCCTGGCACTTAAGTCTCTGTTATTCTACAGGAAAATCCAGCATTTTAAGACTTAAGGAGCTCCAGTTAATTACTTAAGTCCATGCAGTGTTAAACATCTTTATGCCGTAGAAATAAATCAGTGTCAAATGGTTAAATAATCGATTAACATAACTGAAGAAATGATCATTGACAAATTAATTAAAAATAAAAATTAAGCATATGTTCAAAATTTTTAAAACTCAATACAGTTCACAGATCTAAACACTTTCCATTAGTTTCTAAAGGGTGCTGCTAGCCAATACTATCATGTCGGCATGCTGTGTACCTAAATGTTCCTGGTGAATCTTATTACCATAGAAGTCTGTGATTCAAGAACTCTAATACAATTTCCTTTGTTGTGAAGATGACAACAAAAGTTGTGCAAGAGCAGAAAAAGAGACAGAAAGATGCTGATATTCTTTCCTAATTCTTCTAATACCCTTCACAAAAAAAGACTGCTCCACTGCAACCCTCCCATCTCCCACCCCCCTTTAACTACTCCCCACTCCATCCAGAAAAAGAATTATTTTATTCAATAAAAACACAGCAACCAAGTAACATATATAAGAAGAATACCTGTAAGATTTTTCTTCCCATAACTTGTCCCAGGCAAGGATCCTCAGGCACTCTCTCCCATGTCATCCTCCACCACTTCTTCAACCATTAGAGATGCATCCTGAATGATGGTGGAGGGTTCAGAAGTTTATGGTAGATGTGGCATATTGAGATCAAGGATCATATCCTTCTCCTCACAAAAAAAGATGGAGCCTTTCAGGTGGTCCAGAACACAATTCACAGCTCTGTGATTATACTCACATGTTACTATTCTGATATTGAGCAATTCCTACTCTCAACTCAAAAAATCCCACCAGGATATACCTCAAGATTGTAAATAAGTCATTCTCCTGATTTTTCCCTTACTGTTCATTACTTACATCCTGACTCACTTTACAAAAGATGTTGGACTGATACTATCGATTACTAATAAAGAATACCCAGAAGATATCCTTACTTTAAGGTATTCTCTACATATATACCATCTCTCATAAAATCCATATGCAGTGATGGAAACAGCCACCCCCACCCTGATACTCTGGGTGAAAAAGAAGGTTCAGAGAAGTGTGTGAAAATACACTTCTATGAGTCTGGAAATAGTGAGGGAAGGAGATGATTGCTATGAAAAAACAAGAATGTATGTTACAAAGAACTATGCACCTGAGACTATGTGTAAATTAGAGTGATTTAGGTAACAACTGTTACCCTCGTATTGCTCTCCCTTCTTTTCCAACATAATTTTTAGTGTTTATTTTTTAAATAAAAATACGCTTCTTACAAAACAACATTATGTTTTAAGAAAACTGAAAAGTATTCTATCATTGCTCCATCATTTTCTCAAAAGGAAACCATTATTTCATGTCCTTTCATCTTTTTGCACATATTTGAACATGCATGATTTCTGACAAATAGCATACTATCCATACTGTTCTCAAACTTCTCTTCACTTGATATAACTTGACCATCTATCTTTTCACATCAGTATCAACCTCACTCATCTTTTGTAATATTCATATAACACTCCTTGGCATCTAGGTATTGTGCCTTATTTTTTTTTTTTAATCATTCTCTCCCCTCCTCTTATCTCCTCTGGAAATCAAAATACTTGGTTTCATGCACCATGTAACTTAATATTCAATCTTCATCTTTTTTCAGTATTTTCATTCTCCATCTTTTTAACCTTTAGGTTCTAGGATGTTTCCCCAACTTTACTTCTAAATCATTAATTCAGCTTTCAGCCCTTCCTTTGAATTTAACAATCAGATTTTTTGTGTCTGAGAAATCTGCAGATTGTTTCTTTCAGAACAGCTTCATTTATCTTTTTCAACTGTTTTAGCCTCTTAAATCTCTCTGCAGATATGAATTACATTTAAGTTCCATCTAGTTCTTGAATCATTTCCATTCTCCAGAGGTTAGTTTTTCTCTTAGTTCATCTTCTATTTGTACTGTTGGTTTTCTGGTATTCTTTGGTATTCCAGACTGATGAATGGTGTTCCAGAGCTATCTAACTGGCCTGGATTTCTCCTGTCAATCTATAGGTCTGTCCCTCTCTTAAGGCATCTTTGCTGAATAAGAGAGCTGATTTCAAGCTGAATGTGACTGGGCAGAGGATATCAAGAAGCACATTTTAATTTAGGATGTGTGATCATAAAGCAGGTTGTGGGCTAGATCCCCCAAGACTGCCAACTTATAAGGAAGATTTTACTTTAAGGTTAGAATGCTTTAATGTATTTCACATGTGTAGAACCATTTTCTTTTCCTTTCCTCCACTCTGTTCTTGGTAGAGTTTGCAGGCTCTGCTACTCTCTCCAATCACAACACACATATTAGAAGCCTTCTCCAGAATCACGATCTGCAAAACAGAAGCCATGACTCTATCCTAGAGATAAATACCCCTGCTAATAATCATTCTGTAACAAATGAGGAAAGGCAGAACCCAGATGGTGGAGTTTTTAAATTAGTTACTCTGATGATTACCCCACAGACCACCCCAATTCTTTGAAACTATTAACACAAATGTAGTTTCTTGAGGTCCACTGAAGAGAAACTTCTCAATTTCAGTTGTGTTTTTCTCTGCTCTTGTTTCTCTGTCCCTCTCATTCCATTTTTCTATTTTCAGGGAAATCCCCAAAATCTCTTACAGGAATGTCACCCTTCCTTGCTTCCCAATGCTGTTACAGGCTTAATTTAATACATTTCCAGCCACTTCAAACAGATATGGAGAAGGCTGGGAGAGCTGATCACCTGCCATCTTCTAACAAGTCTCCTCAAATTTTCAACGTATTTACACCTATAATTCTTCATAAATATCAAGTGAAAAGCATCTCCTTCTGCAATTCTATGAACAGAAATTCTTTGCAGAGGATATTTTCCCCCTTGTACTCTACACCCATCTACTAGAGCACAGGTTTTATTATTATCAAATAATCTAGAATTGTATCCCCTAGTTGTAATTTTTTTCCGTATCTTCTGTTTTATTTAGAACATTTTCTTTCAAGTCATATACTTCAAAGCACGTTATTAACAATTTTTTAGATTTAACCATATTTCACTGATTGGGTTTTGGCTTGTTGATTGCTTTTGTTTGTCAATGTTTATTGTATGCTTTTTTTTCATCCAGAATTCTCTATGCTGATTCATTTTGCTTAAGTCCTTCCAAATAATATATTCATTTATTTAAAATTTATAAGAGTTATAGTTCAGAGTCCTTTAAAAAGAGCACATAATACTTCTGCCACATATTTTTATCTCAGAATACTATACTTTTATCTCAGAATTCCATTGTTTCTTAGTAGTCAGTGTTGCATAGGAAAAATTGGGTGCCAATCTCATTCTTTCTTCTATAAGGGTAAACCTATTTTCTCGAACTGGACACTTGATTTTCTTCTGATTCTTGGAATTCAGAACTTTTACCACTATTCAATTTTACCAGAAATTGGATTCTAGTATATCTTATTTGATGGCATTCTTCGGCACAGGAAAATTTTATTCTGCCATTTTATTATCTACTGCTTCTGCAATACGCATTGTATTTTTTTACTTCTGGAATTCCTATTTCACAAAAACTGATCTGGATCGATGTTATAGATTGTCAAACTTTTCTCTCATAATGTTCAACATTTTTTGCTCTACTGTTTGAGAGAAATCTCAATTTGACTCTCAATATTGCTACTTCTCTTTTTAAAAAAATTACCAGGAAATATTTTAGACATACAAAGGAATTAAGATATTATTTAATAAACATCTAGGTATCTACCACCCAGCTTAAGAAAAAAATGTTATCTAGATAACAGAAATACCTCTCTTTTCCTCCCTGAGATAACCTAAATTTGGTGTCTATCATTTTCATGGATTTCATTATATATTTCTATTTATGTATATAGCTACAAAACTATAGTTATAATAGTGTTCTACATTTTTAAGCTACATATAATAATTATACTTTATATAGTATTCTCTGCTTTCTGTACTCCGCATATTTCTAAAGGTATCCATTGAATATGGATACCACAATTCATTGATTTACTATGATTTATAACTAAAAGTCCTTACACGGATATACGACAGTTTATTTATCCACCCTCCACTTACTGGGGCTTAAGATTACTACCAATTTCTCACTCTGACAAACAATGCTGTTATGAACATCCTTATCCTTGTCTCTGAACTTCTGTGTGAATTTTTTATGGCAATGTTTTTATAGCTATGGCTCATAATCCATCAATAAAATCACATTAGGGACGCCTGGGTGGCTCAGTTGATTAAGTGGCTGCCTTCGGCTCAGGTCATGACCCAGGGTCCTGGGATCGAGTCCCACATCCGGCTCCTTGCTCGACAGGGAGCCTGCTTCTCCCTCTGCCTGCCTCTCTGCCTACTTGTGATCTGTCTCTGACAAATAAATAAATAAAATCTTTTAAATAAATAAATAAATAAATAAATAAATAAAATCACATTAGTAGGTCAAGGTCACGAATAAGCATTAAAGAGAGGGAGACAAGAGGAAGAGGTGAGGAAGGAAGAAAAAAGGAAGAAAATGAACAAAGTGATAAAGCATACAGATATATGAAGCAAGAGTAAATTTTGTTTCCTGAAAATTTGATTTCAGTTGTTATGGTCAAAACAGATGAAGAAATAATGCTAAGGTATATACACATATACATGTAGAATTACTGGGTTGTTGGGGAAACGCACATCCAAATTCACTAAATATTGCCAAACTACTCTGAAAAAGTGGTTTTATAAGGCACCTGGGTGGCTCTGTTAATTAAGCATCCAACTTTTGATTTCGGCTCAAGGTCATAATCTCAGGGTTGTGAGATTGAGCCCCATGTCAATCTCTCTCCCTCTTCCTCTGCCCCTCCCCACTCTTAAAAAAATTTTTTTTAAGTGGATAATTTTACTTCTGCAAGCTAAGAATTTTCATTGCTCCACATGCTCACCAGCACAATATACTCAGACTTTTACATTTGTATCTGATGCTTGTCTAAAAATATATTTCAACGGGGTGCCTGGGTGGCTCAGTGGGTTGGGCCTCTGCCTTCGGCTCGGGTCATGATCTTGGGGTCCTGGGATCGAGCCTCGCGTCAGGCTCTCTGCTCGGTGGGGAGCCTGCTTCCACCTCTCCCTCTGCCTGCCTCTCTGCCTGCTTGTGATCTCTTTCTGTCAAATAAATAAATAAAATCTTAAATATATATATATATATATATATATCTCAAAACACTGTTTTCGAATAATTTTACAAGCTACTATTTATAGGAAAACATTTGTTTTCTTTCAATATTTGAAGATTGAATTCTGACTTCTAGCATCCATTGTTACAGTTTAGAATTCCACTAGCAGTCTAATTTTAATACTTTTAGAATAATCTATTTCTGCCTACTTTTAAATTCTCTTTGTTTTTAGTAATATCCAGTTATTTTTCTTTCTCTGGATTTACTGTTTTTTCCGTCTAATGATTCACATAGTTTAATTTTGGAAAATTCTCAGTCATTCCTTTTTTGGATATGAACTGTCCTCAGTTTCTTCATTCTCCTTTTCTAAACTCCAACTTCACAGATGTTAGACGTTTATTCTTCTGCCTCTACAATTTCTTTCATGTTTCCATATCTCTGTTTTTTCAGCTCTCCAAGTTCATTAAATCTCTCTTCATCTGGGTTTAATCTATTTAAGCCATTTGGTATTTTTTTTCATTTTTATATTTTCAATTTTTAATTTCTAAATGTTTTATTCATTTGCAAATCTTCCTGGTGTTCCTTGATAGTATTTTGTTCCTTGCTGATGTTTTTATTTTCTCTTGCTTATGTTTTTAATCCCCCAATTTAGGCTCTATACATATGTGTACCTATGTAATATATATATAAAAAGACACACACACACACACACGCATATATATAAACTATACTAAAATGGTAACTTTAAGGTCCATCCCCCTAAAGAGTATTAACTTTTGTTTCTGTTCAATGCTTTGTAGCATACCAACATTTCATTATTTTAAAATAATTTTCTAAAAAATAATAATAATAATAATTTTCTGTAACTGCAGTTTCCTGAACTAGGCAGGTAATATAAATTGGAATTGCAAACCCACATGGAGGCAAGCTTGTGTCACAAATCTTTAGAGACTTTTCAACCTTACACCCAAATGCCAAGAGAAGAAAACTTCTCTGATGTTATCTGCTGGAAGTTAAATTTAATTTTCTAGGCTCTCTTTCATTAAAGCCTTATCTTGAAGAGCTCTGGCCTTATGCAAAGGCCTCAATTCCAATTCCTCATCTAATGGAAGCCCAAAGATCTCTCCCCTCAAACCCATGAGACCTTTAAATGCAAGACTCTAGGTCAACGAGTATTCTGAGAACAGAACACTCTAGATTGTAGCACCTTCTATATTTTTGGTGCCTAGGGATTTTACTTGGCAATCATATTTTTAACTGTGAAGAACGTTTGCACTGTTCTTTTCTCAATTCAGTGTTTTCTCAACTCTAATTATAAATTTTCAGTTTGCTTTTTTTTACATTAACTATGATTTCTAAACTATTTGCTTATCTGAGTCCTCTCTTTAGCACTGCTAATTTTCCTCACATATCCAGAATTTCATCACTGCCTTCATCTTTTTTTAAGATCTTTATTTAAAATTTAGATTTTTCAATACTGATGGCTGGTATAAGTTACTAATTTATTTTCAATTGTCTCCCCTACTTCCATCATGCCCAAAATGTAAGGCTGTGGGCCTTTGTGGGTGGATTTTGCACATAAGTGGGGTAAAAGGGAGAAACTAGTAGACAGCTTTTTTCCTCAAGATTCACTGATTCCGGAGTCTTCTAATTACCTTGATGTAATGCCCCCCCACAGGGCCATTTGTCTGCCTTAGCCCTGCCATCTCTATGCTGGGTGAATTTTTTTCTTTTGATTAACTTATTTATTTTAGAGAGAGAGAACACGAGTAGGAATGGGAGAGGGAGAGAGAATCTCAAGCAGACTCCACACTGAGCATGGAGCTCAACACGGGGCTTGATCTCATGACCCTGAGATCACGACCTGAGCTGAAACCAAGTGTCAGATGCTTAGGTGACTGCACCACCCACACGCCCCTAACATAGGTGAATTTCTGAACTATTAGAAAAGAAAGTATATTTCCTACTCAGAAACCAAATATTTTTGCTATGCTGAATTAAAGGCTGTTTAGTACTAATGGTTTTTAGTAATCAAATCTTGTCAGTTGTATCTTTCAAAAGTGCCCACGTTTTCTGACTGCATCCTTTCCTGTTTTCCAGAGTTGCTACGGATTTTCTTCTTATTCTTGTATTTCTTTGTCATTGCAATTTGGACTCAGCTATCATTTACTTGCTATAATTTTTTTAAATTCTTAGCTAAGTGAATAGTATTCCTCATGACATCCCAAGTTATATCCTCAAAAGAAGCAATCTCTCCCCCTAAAATAGCAAGAAGAACAGAAAAGTAAGAAGCAGGTCCTTTAAAAAGCCTCAGTTTATAGTTTCTTTCTCCCAGACACAATTTCAGTAATACTTTGTATCCCATCAATAAGCCCCCCACTCAAAAAAAACAGTCCTCTCCAACTCTTTTCCTACTCCAGTTCATCTTCTACTAAAGCATAACTGAAGAAATTTGAAAATAGAAATTAGGTTTTCTTCTCTTATCATGAAGAATTTACTTTATATTTTAAGTGAATTCTTTATTATAAAAGTAATTAGCCAACTTACAGAAAAATCGCAATCAAAAAAAAAAGAAAAATTGCAATCTACAGTTTTACAGATGGAGGGCATTAACCACGCTTGAATGAACAACAAATATAGTGACAAATCAAGAAATTTAAACAAAAATCGGAAAACCTGAGAACTATGCCAATTCTACCAACTGCTATGTTTCTTCTTCAATCAAGTTTAAATGGCAGTAAAACCAAAAGAACAACGTATGTTCTTTCTGATTTAATTTTCTATATAAAGATACTTCTCTGCTACTGGATGGCAATACAATTTTTCTAATACATTCATGTCACTCTACAAGGCAAATGATTACTGTTTTAATGGTCATACTTAATCATAAAAAATCAGTGGCCTGTTCAAGCCCTAATCTCAGTATTTAGAATGAAATTAACAGCAATTATAGCAATATTGCTTATACCCAAACCCATTAGATATTTACAACACAAAACACCGGCTATGTAAGTTTTCAAACGCATATCCTTTTAACCTTTCACCATGATGATTTATGTAAAAAAAAAAACTAAACTAAACATCCATGGACTATCAGTGTTTCTTGCTTTATTTACATGCAGGTCTGAATGATGTGAATATAATGACCTGAAGAAGTTGAAAAGGTAAGCTATTTAAAAGAATACCATGTCCAGCCCTTCTGTAAATTAGTAACTCTAAAGTTGCCTATTTTATAAATCTTGATTTTATTCACATTTACTTAAAAGTGGGGTTTGCTAAAATAAAGTCCAAAAAAATAGGATATTTCCAAGATTTAATATAAGATGTGTCTATTATATCATGATTCTTTTCAGCAAACCAACAAAGATTACTGATTAACATTTTGGTATTTGGATTTTCACATTTGGTAGTGAAGCAACTGAAAAAGTGATGGCTCTTTCTCAGCTTTACTGACCATTTAATGTTGGTTAGTTCACTAATTTCATAACATTCCAAGACACCAAATGACTTCAAATACAATCAAGCACTCCTGAAACCTTTCCAATGAATGAACATATCATCAGGATGTCTAGGGTAGAGACCATTATTTTGAAATTCTTTACATCTGATTTTGAGAATCGTTTAGGTTTAACATAAAAACTTTCTAAAGGTACAGTAATTAAATTAATTAATATCCCACCCCCACCAATCTTTTAGTAGAAAAAGTGCTCTATAAGAATAGTACTTTTATTGTGTAGCTTTACATACTCTCTGGTAAAACCCACATACACCTTAGCACTCCAGTCAGTCAGAGAAGCAAGTTCATAGAGCAAGCCGCCAAAAATTGCAAACTGTAGTTTATATTCAATATGTGGTCTATCCTACCAAAAAAAAAAAAAGTGACTAATAAAACAAATCTAAAGAAATAGCTTTTTAGAAAACTTTTTCAATAGATTATAAGTGCAAATTTGGAACACAGGTAAAATTAGAGAAATGTGAATAATTTATTTACATGGTGTAAAGTGGTATTCATTATATATCTACCTGAGGGGACAAAGCTTTCTTCTTCACTATAGTGATTATAGCCAATTTTATTATCCACAACAACTTTACCTTTTCTAATAGTTATTTGTTTTAAAAACATAATATCATTATGAATTATAATCCATAAAAATTATATAACACACAGCATAAAATACATGTTACCAAATAGCAAATACAATTAATAGCAGCCACCTAACACATAAACCCGTAAGCAATGCTTTTGGGGGAAAAAAAGGCAGCATCAACAGAGACCGAATGAAGACAATGTAAAGCCAGAGGCCTGGGTTCAAATCCAGACTTTGCCCTCACCAGCAGTGTAATCTTGGGCAAGCTAAGCCCTTGTACTTCAGTTCCCTCATCTGTAAATAAGATAACTATACCTGTTCCATGAGGATGTTGTGATGATTACATTTAAGTTAACATTTGTAAGGTACTTAGAAATATGTCTGGTACATATTAAGCACTTTATAAATATCTGTTAAAAAAAAAAAAAAAAAAACCTTTCCTAATTCCAGTGGAATGTTTGTTTCCCTTATCATTAACCCCAAATAACTCTTAGTTCTGTGGTCACTAATTTTTACCCCTTATCTCCAAACACACAGATAAATACAGGAGGTTTGGTTTGTTCACATAGATAATCAACATCATTGGTCTGAGAAATGAAATATCCTCTCCTCTGAACTGTGTAAAGCTCAATCAAGCTATCGATCAAGAAACTATATATCTCTTAAAATTATCACATAAGTTAAATATTTAAATGCCCATCATGATGAAATATATTTGGTACCAGTTACATAATTCCATAAAAGGAGTTTTTATTAATTACTAAATATGACTTTATGAAAATGTTTTTGTAACTCTTACAACTTATTTTTTTTAACTTACACTTTAAGATAAGAAAAGAAATGCAATGGAAGAAAGGAATGAACGAGACGGAAAAAAGAAGAAAACAACTGATCCTATTTACCAGCTAAAATATTTACTAAAATTTTACTGTAAAATTTTTATAGATAACCTTATGATGGATAAAACTCTTATCATCACTTCTATTTTGGCCAAATTAATGATACCAATTAGTAAATTTCACAAACTTGAAATCATGTTTCTGTGGGTCATGATTTTTTCATATTTTAAAGGATATAATAATACAAACAAGTCTCTTACACATTGCAAGCTATCTTAAAATATAACCAGATAGTCACATGTAATACTCTTTAAAATAAAGGTTAGACTTGGGTCATTAAAAAAAATATTTTAGGCCTCATGTGAAAAGCTAAACTTTTTCAAGCTCTATGGACCTAAGACATGACAAGGATCTCAAGGAGGAAAAAGAGATCAATTCAATTTTTGAAGATTTTTTAATACATAAAAAAATCATTAAGTTTAAAAAAATCATACATAAAGCTAACTTAAAATGATCATTGGTTTGGTAAATTAAAAGCTAATTCTATAATTACTGCAAGTTATCAATGTTAAGTAATTGACACATTATTTACTATGTGGATAACCAAGAGCCCATGCACACTTGTGCTAAATGAATAGATCCCTCTTAAATGAAAAGTTGAAGTCTAAAATAAAAGGCAAAGCTACATTTTTTTTAAAGATTTATTTGAGAGAGAGAGAGAGAGTGCACACAAGTGGGAGGAGGGGCAGAGGGAGAGAAACTTCAAGCAGACTCCCGCTGAGCACTGAGCCTGACACAGGGCTCAATGCCACAACCCAGGAGATCATGACCTGACCCAAAGGCAAGAGTCAGATGCTCAACCCACTACGCCACCCAGGCACCCTGCAAAGTTACATTATTTAGACAATGAAGATGATAGTGAACCTCTCCCTCAAAAACATTTTCTATAAGATACAGTACACAACCTCTATTCAGAAAAGGGTTTTGGTGCTCAAGGGAAGCAACTATAGGAAAACACCCTGAGGTGCTTGTTAACAGTTTAGGTTCCTGGGCCCTAATCCACACCTACTGAATCAGAACCTATATTGTTGCATAAACATTAAACAAATATTAAATATGTTAGGCAGAATTTTACAGAAACCAATAAATTCTAATTATTCTGTTAGGAACTAGAGGCTATTAAAATATGAGTCTCAGTAAATCTCAGCTGGCAAGACAAGTTAAAGGTTACCAAACATAATACAGAATTCTAAAAGGCAGACACTGTGTCTTTTTCCTTATTGAATCCCTGTCAGCTATCTGAATGATACATTTCAAAAACGAGTTTGTGGGCGTGTGGGTGGTTCAGAGGGTTAAGCATCTGCCTTCTGCTCAGGTCATGATCTCAGGGTCCTGGGATCAAGCTTCATGTTGGACTACCTGCTTGTTGGGGAGCCTATTTCTCCCACTCCCTCTGCTCCTCCCCCCTACTCATGCTCTCTCTCTCTCTTTCTCTCTCAAGTAAATAAATAAAAATCTTTCTAAAAAATGGGTTTGTGATTAACCACTTTTTGTTTATGTGCACTACTTTACCCCCTCTATTTTCCTGGATAATGAATTTAAGAGATGACAAGAAAAAAACGAAGTTTGAATAAGTTTTCACTATATTATGCCCATGAAAAATACAAATTACTTTTAAGATCAATGACAGAGTGACCAAAAATTCAGAGCAAAATATTTTCCATTATTTGGAAGTCAAGCCCCAGTATGAAATATCAATAAGTACTTGAAAATGCTCAGTAAATGGCAACCTGTCATTTAATGACATTTTATAGGCTGACTACAATATTTTATGTATGTTTAGTAACTTCATTGTAAGAATTTTACATTACAGACACATAATTATACTTACTCTATAAAACACTTGAGAATAAAATGTTTGCACAAGTATACATATGGAAGTAAAAGGTCTCTTAATCTTCAATATAACGTCCATTTACTAAGTAGACAAGTTTCCTTCAGCATAAGCCTAAAAGATGAGATTACTACCCATTAATTAATACACAAATAAATCTCAATAAAGTCAAGAATAAGATAAGAATGCCTGCTATGAGTGCTGTCATTTAAAACTATACTGGTGACCTTAGCCAAAGCAAAAGAAAAAAGAAGAGGTACAAATATTAAGAAGCTACAGAAGGCTTTATTATCTCCTTAGAAAATCCTAAAGTATCTCTTAAAAGACTGTGACTCAGAACAAAATTCCAGATTAGTATTCAAAAATTAGCATTTCCTATACCTCACCATAACCAATTAGAAAATTAAATGAGAATAAAGATCCCATTCATAATAATTTTAATCCAGCAAACAAATAGCAATAAGCCTAACCAAATGTGAAACAACTAAAATTAAGAAAATTATAAGACATCCTGACTGCATAAAAATGTAAAACTGTGGGTAAAATATATACATAATCATTAAAAATAGATAATAAGTCAAACAAAAATCTGCAATACATATAACTAAAAGTAATTTCCTTAATTTATAATAATCTCTTAAGAAATTAATGAAAAACATTTTCAAAATGAGCAAATGATAAGAGGAAATAATTCATTAAATAAACATATAATCCACTTAGAACAGTGTTTGGCCCATGATAAATGCTTAAACAAAAAAATAAACAGCTAATGAACATACTAAAGTAGGTTCAACCTCACTCATGATTTTTTAAACAGCAAAACAATCAGAGTAGCAAAAATAAAATACAGATAAAATCCACAGTTGGTGCTGGGAAGCATATATATGCATACACTAAAAGTAGGACTATAATGATGGTTCAACATCTTTAAAGTGAAAACTGAAAATATCTCTCACCTGAAAACCTTCAGCCTCTGACCCAGCAACTTCATGGATAGAAATTACTTTTATGATAGAAACATATATAACAATACAAAGATAAAATATAGGAACATCTATGAAATATACTATTAAAAACAGAAATTGGTATAATCAAAATGTCCATCAACAAGGGAGTAATTAAATAGACTATGAAGCCTGTACAAATAAATGAAATAAATCATCAGAATTTCTTATGGAAAGATTTCCATGATAGATTATGAGATGGGAAAAAATGCATAAAAATAAATAGTATTAGTGCATGATACTGTGTATAAAAGAAAAGAGAGAGGAGTTCTAAAGCACTAAAGCACTCTGTAAGAAAAGGAGAGAGGAGTTCTAAAGCACTAAAGCATTATATAAATACTAAAACTTTCTAGCATATACATGACCTATTAATGACAGTTACAAATTCGGGGATTGAGTCTGAAAGAAAGACTTATTTTTCATTTTATGCTCTCCTGTACTGTTTGCTTCTCCAGGTGCAAGTATCAGATTTATTAATTTTTTTGGAGAGATGTATGCTTAGATAAGAACATTCAACACTGTGACAATATCAACCCTTTCAAAATCTGATAAGATTTTTAAAATAGAATATGAATAGAACTCTATGAATATTCTATGAATAGAAGAAAATCTAAAATCAGTCTGAAAAAGTGTATCAAAATAACTAGAAAAATTTTGAAAAAGAGTGGATTTTTCCCAAATTATCGAAATACATAAAGAAACTATAATAGCTACAAAAATGTCATACTAACACAAAAATTAACAGATCACAATCAAACAGAATGAAGAGTCTAGAAACAGATTACTGCATACATGGAAATTTTAGTATATGATTAAGATAACATCAGTGGAGATAAGTAGATGTCTATTGGGAAACAAATCTAAGACCATCTACCTCCTACCACACAAAAAAAGAAATTCCATACAGACAACAAACCCAAAGTAAAAATAAGCCAACCTTTTGAAGGAACTAAAAAAGTACTTTCTTATTATAAAAAGAAAGCAAGTCTTAAATCTAGTAAAATCTAAAATGCAAGAGATTAAGAAAACACTTGCAAATGTAACCAAAAATTTTGAATTTTGCTAATAACAAGATAGCATAAATGACAACAGCAATCATTATTATAAAAGCTAGCACTCAGACATCACTTAAGATTAGACACTGTTCAGGACGCCTGGGTGGCTCAGTTGGTTAAGCGGCTGCCTTTGGCTCAGGTCACGATCCCAGGGTCCTGGGATCGAGTCCCACATCGGGCTCCTTGCTTGGCGGGGAGCCTATTTCTGCCTCTGCTTCTGCCTGCCTCTCTGCCTGCTTGTGCTCTCTCTCTCTCTCTGACAAATAAATAAATAAAATCTTTAAAAAAAAAAAAGTTAAAAAAAATTAGACACTGTTCTATGCTATTTACAATTACTAATTTATTTAATCCTCACAATAATCTTTGGAGGTATACCATCACTAACTTCATTTTACCAATGAAGAAACTGAGGTACAGGGATTCAGCAACCTTCCCAAAGAAGTGGCAGAGCCAGTATTCACCCTGGCTGTCCAGTTCAAGTCTGTATTCTTAACCACTGTACAACCACAGACTTTTTTTTTTTTTTCTAAGATTTTATTTATTTATTTATTTATTTGCAAAAGAGAGCATGCGTAAGCATAAGCAGGAGGAGGGGCAGAGGGAGAAGTAGAAGCAGACTCCCCACTGAGCAGGGAGCCTGATATGGGACTCGATTCCAGGATTCTAGGACCATGACCTAAGCCGAAGGCAAACGCTTAACTGACTGAGTCACCTAGGCACCCCAACGACAGACTTCTAAAAGATACTGCAACATTTACAAAGTTAAAGCACAAAAACAGGCAATCCAATAGAAAGATGGGCAAAAGTTATGAACAAGTAACTCACAAAAGAAATCTAAATGGCCAATTAAATCAAACAGCAAAGATTTACTAGTTTTTACCCATTCGACTGGCAAACATTTCAGGTATTAATGGCACCTTTTGTTGGCAGAGTTATAAGAAAACAGGCATTTATACAGTGTTGATGGGTGTATAAACTGTTTCAAGCAGCTTCGGAGAATGATTTGACAGTTTTATCAAAATTTCAATGTGCCCTGCCTGTAATGTAAAAATTCCACTTTTAGAAATCTATCTCCTGGAAATCCTCGGCCATATACACAAGGATTACAAACCTTTTCATCATAACCTTGTTTTCAATTGTAAGAAAAAATACTTAGTGTCCATCAAGGATAAAATAATTCATGTTAGGGACGCCTGGGTGGCTCACTGGGTTAAAGCCTCTGCCTTCGGCTCAGGTCATGATCTCAGGGTCCTGGGATTGAGCCCCGCATCAGGCTCTCTGCTCAGCAGGGAGCCTGCTTCCCCTCTCTCTGCATGCCTCTCTGCCTACTTGTGATCTCTCTCTCTCTGTCAAATAAATAAAATCTTTTAAAAAAATTATTGCTGTTAAGTAAATTTAAATAAATTATGATAAAATATATGGCCATTTAATAAAAAGGAAGGAAATATCAAAATATAGTTTTAACTACAAAAAAGCAAACTCCGAAGAACCATATATACATAATGCTAGGTTTTACACCAAAAATTAACAAAATACTGGGGCACCCAGGTGGCTCAGTCAATTAAGTGTCCAACTCTTGATTTCAGCTCAGGTCATGATCCAGAGTTGGGAGATCAAGACCTGTGTTGGACTCCACGCTGGGCATGGAGCCTGCTGAATATTCTCTCTCTCCCTCTCCCTCTGCCCCAACCCCCCCAAAAAACTAACAAAATACTATATATGAATACACATACAGAGTATTCGTAAAATCATAAAAAGTAACAGGATTAAGAGCACAGACTCTAGTGCCAGACTAGCTGGGTTAACCAAACAATTAGTTAACCTCTCTTGGTCTCAATTCCCCATAATTTTATCACTTACTTCCTAAGGTTTTTAGGTCTTCCTAAAAACTCCCTACTATTTGTTAATGCTTAGAACACCTCCTGATACATTGTTGTGTTGAATAAAAATAAACTAAAACATGCACGAAGGCCTAGAATGATAATCACCTAAGTGTTATCAGTATTTGCCTGTATGGCCTTTGGAGTTTGGGGAAGGAGAAACTACCATTTTTTAACTCTATATGTTTTTATATCTTCTGAGTACTTTACAATGACCATGATTTAAGTTCTTTATTTTATAAAAGTACAACAAAGTATAAATACACAGATATACAAATGTATAGTAGTGATCACATTTAGTGATTTCCAACACCTTATATCATATCACATTTACTATAAATTAATGCATAGAATAAATGTTTATCATTAACTTTAATGTTATTTTAAAAATAATTTTTCATACATTCAAAGGAAAATTACTTATTTATTTGTAACTTACAACAACTCATTTTAAGAAATAATTACAAAGCTTAAATAAGTTCTAATGTTAATTTCTAGACACATTTCAGATGTCAGAGCATTTAAGCAATTTTTCATTGTCAAAGTAATGGAGTTCAATCCATATGCAAAGAGATACATACTTTGCAATAAAAAGTACTTCATATAGTATGTCAGAAATTGTTTCAGAGAAATCTAGAGAGGAATCCCTCACAAACAGATACATAAAATATTTAGAATAACAGTATAACCCTATTTAGAAAAAAGACATGTTTTTATCCCATTGTTTTTGTTACCATATAAAAACTCATGGCATAAAGCAGAAACAATATTGAAAGAAATTTAGAGCTCTAAACATATACATTGAAAAAGAAGATCACAAATCAATAATCTAATTTTTTACATCAAGGAATTAAAAAAAAAAAAAGTACAAGCTAAACAGGAAGCTACCAGAATTAGAGAAATAATAAAGGCTAGTAGAGATAAAGAATAAAAATTAGAAAAGATCAACAAAACAAAGGTGTGGCCTTTTGAAAAGATAAAATTTACAACCTTTAGCTATACTGAGAGAGAAGACTAAAATTACTAAAATAAAAAATAAAAGTAGGGACAGAACTACCAACTTTACAAAAATAAAAAGTATTACAAGAGAATACTATGAACAGTTATACACCAAAAACTTAGATAACCTAGATAAAATGGACAAATACCTAGAAACACATCTAGAAATACCTACCAAAACTGATTCATAAAAAAAAATAGAAGATCTGAACAGACTATAACTAGTAAGGAGATTGATCAGCATTCAGAAACCTTGGGAACCTCCCCCCACCCAAAAAAATAAGGTCCGGACTAGATGGTGTCTTTGGTGAATTCTACCAAACATTTAAAGAATTAACACTAATCCTTCTCAAACTCTTCCAAAAAAAAAAATGAGGAGGGAACACTTCCTAACTCATTCTGTATAATCATTACCAGCATTACCCAATACCAAAGCCAGAAAAAGACATTACAGGAAAACTACAGATCAATATCCCTTATGAAGAACAATGCAAATAGCCTCAACAAAATACAAACGGAATTCAGCAGCAGCTTTTTTTTTTTAAAGATTTTATTTATTTGACAGCGAGAGCAGGAACCGCAGGGGGAGTGGAAGAGGGAAAGCAGGCTTCCTGCTGAGCAGAGAGCCTGATGTGAGGCTCTATCCCAGGACCCTGGGATCATGACCTGAGCCAAATCGAAGGTAGATGCTTAACGATTGAGCCACCCGGACGCCCTCAGCAGCAGCTTAAAAGGAATACATACCTTTTGATTTGAAAAGGAAGAAATAAAATTCTCTGTTCACAAATAACATGATGTAGAAAACCCAAAGGTTATTAGTTTGAATTCAGAAAAGTTGCAGGATTCAAAAATCAACACACAAAGATCAGTTTCATTCCTGTGTACTAACAATGAACAACCAGTAAGTAGTGAAAGAAAACAACTCCATTTATAATAGCATCAGAAAGAATATTTAGTAATAGAGTTAACTGGAGGTGAAAGACTTGTATGCTAAAAACTACAAAGCACTGCTGAAATTATCCCTTATATTTTATTATCATTAAAAAAAAGATAAGAAAAGGACAAGCATTGACAAAAACATGGAGGAACCCCTGTGCATGGCTGATGAGAATATGTAAAAGGATACAGCCACTGTAGAAAACAGTTTCGTGGTTCCTCAAAAAGTTAAAACACAGAATACCATATATGCTAGCAATTCCACTCCTAGTTTATATACCCAAAAGAACTGAAAATAGAGACTCTGATACTTACACACCAATGTCCACAGTAGCATTCTTCATAATAGCCAAAAGGTGTAAAAAACGTAATGTCTATCAACAGATGACATTATACAAAATGTTGTATATACATACAGTAAAATATTATCCAAACTCAAAAGAATGAAATCCTAATACATGCTACAATATGGATGAACCTAGAAAACATTATGCTAAGTAATATAAGCCAGACATAAAGAATATTGTATTATTCTATTTATGTAAAGTCTAGAAGAGGCAAATTTATGGAGACAGAAAACAGAACAGAGATTACCAAAAGCTGTTTAAGAGGGGAGGATGGGGAGGTATTTAATGGATGCAGTTTCTATTTGGGAAGATGAAAAGATTCTGGAAACAGGTACTGATAATGGTTGCACAACACTGTAAATTTACTTAAAGCCACTAAATTGTACACTTTAAAATGGTTAAACAGAGTCTGAATACACTCGAGGACCAAGTCAAGTTACCAGAAATTTGAACTAGTTTCTTAGACTACCAGGTATACATTTTTCTATCTGTCCAGCCACATACCACCCAAACAAGTGCAAGAATTCGGACACTACAGAGCATATATTTTTTGTGTTTGTCAAAGACACTCATAACTATGGCTAAATTCAATATTCTCAGGAATCACACAATGTCTACTATCATTAAGACAATCACGATGTCAGGCACCTGGGTATCTCCATAGAGGTACATCCATTATTTTAACAATCAAATAAGATAAATATCTCCAACCCCCATCTTATCTATATTCTTTGAGGTTGGATAGACTATGTCCTTAGATGGAGACTGACTTCCTCCCGCGTTGCTGGAGCTCCTTGCTCTCCACCATCCCTCATTGTTTTGTTCCTATATCCTCACACCTCTCTCCCAGGCTGCCCCAAAATTTAAAATTCTTCTATTTTTGTCTTTTCTTTCCAGACTTCTCATATCCACAAAAGGTCAAGGTATTTCCTCAAAGTCATCTCCTCTGATGTATGAACTATGCTATTCCCTTAGTATATGAAAATTGTTCAGTCACCTACTTTAAACAATTCTTCCCTTTCAATGACATTAAAATTTATATACAGTGAAGACCAGACACTTTTAATTCACTTGCTATTTACTTTAAGTGCTAAATAAGTTATAAATTTTAAAATATTAGCTTTTAATTCAGAAAGTATTTTGTTTTAGATGCCCTCATTCTTCTCAAATCTGACAGTACAAACTTCAAAATTCTTAAACCAATATACATAAGGGAAACAAAAAATAGCCCTGATGTTGCCAAACCAACTGTTTAAAAAAAAAAAATCTTCAAAAAAAAAATCTTCCTCGGCCAGTTGTAATTCCACTTAGTATGCTTAAAACAAACTATCAAATGGACACATTCACAAGGACCTCCACTAGACCTTACAAAATAAAATTTCAATAAGCATTTACAATTCCTACCTTTTTGCTTTTTTTTAAGATTTTATTTATTTGACAGAGAGATCCAGTGAGAGAGGGTAACACAACCAGGGGGAATGGGAGAGGGAGAAGCAGGCTTCCCACCAAGCAGGGAGCCCAATGCGAGGCTCGATCCCAAGACCCTGGGATCATGACACGAGGTGAAGACAGATACTTAACGACTGAACCACCCAAGCACCCCTAAAGGACTCTTTATTAACATATAATGTATTATTTGTTTCAGGGGTACAGGTCTGTGAATCATCAGTCTTACACAATTCACAGCACTCACCATAGCACATACCCTCTCCAATGTCCATCATCCAGCCACCCTATCCCTTCCACCCTCCTCCCCGAACTGAGCAACCCTCAGTTTGTTTCCTGAGATTAAGAGTCTCTTATGGTTTTGTCTCCCTCCTCGATCCCATCTTGTTTCATTTTTCCCTCCCTACCCCACCACGAGCCCCTGCCCTGCCTTTCAAATTCTTCATATCAAAGAGATCATATGATAATTGTCTTTCTCTGATTGACTTATTTCGCTTAGCATAATACCCTCTAGTTCCATCCACGTCGTTGCAAATGGCAAGATTTGGGGTATTTTGTTGGCTGCATAGTATTTCATTGTATATATACACCACATCTTCTTTATCCATTCATCTGTTGATGGACATCTAGGCTCTTCCCATACTTGGGCTATTGTAGACATTGCTGCTATAAACATTCTGGTGTATGTGCCCCTTCCACAATTCCTACCTTTTTAAAGCAAACAGACCAAATTCAAAGTAGATACGTAGTTACAGTTACAGGAATAGAAAAAAAAATCTGTGTTATATTATACATTGGTTAAAAACATAGATGTGACTAGGAGTAGTGAATTCAGAGTCGCAAGGACTTTCCTGCAAGAGAAAGGTGCATTCTAGAATAACAATAGCAAGCTTTGGAGCTATGTAGGCCTATCGATATCCTCTTTCAATTCTTATGACAACCTTAGGATGGAGAAATAATCAGCCCTTTTGTGGCAAGTAACAAATGAAGAGACAAGTTTAGGAATGTCACATGTTCTCTGGTTAGGACACATAAGAGCAGAATTAGGATCTGATGCCAGGAATGTTCAATCCCAAAACTTTTGCACTCCCACAGTTAATATGCAAGATACATATATATCAAAATAATGGAAATCACTCCCAATTACTACATGTCTGATGAGTATTTAGCATTAACTCAACTTATGCACACCTACACACACACCCTGTCAGTTTTTACCCGAATGTACAAGAGAAGTACAAATTTGGAAAATCTCTAGCTCTGTTATATTCATATGGCAGATACATCAAAACCTAAGATTGATGAGAGAATCCCCTATATTTTGAGGTTTCTTGAAAAACTGAATACATCCTAGTCCAATCTCTAGGAAACAACCAGCAATCTGAAATCCATAGCTTCCTTGGAGTTAGGCCAAACTGAACCTTAGTATTCCAAACCTTGAAAGCCACATTATCAGGGGGCCTGGGTGGCTCAGTGGGTTAAAGCCTCTGCCTTCAGCTCAGGTCATGATCTCAGGGTCCTGGGATCGAGCCCTGCATCAGGCTCTTTGCTCAGCAGGGAGCCTGCTTCCCCCTCTCTCTGCCTGCCTCTCTGCCTACCTGTGATCTCTCTCTCTGTCAAATAAATAAATAAAATCTTTAAAAAAAAAAAAAGAAAAGAAAAGAAAGGCACATTATCTTTTGCCCCGGCATGAATATGGCCAGGCATATAGACTACTATCAAACTGTATTTTGTTGCTGATCTGTATTTTGTTATATATCTGTTTTTTTGTTATTGAACAATATTTTGATTCCTGTTTCATCAGTAATCTTCAATGTGGTTCCAAATCAAAGGCTTAGATAAAACCGTAAATGGTATTTAAATCTGTGTTTTAAATACTTACATGGAAAATCAGTAACTATTTCAAAAAAGAAGACTAGGGGCGCCTGGGTGGCTCAGTGGGTTAAGCCTCTGCCTTCGACTCAGGTCATGATCTTGGGGCCCTGGGATCAAGCCCCACATCGGGCTCTCTGCTCAGCAGGGAGCCTGCTTCCTCCTCTCTCTCTGCCTGCCTCTCAGTCTACTTGTGATCTCTCTCTGTCAAATAAATGAATAAAATCTTGGGGGGAAAAAAATCATTATTAAAAAAAAAAAGAAGACTAAGACTTTTTAAAGACTCTTTCATGTAGAAAAATGATCATAGGGAGAAAAAAAAAAAGAAAATGAAAGGAAAAATACTGGCTTTGGCTACCACCAGTCTGTTCTATAACCCTATAATCTCAAAGTACCTGTCTGAACTGACCAAAAAAAGTATTTAAGTAAAATCTGTTTACTAGTATGATTTGCCTAAAGGGTTAAAAAGAAAGCTAACAGAATCTGTAAAGTACAGACTTATAAAACACACAGAAGGAACTTTTCATCTTGTGGTCTCAACACCAAGTCATTATATATGCCAAAAAAAAAAAAAAGACGTGGTTTTTAGTTCTGTATTAGTTTAAATACAAGTTTAAATACAAGGACAATTCACATAGCATGCAGTAGTATATACACCAATGCACAATAAAATATACTTTTGTTAAAACAATCTTGGGAAGTAGGTAAAAGGACCAACAATGAAATAAAAGTGGAGGAAAAACAAAACCATGCAGTGAATCATGAATCTCTAACTTCATATTTTTTCTCTCCATTTTAGAAATTAACCTTACTTGACAAATGTTTGACTAAACCAGTACTCACACCGTCACACAGAATATCATGACAAAAATTTTTAATGTTTTCATACATTATTACAATGAATGCCATTATTCTCAAAATTTTTAGAAGTTGTTTAGCCTAATTCTTTCACAGGGGACCAAACTGCTTGTCAGTAGCCAAGTTCTTTTCTGAAGCAAACCAACTAACTCAGTAAAGGGCTTAAATGCGATAAAATATCAACATAATTTCTTATAGTTGCTTTACATATCAAGAATCAATAATGCCACAGTAAATGCATTTAAAATGGCAATACTTTAAGGGTTTTTTTACATTTTAAATTATTACTATACAACAAGCTTAGTGTCTATGTTTATGCCCAGTTAACTTAAGCTCTTCTGACATTTTAAAAACATTTGTTTAAAGATTTATTTATTTGACAGGGGGGCGGGGAGGGAGCACCAGGCAGGTGCAGAGGGACAGGGAGAGAGAAACTTAAGCAGACTGCACTGAGCATGGAGCCCAAGGTAGGACTCAGGCTCACAACTCTGCTATCACGACCTAAGCTGAGCCCAAACCAAGAGTTGGTGGCTTAACTGATGGTGCCCCCCAGGCGCCCCAAGCTCTTTTAACATTTAAACTCATAGAAACTGAAATGATGACACTTAATTACTAATTATTATAAATAATAACATAAATGCTGATGAATACACAACACATGAATTCCCATCCTTGCCTCGACTAATTAAATATCTATGTAATAGTTCAAGAAAAACTTTATTCAAATTTATCAGTGGACTAACTTTTTTTTTCCCTAACTTTTAAAACTTAGTAAAATCAACCTTATATTACAGAGGTGTAAACGCGTATGTTACCTACATTAAAAAGCATCTCGTTTAATTTCTAAGCCCATCATTCCCACAAGAATCTTTACAAGAGAGCAAAAAAAAGGTAAGAGAAAGAAAATAATATATGAAAATACCACCAGGCAAGTAGTTTCTAATTTAGTCAATTCACACAACACATATTTACTGAGTATCTACTGTGCAGCAAGTACTATCACAGATGCCAGAGACATAAAGGGAAGTGAAGACAACATCAGCCCTATTTTCCTAGTAATTACAGTCTCATACAGAGAGATAACCTGATAAGATAATCCTATGATTGAGTACATAAAAACAAATTAATATAAATGCTCTATGAAAAAGAACATAGTATTATGAAAGTATCTAGTAAAGGAAACTGTTCCAGAATAAGGGCTCACGGAAGACTTAAAAAATAATAATAATAGAAGGGTTTCAAGGTGAGAAATGAAAGCTGAGAAAAATGAAGGTGAGAGAAGTGGTAACGGGCCTGGGGAAGGGGGGTAAATACAGGTAAAGACCCAGTAGTGAGAGTGGGAGGGAGCACAGTACATTCAATAAAGAAAAAAGCATAGTGTGGCCAAAGGCAGAGACCAAGAAAAGGAGTGGTACAATAAAGAGCCAAAAGAGGAGAGGGGCCAGACCATAAAGTTTAGGGGCACCTGGGTGGCTCAGTCGTTAAGCATCTGCCTTCAGCTCGGGTCATGATCCCAGAGTCCTGGGATCGAGACCCGCATCAGGCTTCCTGCTCTGCAGGGATCCTGTTTCTCCCTCTCCCACTCCCCCTGCTTGTGTTCCCTCTCTCACTGTATTTTATTTAAAATAAAACCTTTAAAAAAAAAAAAAAAAGAGGAGAGGGGCCAGACCATAAAGTTTAGTACATTTTAGGATTTTAGTCTTTATATTAGTCTTTACTTTTAACTGTAAAGTGAAAAATGTCTGTTTCTAATTAAGTTCTACTTTTGCAACATCTTTGTCGGTAATGGAAGCATCACAAATAATTGAAGAATAAGCCAGAGCAGTCTTTGTTGCCTGAGGCAAAAATAGGTTTCCGGTTTTTTAAATTTTATTTTTTTTAAGATTTTATTTATTTATTTGACAGAGAGAGACACGGTGAAAGAGGGAGCACAAGCAGGGGGAGTGGAAGAGAGAGAAGCAGGCTCCCCGCCTCACAGGAAGCCAGACACAGGGCTCAATCCCAGGACCCTGGGATCATGACCTGAGCCGAAGGCAGACACTTAACAACTAAGCCACCCAGGCATCCGATTTCTGGTTTTTTAAATTAAATTTATTTTAAGATCATATTAAAGGGGGAAAAATCACCAGCAACTCAAAATAAAAGATTTCTACCTAAGGGTGCCTGGGTGGCTCAGTCGGTTAAGCATTTAACTCTTGATTTCTACTCAGGTCATGATCTCGGGATCCTGAGATCAAGTCCCGTGTCTGGCTCCTTGCTGAGCCCGGAGCCTGCTTGAGATTCTCTCTCTCTTTCCCTCTGCCACTCCCCATGCCCACTCTCTCTCAAAAAAATTGTAAAAAATTAAAAAGATTTCTAAGAAGCTAAGGAGTTTTGCTCTGAGCCGCCTTCTGCTCTTACAGATCATTTTACTTTTAAAGCATAGTGCTTAAACTGAATATAAAAAAGAATCAATATCAAAAAATTAAACAGGAAATATTCCTTTCCAATATTTGTATCCCTACTAAATTCTATCCTGTTTTAAATACCATTTTCCAAACTACTCAGTCATTTTAAATTGTGCTCTTCCAACTAACAACATCAAATATTTAATCAAATAAAGTAGTTAACATCATTTAAAAATCTGGGGCAGTGCCCACCTCATCATACTCACTAAATTTTTTTTAAATTCCTTTGACCATTATGATCCCTCACCCCTCTTCATGTAATATTCAGTAACATAAGTAATTATATTCTTATTTCCTCATTTCTAGTGATTAATAAAAATATTAACATTCAAAAAAGTTATTGTAAATTTACTAAAGATAAAAATACTGGACCAAGTGTTTGAATATTTTAATATATTTGAATATTTGAAATTGAATATTTGAATATTTTAATATATTTGAATATTTGAAATTGAATATTTGGCCAAGATCAAAATATTAAGACACACTTTTTTTCTATTTCTAAATATCAATAGTCAACTTGGTACACAGGTAAATTCCAACGAAATTCAATACCCACACTGAAATAAGATCTCAGTGACTGAGAGACTGAGGAGTTTGGACTTAACTTTTATTTTTTTGGTCAGCCATTACCTCTTGTAGAAATCATTTAACAGAAGAAATTAGTTCTAACGAAAATGAGAGCAAATAAGGTTGAACTTCTAAGCTAACAATGCTAGTATTTTTAATATGAAAGAAAGATTACACACATGCCTCTAGATAACCCACAATCTCCGAATATTTTTATATACCTCAAAAAATGGAGATTCACACAAAGACTTCACAGTTCAGACCATTTCTAACTGTTTTCAAATGACTATAAATCAGATTGGTATATAAGATATGAAATATATCAAGATATGAAATATGAAGTTTCTTCCTGAATGACCCATTTAAAAAAAATTGTCATACCTGAGAAAAATAATCATATATTTTTCATCTAACACATCTTCATAATTTATTATATTTTTCCTCCTTTGCTGTTCCATGTAAACATTAAAGGTAATGACTCAAACATCTAAACTTAACAGCTGTAGCTATTTTCCCTGTACTAACTAGTAAGACAAAATTAGCATAAGCATAGCAGAGTCTTTGCCAATCCTTTGTTCCATCCAAAGAAAGTAACAACAATGCTTCTTTCAGTGGTGATTGAGAAGAACTTTAGCTTGGAAGTAGCAAAGAAGAACAGAACACATACAAATTAAACCTGAGAACTTTTCGTCCCTACAAAGAAAACAATGTCATTTTTCTATCATATCCACCCATCCATCCATCCATGTAGCTATATATGTATCTATACTTGCCTCTCTACTACACCCTAAGACTACAATTTAGTAATTATATGTTTTTATGTGAGAGCTATACTTTAAAAATGCACACACATGCACATCCTTTGTAGACTGTTAACCATTGAGGTACTCCCACTTAATATACATAGGAGGCAGGGAGAGACAGAGAGAGATGCAAAATGACAGCAAAAATTAAAATGAGGGGCATCTGGATGGCTCAGTCCATTGAGCGTCCAACTCTTGATTCCGGCTCAAGTCATGATTTGAGGATCATGAGATCCAGCCCTGCATCAGGCTTCGCACTCAGAGTGGAGTCTGCTCAAGATTCTCTTTCCCTCTCCCTCAATCCCTCCCGCTGCTCATCTCACACACTCTCTCTCTCTAAAATACATTTAAAAAATTAAAAAGAAAGAACGTTTTGATTACCTTTGGAAGACTTCAGGAAACCAACTCAATTTTAAAACTGGTAAATAAAAGGGAGTCTAGCATTTACTCAGCTTTTCTGTATAAAGTGTATCCCATGGAAACAAAAAAGTTGATAGGAGAAAGTTCTTTAGAGCAGTCCAAATAATAAATGAAGAAGGAATGATCAAATCAGAGTAAGACCCTTTTGCAACCTCTAGTAAAATAATGGATCAAAGCAATGATCATCAATGGCTGCGAAAATCATTAGGTGAAAAGTTGATATGGAACTTTACAATGGATAGATTAGGCTGGCAATACTTGAACCTAGTGATCCGTCTTATCAACACAGAGAGGTAACCAAACATGATGTGCCTTGTGAAATTATGCAAAAGAAGGTATAACAGGGGTGCCTGGGTGTCTCAGCCAGTTAAGCATCTGCCTTCAGCTCAGGTCATGATCCCAGGGTCCTGGGATTAAGCCCCACGTTGGGCTCCCTGCTCGGTGGGGAGCCTCTTCTCCCTTTTCCTCTGCCTGCTGCTCCCCCTGCTTGTACTCTCTCTTTCTCTGTCAAATATTTTTTTTAAAAACGAGGTATAATAATCTCTAAAGTATTCTTTAAAAAAAATTAAACCCAAGTCTGATCAAGCCTCTGGACTTAACTACCAGCTCATAAGAAACACTGTGGACAGAGGAACATGTTAAATGACACTACAAAGATGCAGTCAGCAAAATCCAAAATGTGAAAAATTCTGTAAGACAAATAACCTACTTTATTTATCAAATAAATTACAGGGGGTGGGAGGGAAGATAGAGAGAAAAGGAACTATAGATTAAAAGAGACTTAGATGGGGCACCTGGGTGGCTCAGTGGGTTAAGCCTCTGCCTTTGGCTCAGGTCACGATCTCAGGGTCCTGGGATCAAGCCCCTCATCGGGCTCTCTGCTTAGCAGGGAGCCTGCTTCCCCCTCTCTCTCTGCCTGCCTCTCTGCCTACGTGATCTCTCTCTCTCTGTCAGATAAATAAATAAAATCTTTAAAAAATAAAATAAAATAAAATAAAATAAAAATAAAAGAGACTTAGAGGGGCACCTGGGTGGCTCAGTGGGTTAAAGCCTCTGCCTTCGGCTCAGGTCACGATCTCAGGGTCCTGGGATCGAGCCCCGCATCTGGCTCTCTGCTCAGCAGGGAGCCTGCTTCCCTCTCTTTCTCTGCCTGCCTCTCTACCTACTTGTGATCTCTCTCTCTATCAAATAAATAAATAAAATCTTTAAAAAAAAGAGAGACTTAGAAATATACTAAATGCAATATGTGGACCCTGTTTAGATCTTAATTCAAGCAAATCTGTATAAAACAAAGTAAAATACTTTATGAGACAATTGTAAAAATTTTTAATACTAATTGGATATTTAATTACATTAAAAATTATTAATTTAGTGTGATGAGAGTGTTGTGGTTATAGTAAAAAAAAAAAAAAAAAAAAAAACCACCAAAAAATGTGTCCCTATCTTTTAGAGATATATGCACACATATATTTACAGATAAAATTGTATGACAGACAGGAATTGCTTCAAAACGATTTGGGAAAATTATTGGGAAGCACTGGTATAAATGAAATAAAACTGGCCATGTCTTAACTGTTGAAACAGGGTGATTGGTGTATAAAGATTCATCATGCTACTCTATTTTTATGTATTTTTTTAAATGCTCATTTTAAAGTTTGGGGAAAAAAAATACAGAATTCTCCTTCATAGACGGTTAATCTCTGAGGTATTCTTATTTAACATACTAATTGTGCTCACCTACCCATGAGGCACTATTGCAGGTATTGAGACACAGTATAAGAGGCAAGCATTTTAAAATTCACTTCAATAAAGCAATTGAAAAATGAAATAATTATTAATTAAGTGGAAGCACATAATTTCAGAGATTTGCCAGTAGCAGTTAACAAATATGAACATGAACAATAAGAAAGCAGGTTGTGGGGGCAGTTTTTTGTTATTTGTTTTAGTAATCACCTTCCTACTTCCTCCTTTCTACATAAACAATGATTTTATATTTGGCAAGTTTTGGTTTCCTATTTTAGGAGGCCTTCAAATCAGAATTATGACAAACACATTCAACTAATCCCAGCTTGTTTAACTTTCTACTACAATATAATAACAAAAAGCACTTAAAGTAAAGCAAAACTGAGCAAAGTAAGAAAAAAATTAAAGAACTGCCCATGTAATCCTGGATATCAAGGCCAATATGTCCCTCTATAAAAATGTAAGTAATAATGATAAACTACAACACTTGAAATTGGTATATTGTGCAAACCCAATAAATACTGTTCAGAAACAGATACAAATCAGAAACTATAGGACAAAGAATTATAGACTTCTTTTAAAACTTAGTTTGAAATCTAATACCTAAAAAATTTAGATATTATAAAAATCCAAACCTACTTATATACATATACATTTATGAGCAGCAGCTTAAACATTTCAAAATAAAATATAAACTACAGTTGTCCTTTATTATTTTTTTAATTTATATTCTTAAAGGATCTTTCAAACTGTTAAAATACTAAAACTCTCTTTGCGCATTGGATAGGTAACACTGGAAGAAAGCACTTTCGAAAGATATATATTATATAAAGCAATAAATAGGTATTACTTATCAAATGAGGCATTTTGTTTCATGAAAAAAGAAGAGGCTAGTCAGTAATTTCTAGGTCTCAACAGCGGAGCACGTAACATTAGAATAAAACAGTGTTCAAAAGAAATACAATTTTGATCACACCACCTTACTTTTTGAACTTTCAGTTCAAAAAAGCATGAAGGAAAAAAGTGAAATACATAGAGCAGTTGTAACCAATTATAAAGCTCATATTGGGAGACAGGAGTAAATACACAGGATCCTGTTAGGGAATAACAATGGCAGGTGTTATTCAATGTATTTTTCTGATTTAGGGGATATATTTTGGTGTGTGGTATCTCTGAAAACACCCAACTGTGAGTTCTCTGATAACCCAGTTCAACCCTACACTGTAATGTGTATATTCAAATAGAAGCAGCCAACATAAAAGCCAAGCCTTTATGCAGAGGTTAGCGAGCAGACCAACACTGGGCAATACAACCTGGGTAGCTCTACTGCTTTGTCAATTGTTTTGACAGCAACAGGAATCTACCTCTTTCTGAGAGGCAAAAATTGCTTTAAAAGAACATCAAGTACAGCATCCTTAGAAAAGTGACCAGTTCAAACAGCAACTAAGAAGAAAATTAGATGAATGAAGAACTGGAAAAAGAGAGATTTACTAGCCATAAAAAATGGTGCCAAAGTATTTGATACCAGTGTCTCATTCGAAAAGAAGAAATAACTGAGACCCAAACATGTAAAAGGTACATGGTCTTAGATCAATCAAGGCCCAAATTCTGTCCTTTTGCTCTCTAGTTCTATATTCTTTTCATATTCTATTTTCATTCATTTTCATTCATTTTTCATTATATAGCACTACCTTCTCTTTCAATGAGTGAGGTCTTAATTAGACTGTTACTAAAACAGCTTGCATTTACTAAAAACCCTGGGCAAGCAGGTTAGATGTCTATGTCCCAATCAGCTTGTCCAATGACCCCATTAGAACATGTTTTCAAGCAGAGCAAAAAATAAAAAATAAAAATGCAAACACTCAGGTAAATGTGTTCTCTTCATAGACTCTACCAAAGCCTAATTGGGCTGCTTGCTCTTTCCCACAGATTTGTCCACAGAAATTCCATATTAATCTTCTTGTTCCGAACCCATAGTATCCTGTATAGTTCCATCCATCTAAGACCAGAACCTGTGAAAACAGCACGTTCCAAATCCCTTTCATAAAGTTACCTTTCTTTCTCATTTAAGTATCCTAAAAAGCACCCTATTTCTTCTAAGCTTCACATCCAGACCATTAACACCAATGAGCACTAATTCAGAGGTAAGGATAATAAGCATCCATTAAATCATGTTGTTTTTTAGAATTTTTCCATGTACCTTTACAATACTTAAAATTTTATTTATATGCTAACACATATCTTCACTCAATCTAGACTCTCAGTAAATCATAACGACTTTGAGAGTAAATTTTGTCAAATACTTTACATACAGATATAATACCACACCATACAAAATATATATTCTTCTCTAAAACTATGGGAAATGTTAGTTTTTCTCTATTCTTCCTAGTATACTTTCAACTATATCCAGTCCTTAAAATAACTTGAAGAAACTTGAATAAGTGAACCTAATCAAAACAAACTCAAAGGGCCACATCACCAAAGCACCAAATCCTTAATATTATTTGTTCCAAGAACAACTGCAGAGTAGTTTTTTTAAAGTGCCATAATATAAATGTGGACCACTATATCGTAACATGAATTATGTTAATATAATTTCCTAAGTTTAAATAACACACAATAGACTGCTAAAAACAATTAAATGACAACCAAGCAATTACTTCAAATAGCGAAAATGTCATCTCTTTACTGAATGCCAGTTATTCATTTCTATCAATAGCTGTCCTGCAGAAGTCATAAATAAATGGGAACAGTATCTGCCTGGAAAATATTCTGAGAAACTTACCATCATTTTGGCTCTTGTCCTTCATCTCCTCCTTCCACGATAGGATGGTGTTCAGGGGAACATAGTCCCTTATGTATTCTTTGCGTCTCTCCTCTAAGGTCATCTTCAGTAAACGTTCTTGCAAAATAAAAGCAGAATCTCCATTTGTATTTAACTTTTAAGTTCAGGAATTATTTTATAATTTAGATATTAATCATGTAAACAAACCAAAGAACTGGCTTGCCTTGAAAAACATCAAAATGAAAATCTAATGACTCCATATTTGAATGTTAAAACGTGTCAGGTTAATACCATTTTAAAATGGAGGGTGGGGGGCAGAGCCTGATGAGGAAGACTCTTACAATAGTCCAAGAAATAAATGAACTCTTTCAATCAACATATATTAAGAGTCTACTATGTGCCAAGTAATATGTTTATACACTGCAGGTGCAAAGGTGATCCTTAACCTTGAGGAGTTCACAAGACAAAACAGGAATGGATACTATACAAAATTAATAGCTACATAAATAAAATATAAAATCCTAAGACAGGTATGTACAAATGCTAAGAGCACAAGAAAGGCAGCCACCACAGTATTCCCTTAATTCAAACCTGCCATCAATAAAAGTGCACTTTCAATTTAATAATATCTTTGTGGAGGTAATTAAATACTACTTTCAATATATATCTTGATAAGATTAAAATATCTTCAAAAATGCATTGTAGAATGACAATATAAAAATATGATTAAAAATGCATCTTAGAATTAAGAACAGTAAGTTTTTTATAAGTGCCAGGTACTTCACACATAAAATTTCATGGAAATCATCTTTCCAACGACTCAGCAAAATTGATAGTATTATTATTCTTATTTTGTAGATAGGGAAATGAAGCACATCAAAGTTCAACAGCTGTCCAAAGCAAGAAAGCCTTCCATTAAAATGCAGTCAGATATCTCCAGTAGTCAAAAACTATAACCTGTACTATTAGTCACTATAGTGTACTACCTTCACAGGAAAAGCTCCTCAAAAGAAGTGATGTGTGCCTGTTATGTCAGCTGTCATGTATCATATACTTTATCAAAGATCTCCACAATGTAAAGAGACTGACAGCTGTACTCTCTCCAACTGTCTTTCAGCACACTACAAAAATGAATGGATTTAAGGATAGTATCCAGTTTTAGGTGGCTAACCCTCATAAAATAATCACTTTAAAAGATTTTTTCCAGGGGTGCCTGGGTGGCTCAGTCATTAAGCATCTGCCTTCAGCTCAGGTCATGATCCCAGGGTCCTGGGATCAAGCCCTGCATCGGGCTCCCTCCCTGAAGGGAGCCTGCTTCTCTCTCTCCCATTCCTCCGGCTTGTGCTCCCTCTCTTGTTGTGTCTCTCTCTGTCAAATAAATAAATAAAATGTTTAAAAAAAGAAGATTCCTTCCAGAAATAAACTGCAGAAAATATTAAGTACAAGAGAACAGGAAATGGGAAGCCAACATTTTTCCTAGAAATTTACATTTACTCCTAGAACTGGCTTTTCTTCAGCCACATTAGGAAGTAATAAAAGTAGTAAGGTATTTTAAACCAAATGTGATATAATCAAATCACAACACTACAATTCTCAAGGGTCAACACTGTACTGAATGTAAAATGCTTAAAGGGCATTCAAGTTGAAATCCAAGAATCTGGAATTCTGGAAAGAGATCTAACTAGCCTAGAGATTTTGGAAATTACGACCGAAACTTCTGGTCCTAAAGGAAGTTCATAGGAAAAGGTAGGGGATGTGATCAAAGCACAAAAAAACAATTGGGGTGGACACAAAGAGGGGAAAGATGAAATAAAACTTAGATGTCACTGGAGGTATAAAGTGAATCAAAGTGCCAATGATGTAGAAACCAGCAGAAAGAAGAGTTTTAATAAGAAGAGGGGAGTGGGGGGATGGGGTAACTGGGTGATGGACATTAAGGAAGGCATGTGATGTAAGGAGCACTGGGTATTATATAAGACTGATGAATCACTGAAACTGAAACTAATAATACAATGTTAATTGAACTTAAAATATAAAATAAAATAAGTAGAAGAGGGGAAATACTGTCAATTGCTACAGGAAGATCAGGAAGAATAAAAATTAATAAGCTACTGGTTTTATCAATTGGATCACCGAAAGCACTAAAGAGAGAGCAAAGTGGTGAACAGAGCTGTCCAGATTCTAATCCCAAACTATGCAAATCTATGTGATCTGGGGTTACTTAATCTTTTTATGTCTCAGTTTCTTTTTCAGGTAGGTATTATACTCAATTTATAGATGAGGCAATTAAGCCAGAAAGGTTGAATAACATACCTAATGTTCCACAGCTAGTAAACAATACAAGTAAGATTCAAACCAGACAAATGTTCAAAGCTCTTGACCCAACAGTATACTACCTCATAGAGTTATTGGGAAAATTAAATGAGATAACCCATGTAAAGTACAGTAGTCCCCCCTTATACGCAGTTTTGCTTTCCATAGTTGTAGTTACCCATAGTCAACTGCAGTCGGGAAGAAGATAATCCTCTCTGGCATACTGTCAGAGAGTCAGTAGTATCCTAACACTATGTCATGTCATTCACCTCACTTCATCTCATCACACAGGCATTTTATCATCTCACATCGTCACAAAAAGAATGAGTACAGTACAATAAAATATTCTGATGCCACATTCACATAACTTTTATTACAGTATATAGTCATAATTGTTCTGTTTCATTATTAGTTACTATTTATATGTTACTGTGCCTAATTTATAAATAAACTTTATCATAGATATATAGATATAGATATATACAGAAAAAAACAGTCTTAAGCATCCACTGGGGGTCTGGGAACGTATCCCCATAAATAAGGGGAGACTACTGTACTTAGAATAGTGCTGGGCACACAAACAGGGCTCAAATAGTACCTCTTTTTATATTAGTACCATCACTGTTCTTACTGAGTGAATTTAGAAACATTAGTTTCACTAGAGTATAGTTGAGATCCAGGAGACTACAAGAGAACTGAGGAAAAGAAGTGAGAACAGCAACTCCAGGATGAAGCCCTTTGGAAAGAAGGGTATTTTATGGTAGAGACTCAAGTATCATTATAGGCTGAGGAGGGGAACCTAAAGACACTGACAAACTAAATATACCCAAAAGGGGATAAATGATATTCCCCCAAAGGGGAATAAATGAAAAAAAAAAAAGAAGAAAGAAAGAAAGAAAGAAAAGAAAAGTGCTTTCATTAAGATAGGAAAAGAGCTGAAAGGACAAAGGACATGTAAAGAAATGGACAGAGGAAAATGTTAGGGCTGTTCATGTTATATGACATACATTTTCTAAATGAATTAAAAGGAAATGTCACGTATTTAATATAGGAGGAGGGGGTCCTGATGGAATAGGAAGCTTGAAGGAAATGGTAAATTTGGAATACTCACAGAAAGGAGGAAAAGGAATGACTAGCACTTTCCAAAGCACTACTAAAAGAGTTCAGTCACTAATACAGGCATATTGCAATATCAGTAATTAGGTTGAGAGATATTATGAAGCAACTTGTAGTTTTAGTAAATGTCAGAAGGTAATATAGAAATGCAACCTGGCCTCTGTCATTCCATTTATTTAAACATTTAAGTATGGACACTTAGAAAAGAAACAAGATCAATAATAAGAAAATAAGATAAAACAAAGAGATAATTTATGTTCCAGTACTTGAAATTATAATACACATTAAGTGGTTTTAAATTAGGGCTCAAAATAATACATTAATAACGTTTATTTAACATGTGAACTTAAGAAGTCCTTTGTTATTTGTTTAAACAATGAAACATACTAAGGACCACAAACATCTATACAGTTTCTTAGGCATTACACAAAACTTTTCCTGAAAGAATGCTTCCCCTTTACAATGAATCTACTCTATGAACCAAGCATATAAGTAGACAGACCAGACCTATTAGATGGCATACTGAGTTAAAGTGTGTTTACAGAATGCCTAGACATTTCAATGAGGAGAATAAGCCCTCCTTCAGATTTAAATAATAGCTGCAAAAATACAATACCATCCTCACCAGTGCAATGAAAGAAAAAAGGTCATGCATCCCATCAGCTTCTTTAATACTAACCACTGTACTAGAAATCCTTAGTTCTCTCTTGATGGTACAATACATACTTTTAAATATTAAATATTCAAAAATAGACATCCTGATACACTGAGACATACACTAAAGTCTTCAAATCACAGTTTAAGTTTTTCCTTAACCATTAAACTCCATGCAAAAATAAGTTAGTTCTAGACAAGATATATTTAATTTGTTAAATACCCTCTTTAATTGTGCATTTGCTTCTTTATTTAGAAAATTTAATTTGGTTATGTTTTCCTCTATTGTTAGAAGCAAAAAATCAAAAACTCAAGACATTAAAGATTCTAAAATGCCTGCTTGCCACAGTCCATATGTGTAGATGTTAAACGAAGGAACCATTATAACATTGTTACTCTAAGAACATTATGACAGAAAAATACTTCTTAAGCAATCACAATTTCATCAGTGAATCAGGTATTGCAAACAATCTCCATGATTTCCATTATTTTCCCTTATTATCAATACAAAACTAACATTTCAAGACCATCAACAAAAATGGGCATAGAGGATCTTTCAATGCTTACAAGGAAAACTGTTGTTGAAAGTGTACTGAAACTAAAGTACCTGCCACTGCAAAAACAAAGGTTATTTTACACTACTTTATACATACCAGACTATTATTCTCAACAGAATTTTTAGTTCTATATAAGCCCATAATCATTAAGACATAATTAAATGACATACAACCTAATTTTTCAATATTTTAAAGGCCATTTTAACTGGATTGTTCAATTACGTTAGATATTCCCAGTAGTTAATTTGAAAAAAATCCCCTCCTCATCCCTTTCCTTCTGCATTGTTTGAAGTGGGACCTATATAAAGGATTATTTTTCCACATACATTCTCTTTCTTATGTCCACTGTTTGGCCTTAGTGTTTATAAAGGCCAGGACTTGCAAAAAGAATCTACAGGTTTTAAAGAGCTATTATCAAGGAAATCAACTTTCAACCTAGTCACCCCATTATCCTTCTAATATGAGGGAGATGGGATACTTTGGAGAGATCTGTACTACCCTCACCCGACTTCACTCTGCATACACAGGTTTAGTCTGTTAGCAGTAGCAATGCAAGTACTCTTTGCTACACTTCTGTAAAAAGCTAAAGAATAGAAAAGTGTGAAAAGAATGAAAGAAAAAACGCCAGAGACTAAAGTTTGATCTCGGAATATTATCTAACTATAATGCCAGAGAAAAAGAGGAGAGGGAGAAAAAAAACATGACTGCATGGCACACTTCTCTGTCTTCTTAACAGGAATCAGTGCCACTGTCAATCTAGCTGATCTGGATAAGCTTTAATATGCACAAAATTCAGGGGTAGGTTCATTCATCGAGAGTGACATCAGCTTCACAATCTTACACTGAGCAACTTCTGGTTACAAATGGGCATGAAATACACAGAAACACACTGCAGAGAAAAGCCCATTCAGACTTCTCTGAAAGCACTTATCCTCACGGGCAAGACGCCCGTTTTCATTTTCCCCTAGAGTTCCAGGTTTCAAGTCACACTGCGGCGCAGAAGGGGCCTAGAGAAGGGGTAAATGCCCGAAGGTACGGACAGTCTGCCAGTTGGGGGGTGGGGGACAGAGGCAAGGAGTGAATAGATGAGGGTCAGCTGGGCGCGGAGGCGCAGCAGGAGCTGCAGCCCGTGTGCCCGCCGGCGGGCACGTGTCCCTGGAACGACCTGGACGAGAGTCCGAAAGTCCCAGCTGGGGTCCCGGGAGAGGGTGGGGGACCTGGACAAGTTGTGCCGCGCCCAAGGACTGACGCGCGGGGTCCACGCCACCAGCCAGGCTCAGGCAGCCCCGCATGGGGAGAAGGTGACCGGGCGCGGCAGGCAGCAGAGGGGCGTGCGCCCACACGTGCGCGAGCTGCAGGTGCCCGGGGGCGGCGCGTGCACGCTGGTGTGAGCGCGCGTGTGCGCGTGTGTACACACTGACTCGCGAAGGAGGCGGCACCGGCCGGGCGGGCGCGAGGCGGGAGCTCGGGCGGAGGGCGCCGCGGCACACACAGCCCTGACCCCCGCCCCCACGCGACCCCCACCCCCCACACCCCCAGGACTCGACGGGCCAGTTACCTTTCTCCTCTCTCCACACCTTTTTCTTCTTGTTGCTGGGGTACATGTTGCCGTGGGGGTGGTTGGCTTTAAGCTGCAAGTTCCCCAGGCTCACGGGCAAACAGGGTGTGTGTGGAGTGGGAGGGGTGGGTGGGGGCACTCGGGAGGAAAAAAAGTGCAAGAGGCTCCGGGTCCCGCGCCACTCGCCAATCGCCGCCCTCTTCCCTCAGCCCGCGCTTGGCTTCGGCTCCCACCCGCCTCAGCCCCGCGGCCGCCGCCACAGCAGCACCTCAGAGCCTGTCAACTAGGTCACGCCTCGCGCTAACCTAACACCCGCGCAGGCCCCGCCTCCCAGCCGCTAGCCAGCGACGCCTCCCATTGGCTACACCGCCCGCCGCTCTCCGCGTTCCAGTCACCGCGCGCCCCTACTTCGGCCCCAGGGCGCACGCGCAGGCGCAGGCTCGGGCCAGACGCCGAGGACGTTGGGGAGCAGGAGGGGGCGGAGCCAGGGCGCGAGGGGGCTGGAGATGGCCTCGCGTTAGGGGGGCGGGGCGTGGAGCGGGCGCCTGGGAGGAGCGTGAGGTTGCTGGCGCTTCCCCTGGCTTCGCCGCGCTTGGAGAAACTGAGGGCGTGGCCTATAGGGCCAGGTGCGCTAGGTGACTGGCGAGCCAGCGGACGAAAGCTGCCTTCGGAGCTGGAGGATGTGAAAGTGGGAGAACTGACTCAACGCGAATTGTCCATGTTTACTCTAACTGACCCGTCTGGATGGATTTTACCAGATAATCTGAAGCTTTCCTCTTGGTAAGTAAATATAACCCGAAGAAGTGAGAGGATTGGGAAATAGTTCCGCACCATATACAATCAGCTCTTCAACCTTATAGTAAAAATTACAGTCTTCGCTGAAGCGTGGTGAAGTTTGGAAAGAACAAAGATAGACTGGACTAAACCAGGGTTTTAGACCTTAGTAGTGGGCAACCAAAACATTATATTGGAAATAAAAATCTTACATCAAAGCAAATTCAAGTGGGTGTCAACCAGAGCCACGTCATCTTATCCTTTTTTTCCTCCAATTGCTTCAACTCAAGGCACTGTGTTAAAGGGCTGGCTTGATTCTGGGTAATACTAATCTGTTGGTGTTCTGAAAATCCAGTTGGATAGAGTCCACCACAAGAGTAGGGTGACCTAGAATTTAGAGGAAGTTTGACAACTCCCTCCCCCAAATGTATTGCATTTCTAAATATCAGACCATTTACAAGGCTGATTTGGTGGATGTAGTGAATCCACATTTATTTGACGTTTGGGGTTTCCATGTTAATCTGTGTAGTACTTAAGCCAAGTGTGTAAGAGCTAATATTTGCAACACACTTTTTAATAATAAAAGAAAAAAAGGAAACAAGAGGAAGGTATTATTAAGGTTTATTAAAAAAAATGTTTTCAGTAACAGGACACTCATGAGTATGAGTCATAACATAGTAAGGTAATAATTTTTATTTTAACATTGTCTATGCTCCTGTTTTTCTTTTAATGTTGTGAATTTGGCTGGGAGAAATAAGAAAGTCTTCAAAAAGGAAGTGACACTTGGGCTAGTAATAAAAATATGCACTTTTTTTGTCAATGGAAATAAAAGGAGAGCTCTGATTCAAGACACATTATGAAAGAATCAATAAAAATTGGTAATGGAATAGATTTTGGGAACAAGATAAGGAAGAGAAAGAAGAGTTTCATGGAATAGTTAAGAGGAAAATAGCAGTATTAATAATAATAGGCAATCCAAGAGCAGTTGCAGGTTTTGTGAGAAATATATTGAGTTCTTATTTAGAAATTCTACATGTAAAGCGTCTGCAGGAAAGTGCATCAGAGTGGACACTATCCCTTGGAGGCTGTTTCCAACCCAGAGTCCACCTATGCTTTCCATGTTTTCCATAGTGTTAGGAACCTAACACTATGCTACTGATTACTCTTTGTTTCATGTCAACTCAAGGAACTAGAACCATACATCAACTTTGAAACTTTCTCAAGTCTCTTCCATGTTAAAAAAAAAAATTCCTCCCATGATTCCACAACACCCTCAAACTACTGCTTCTCCTTCCTTTTCAAAAGTTTGTCTATACCTGCTATGTCAATTTCCTTACTTCCCACTTTCTGCTTTTCAGTCCACTTTCTTCTTGGTTCTACCTTATTAACCAACTGAAATAGCTCCTATGAAGTGACTGTGACCTTCATGTGCTATTTAATGGACGTTTTTCAATCTTTCTCTTACATAATCTGTCAGCAGTATTTAACACTCAGCCTCATATTCCTCCTTGCAGCATTCATTTCCTTCAATTTTTCTCACTCTTTTAAGATTCCTCCTGTACGGCCATTCCTTCTCAATTTCCTTTACTGGCCCATCTTCCTTTTCAGCCATTACATTTTGGAGTTCATTAAGACTTAGTCTTAGCCCTTTGTCTCTTTTCACTTTATACTTTTTCTTTGAATAATTTCATCCATACTTATGGTTCAGGTGTAACAGTGATTCTCAGTGGTTCTGCTCCACAGGGGACACTGGCAGTGTCTGGAGACATTTTTGGTTGTCCCAACTGGGAAAAGAGTGCTACTGGTATCTAGTAGGCAGAGGTCAAGGATGCTGCTAACCATCCTAAAGTGCATGGAATAACCCCACAACAAAGAATCATCTGACCCAAAATTTCAACACTGCTGAAGTTGAGAAACCCTGAGTTATACCAATGACTCCCAAATTTATTATCTTCAGCAAAAACTTCTTCTTGAACTTTTGACCTATACATGCTACCATATATTGAATATCAGCTTTAAGAGGCAGTGTTATGTACTAGTTCAAAGGCACCTGAAACTAGACCATCTTGATTCAAATCCTGTGTTCACCGTTATTGATTATGTGACCCTTGGCAAGTTACTCAGTCTCTACATCTTGCTTTTTTTATTATGTGGATGTGATAATTTAGTATCTACCTTGATTGGTGTGAGGATGAAATGAGTTAAAATACATGAAGTGACTAACACCTAGTAAATGTGGCAGAGATGTTCACTAATATAATTTCTCCCTCTTGACCCAAAGGAAGACTATATTTCCCAGTGTCCCTTGAAGTTAGATAGGACATGTGACTGCATCCTGGGTGCGTTATAAGACAAGAGTGATGTATGCCACTTCCAGGCCTACTCATCATATCCTCTGTACACTCATCCATATTCTCTCTTTTCTTTTTTTTTTTAAGATTTTATTTATTTATTTGAAAGAGAGAGAGAGACCATGAAAGAGGAGAAGTCAGAGGGAGAAGCAGACTTCCCCCTGAGCAGGGAGCCCAACGTGGGACTCGATCCCAGGACTCCAGGATCATGACCTGAGTTGAAGGCAGTTGCTTAACAAGCTGAGCCACCCAGGTGCCCCTATTCTTTCTTTTCTTTCCATGGTGATCTCAGAAGCAGCATCTCAAGAAGGAAGGAGCTTGGATCCCTGAGTCACTGCTTAAAGGAGTATCTCAGTGATCCAAGGAGTACCACATCAGGCTATGATATAAACAAGAAACCTTTATTATATTAAGGCATTGGTATTTAGAGGGTATTTGTTTCAGCATTAAGTATTAATTATTCTGACAAAATACCATTACCATACAAGAGTATTAAATATTAATATTTAATGTCTCAAAAGTACCTAAACTGTACCATGTACCACATTGAACTCGTGATCTTTCCTCCACACTTAGATTTCTTCCATGGTCCTCTATCTCTTTGAATGGCTTCATGACCCTTTCAGTTGAGCAATCAGGAACCCTAAACACCATCCCCGATACCTCTTATAACTTCATTCTCATTTCAAATGAATTGTTATATCGTCTCAGTTTTATCTCCTATATCACTCTTGTATTGCTCTCCTTTCCAATGGCATTGCAGTAAACTCAGTTAAGAATTTAACTGGATTATTACAAAAAGCTTCCTAACTTGCCCCCATGTCTTCTTTTGCCCCTCTTACATCCATTCTCTGCCCTGCATCTGGAGTTACCTTGTCAGATGTGATCATGTCATCTCACTGGTATAAATTGTTCAATGACTTTCTAGTGCTCTTTGCTTTAGACTGAATTGTATTCCCCCAAAATTCATATATTGAAACCTTAGTTGACTGTGGAATTATATCTGGAGATTAGGTCTTTAGGAGGTACTTAAGGTTAAATGAGGTCACAAGGGTGGGACCTTAATCCAGTAGGACTGTGGACTTATAAGAAGAGGTAGATAAATATATATCTCTTCCCCCTCTTTCTACACCTACCCCTCACACCTGCTATGGGAAGGCACAGTGAGAAAGTGGCCATCTGTAAGATAGGAAGAGAGCCTTTGCCATAACCAGACTATGCCAGCATCCTTATCATGGACTTCTAGCCCCCAGAACTGTGAGAAAAAAATTCATTAGGGGTACCTGGATGGCTCAGTTGGTTAAGTGTCTGCCTTCAGCTCAGGTCATTATCCCAGAGTCCTGGGATAGAGCCCTGGAACAGGCTCCCTGCTTAGGGGGAAGCCTTCTTCTCCTTCTCCCTCTGCCTGTCACTTTCCCTGCTTGTGCTCTCACTCTCTCTCTCTGTCAAATAAATAAAGTCTTTTTAAAAATTATTTTGTTTAAGCCATCCAATCTATGGCATTTTATTATGGCAGCCCAAGCTGACTACTACAGTCTTATAAAAACTAAATCATTAAGAATGGAGAGTGCCCATCACCTACCAATTCTGCTCCACCCATACCGCTCAATCTCTGGTTCCAGTCATACCAACCAGAGTTTTCAGTTCCTTGAACACATCTTATGCACACCATGTAGACTTTTCACATGTTTGCCACTATAGCTAAGACACAATTTGCTTAGTGGACCCGTTCTTATTCTTCAGAGTTGAAGTTAGAAATCATTCCCTGGCAGAGCCCTCACTAACTCTGACACCACCTGATCTCTACCCACAGTTTTCTTTTATATGCCCTCAGTGCTAATTTATTTTCCTATGAAGCATTTTTTACACTTTGTAATTATGCATTGATTTTAGTGATTCTTTTATTAATATTTATCTTTCACTCTGGACTTACAAACTCTCTGAGGACAGGAAATGTATCTTTTTGCCCACTACCCATAGAGAATAGTACAATGCCTGACACATAATAGGTTCTCAATAAAAATTATTGAATCAGAAAAACTTTAAATGAGCATTATTCATACAGAGATGTTGATAAAACTAAGGAAGAGCATGTGAGACCAAAAGGGGTTACATTGAGGAGGGCATAAAGTTAATGTGAAGACTAAGGGAGGAAATAACAAATGAAATTAACGAATGCCTGAAGGAGAGTTACCATTCACCCTAAGCATACAGTAGCTATTCAGCAAATGAATGAATGAGTGAGGGAGTGATGGAATGACTGAGAAATTGTGTTCAAGAAAGTAGAAAAATAGTTGAAATTCAGTTTTCGGAGAAACCAATAATCTCAAGAAGATGTTTGTGGTGAGAAATGTCAGATATCTCACAGAGATCAAATAGGATGAAAATTGAAAAAAGACCATTGGATTTATAGTCTATGTAAATCAGTGAAAATAAAAACAATTGAAGAAGTGAGAGAAACAAGAAGTAGTGATTGTGGACTTTTTTTTTTTTTGACATGTTTAGAGGCTAAAGAATAATTAAAGGAGATAGTAGTTGAAAGGATACCAGAACCAAGGTAAAATTTTTCTGAGACATGAAGTGAGAAGTGTTTAAATTAAGAAGTTTGGTGACAAAAGATTGAAACAAATAAAAGAGAGAGAGAAGGACAAATGTTAGAAATATCAGAAAAGATAGAGTAAATGTAGATAGAATCAAAAGTAGAATACAGAAAGGGTATTTCGTCTTTTGTGATGAATTAAAAAAAGAATGGAGATTCAAAAATTTTTTAAATAAAAAGAAAGTGGAGGAAAGATAGGTCCAGTGAGCTCAGTTTCAGCCAAAGTAGGAGGCAAAATTATCTGCTAAAAGAGGCTAATAAATCTGGGTCCAAATGGGGAATGAAAAAAAAGATTATTTGGAGAATGCTTAACAGATGATATTTAAGAGTTTAAATAAATTATATTTAGGTACTTTTTAAAAGTACAGAAATTAGGAAAATCCCATTTTGAACGCCCTTGTGAAAGGAAAACGTACTAGGGACTATTCTGAATAATGGTCCCAACAATTTCCAGGACCTAATCTCTGGAACCTATGAATATTACCTCATTTGGCAGAAAGGACTTTGCAGATATGATTGATGATCTTGAGATGGGAAGATTATCCTATATTATCATGGTTGGCCATAAATGTAATCAGAAGTGTCCTTATAAGCGGAAGACAGAGATTAAAGCATGAGAAAGCTAATTAATAAAGGGAGTAAACCTGGAAATTCAAGGCAATAAATATGTCTCTTTCTGAATTACCTGTATACACTGTAAAAGTTTAACATATTTTTGGCATAATTTTCTCAGCTAACTCCATTCCTTGGATAGTCTTAATATTTCTGTGCATTTAATTTTCATTTCTGATCCTAGCCTTGAGGGTACCCACTTGTGAAATGCCCATATTGTTAAATATAGTGAAAAAGCTGTTTTTAAATACCTTTTAATGAAAGTGTAATGAAATGCTTTTTTAAAAGAAGTCATTGACCAAAAAGAAAAAAAAAAAGTCATCGATCCACTGGAATCTGTTTGCCTTTGTCCCAGTAAAACCTCAACAGTTCCTTACTCAAACAGAGGATAATCATTTTCACCAAGATGGGAACCAAAGCAGACTTGGTCCATATGTTTCTTGTCCACTATAGCCTTCAGAGGTTAGAGTAAAGGATGATGTCAGGTCAGCAGCTCATATACTTTTTTTTTTTTTTTTTGAGATTTCATTTATTTATTTGACACACAGAGAGGGATCACAAGTAGGCAGAGAGGCAGGCAGAGAGAGAGGGGGAAGCAGGCTCCCTGCTAAGCAGAGAGCCCGTTGCTGGGCTCAATCCCAGGACCCTGAGACCATGACCTGAGCCGAAGGCAGAGGCTTTAACCCACTGAGCCACCCAGGTGCCCCAGCAGCTCATATACTTAAGTGTGTTTTCATTTAAGTGCAGTTTACACTGCTGAAGGTAAAATAAAAATAAGAACTTCTAGCAACTCTATTATTTGAACATTATTGTGGACATGTACAAATTGGACTTCTGGTTTCTTCCTTTCCTTTCAGAGAGCAACTATTATCTATCTCAAACCTACCCCTTATCTCTTACTAGAGGAGTAGCAGAATAGATATGGTTCCCTCCCTATAGCCTGCTCTCTTCAGCAGTATAGCCTGCTTTCTTCAGCAGCCGCCTTCATTCCAGTTGAAAGGAACTTCCTGGCAGCTCATTGGTCCAAGAGTAAGGAAATGGTTGCTTAGCAACCAAATCCTGACCCCCCACAGACCTGAAAAGAGGAAGCTTGTGGGCCAGCCACCTAGTTCTGCCTGTGTTACAGTGAGGAGGAGCTGCTTAGGAGAAGATGAAGCTCTTTTCCCTGTTAATTGAGATATTGATCATTCTTGGGGTCATAATTAAAAGTAAGTTTTTCTGTCCTTATGGTTGTCTATGAAGGTCTTTTCTCTTTAACAGCAGTAAAGGTGGAAGCTGATTAGAAGATCAGAAGTATCAATATACTCCCAATTGATACCATTTTTGGGTAAGTACTTAAAAATATCCAAGAAGGATAGATATCAATGATACTCTTATTTAGGAAAATACTTAGAAAGGATATGTGTATGAGAGAGAGAGAGAAAGAGATAGGGAGGGAGGGAGATAAAAATAGAAGAGATTGAGCAAATCTATGAGGAAAGCATTATAGTAATTTTTATAGAGTAGGGATATTTGAGATAGGTTATTAAATTTTCTTAAATCCAGAATATTATGAAGATCTAGTTCCAGACTTTAAAGGAAAAGTAGAGGATTCAAAGAGGGTAAAGGAGATCAATTTATATTCTTACGATTTTTTTTTAATCTTTCACAATAACAATTGTACTTCCAAAGTTTCCATCATTCCTGACTAGTTACTATCTTAAAATGGAAATTATTTTCCTGTGTTGTTTCTCCGGTCTTTTATTGAATTAATTTTTACCCAGTCCTCAGATGATTTGGTAATTATGAATTCAATCTAAGAAATATTTATTTACACTTAACCCAGGAATGCAAGTTTCATATAATATCTGAAAAATAATGTAACTTACCACATCAATAGAATAAAAAACAAAGACCACACGATCATCTCAATTGATACAGAAAAGACATTTGACAGAATTCAATACTTCTTTCTGATAAAACACTCAACAAATTAGAAACTTCCTCAACCTAATAAAAAGCATCTTCAAAAAACTCACACCTCTACCAACACTTGTGGTGGACATAGCATAATATATAAACCTGTCAAATCGCTATGTTGTGTCAACTATACTAAAAAAAAAAAAAAAATCCAGGAGAAAATTTTTGCAAATCATATATCCAATAAGGTTTGGTATTCAGGATATAAAAACAACTTTTACTATTCATCAGCAAAATGACAACCCAGTTTTTTAAAAGGGTAACAAACACTTGGGCACAGATTTTCTGTTTGGACACATGCTTTCATTTCTCTTGAATATGTACCTGTGGAATCAGATAAATGTTTCTCCAGAAATTATACAAAAATGACCATCAATACGTGAAAATATATTAAATATCATTGACCATTAAGAAAATGCTCATCAAAACTACAGTGAGATGCCACAATGAGAACTTAACTACAGCAATAGCAGTGGGGACTGAGAGGAGTAAATGGATAATAAGGCTAAAGAGAGTAGTGACATGAGTCCAAAGTGAGGAGCACCTGCTCAGTCGTTAGGTGTCTGCCTTCCACTCAGATATCGAGCCCCACATCTGGCTCCCTGCTTGGCAGGAAGCCTGCTTTTTCCTCTCCCACTCCCCCTGCTAGTGTTCCCTCTCTTGCTGTGTGTCTCTCTCTGTCAAATAAATAAATAAAATCTTAAAAAAAAAAAAAAAAAAGAATCCAAAGTGAGTGTGTGCCGAGAAGATGGGCATGTCCAATAACGCCAAATGCTAGAGAGAGTGCAGGAATGAGGTAAGGGCCAACAAGTCACCACCGGATTTAATAGCTGGGGAATCTTTCCCTTTCCAGGACAGTTTTATCAGAGAAGCAGGGACAAAACCAGATATTCACGTGAGTGAATAGGAAGAGAGAAAGTAGGGACAGTGATGATAATTACAGAGTTCTTTCTGGCACTTTGCAGGGTCAAACTTGAGTTTACAATAGATCATTTCTTGATTGCAAGTCTACAGAGACCCAGGGAAGTAGTTAGTAGGGGAGAGGACAGTTACTTTACGAGCTAATGCTAAAAGACCTAAGATTCATACACAAAATCAGGTTTTAAACCCACTTTGTTTTTCCTTTTCCTGCCTTTCTACCCCTAGTTCCCTCAGCAAAACAGGTCTGCGTTTTCCACTCAAATATACCTTGCAAGCATGCATATTTTTAATACATTTTTTCATTTGATGCTTAATGTACTTTGACTTCATCTGTATAAAAATATTTAGAAGAAAGCTGCCATAACTATGTGATTGTTCCTGACTCTGCATTCACCTAGAAAAAGTTCTAAAAGAGTTGCTGAGACTTTTTTTTTTTTTTTTTTTGGCCTTTTGGTAAATCCTCAGAATAAAGTAGTTGATGCTGATGGAAAGATGAATAGTTTATCCCAAAGTGTGGCTTAGAAAATGGAAGTAAAATCAATAGTGTGTTTGTTTTTTTTTTTTTTCTCTTTCCATCCTACCAGCCCAGCCTCTGATTTAAGGTAGGTTAGGGTATGTAACTGAAACAGAGAAAAGATATTGCCAGAAATTCTGGCTCTAGATTATCCAGGATCCCAGGTTTCCCTATCTTATCTCCCTTTCTAGTAGTAATTCTTCATTACCACACAAGTTCTACAATTAGAAAAAAATAAAATAATATAAAACAAAATGAAACAAAGTTTATAGCAACTATCTCCCCTGACACCTACCCAGCAACTCTATCACAGTTGAAAAAGGCAAGTTGCTCATGGATCTCGAACTAATCAGAATTCAGAAAACAATTGTCTAGCAATGATATCTAGTTCCTTGTCAGGTCCAGACAGGAGGCACTTAAAGGCCAAGTCCTAGACATGTCGTAGAGGATACTGAGCCAAAGCAGTACAAGCAGACTGTATCTTACTGCTTCAGAAATAGGCTTGCTCTTACCAGTGCTGTTTTGAGTAACTTGTGAAATTTAGTTTTAAGTTACCTTTGCTTCATTTCAGTTCTTTTACCTTATACTTCCTAAAAGGGTGGGCGGGATACATTACAAGTATCCGGAACATCTTTCCTTGAAGAGAAGCAGGAGAGAGCAGGTGTGTTATGGTGGGATTTTTAACTGCTAGAGAGAAGTTTGATTGCTGTATTATGTTATTGATCAGTAAGGAAGCTGATTTCTCTTTTGTGAATTGTCCTGAATGGTGTAAGCCTCTGTCTTCACCTAGGTTCATCTGAAAGGTTTCTACAACTCTATAATTCTATTACTATTTCTACAATTACTACTACTCTTTGGAACCATTCAGTAGGACAGCACTCAATGGCTGGAGGGCAGCCCTCAAGCTAAGGAAAGCTGGAGGAATACACCCTCCCCCACCACCACTGAACCCATTAATGCCCTTGCAACAGCCTTATTTCCCACTGTCCAGGCTGCTTTGTAGAACTGCCTTCTGACGCTCTTCCCAATTCTACTCCATTTTCTCCATGCAAAGATTCGTATGTCTCTCTTGTTACATACCTGCTCCAAGAATTCTCTCTGCCAGTGACAACCCTCCATCTGCTCCTGATTGATCCTAAGATCTACTTCCCATCCATTGAGACTGCTCTCTCAAAGAATACCAATAGCCTACTGATAACTAATCCAGTGGCCTCTCACTGTTCTTGCTACTTAACCTCTATGCAGCATTTGACACCATTCACCATCTTCTTTCCCCCCTGAACCTATGTAGAATCTTAGGCTCTCACTGGCTTGCCTTCTAAACCCTCCCTTTAAATGTTACGCCTAAAGTTCAGTGCATGGCTCTCTTGTTCTTCATATTCTATGTCTGTTACTCTCTTCCAAGCCCCAGCTTCTTTTACATATGTATTTGCATCCTAGACCTTCCTCCTGAACTCTAGATGTGCAGGTCAGCAGCGTGATGATCATAAATAGTATAAGTTCTGCAAAAGTCATAAATTCAATCTCAAAGTTAGCTCCTCTTCTGTGTTTCTTCTCTTATTAATGACATTAATATCCCTCCCTGCTCCACTACTTTTCAACCACAAAATCTCAAAATTGTATAATCATACAGTTATAATACACTAAGTATCATCTAATTTAATGTTTTTTATAGGTGTAGGACTGAGGCCCAGAGTGGTGAAACGGATTCCACAGGGTCATTCTGCAAAGCCAGAATCTCCAAATCCTTTACAGTTATTAATTCCTTTATTCCTTTGCCAAATCCTATCAATTCCACAGTGCTTTTCCCATCTATGCATTTTCATGTCTCAATTTAGAGTCTCATTTTAGTATCTTTTATCTACATGACTGCACTTCTAACTCTTCTTATTCACAATACAGGACTGCCAGAAATAATATTCCTAACCCCCAGACTTGATCATAATTTTCAAGCTCCTACTTTACACAGAATAGAATTCCAACATCTTGTCCAGCAGTCAAAATTCTATGCAATTAAATCCCAAATTCCTTTCTATTTTGTCTGTATTACACACATATTCTATTTCAACTAATGCAAACTATCAGCAACTCAGTATACCTACCTAACTCTCTCACTTGCATGTCTTTCTCAATCTGTTCTGCAGACGAAGTGTCTGCAGTGATGGACTGTCTACAGGAATGTACTGTCATTCCATTTTCTTCCCCATCACCACAATAAGTCTACAGCACAACATCCTGCTCATCTTTTAAGGCCCATCTCAAGTTCTACTTCCTCCAGAAAAAAACCTTTTCCAACCCCTTCCTCATAGCACATTGCACCTTTATTTTCCTATGCATCATGGCCTCATAATTGAGTTAATTTTTAACTCCCTCACCAGATTGTCAACAATTTTTAAAATTAGCACTTGTAACACTTTAAAATTTGTAAAAACACATTCCCAAAACCTGTGGGGTAGAACTTGCGGACATTCTTATTTGTCTAAATTTACAGATTTTCAAAACCCTGAAGTACAGAGTTTAGTAAGATCTGAATCCTCCAGTGGGAATCAAGTTTTGTTTTGTTTTCATTCTGTATCACTGTTTGTTATTCTAAGTCTGTATTCTACAAAGTGGACTGCTCTAAGTTTTTGCCTCATAATCATATTTACTTGCCGCAGGCTGTTTCTACATGCTACCAAGAAGCCAGGTGAAAAATAAAAAATTGAATACATCATTCAAACATTTTAAAATGTAGTATACATATGTTTGCTTCTGTATAGGAAAAACAGCTAGGTGATTGATTATTTACTTTTCAATCAATTGTTTTGGCAGTATGATGATTACATAAACTCCAACAGTGGCATTTTGTCAGTTTTTCATTAATTTTATAATTTTACTGGCATCTGCAATTTACTTACAGTAGCCATCTAATTTTATTTATATAGTTCATCAGCCAGGGAGATATGGTAGGCAGGAAAAACTGGTTTCTTAAGACATCTTTTAAGTCTTAAGTCTGCCTCACAGTCTTGGTGTCGAAATTGCAGCATTGGCCTTGAAGAGAATATTTTATCAGCTTCCCTGATAGAAGATAGTTTTAAAAACAATTTTGGGGCACCTCGGTGGCTCAGTCGGTTAAGCATCTGCCTTTGGCTCAGGTCATGATCCCATGATCCTGGGTTCAAGCCCTTCCTCAGGCTCCCTGCTCCATGTGGAGCCTGCTCTCCCTCTCTCCCTGCTTGTGCTCTCTCTCTGTCAAATAAATAAATAAACTTTAAAAAATAAATAAACAAAAACAATTTATCATCTCTAGAAAACAAGTAGGAATACCCTTAATGAAAAAGAAATTATGAATACCTAAAAGACAAAATAGGAGGGACACCTGGGTGGCTCAGTCGTTAAGCATCTGCCTTCAGCTCAGGTCATGATCCCAGGGTCCTGGGATTGAATCTCACGTCGGGCTCCCTGCCCTGTGGGGAGCCTGCTTCTCCCTCTCCCACTCCCCCTGCTTGTATTCCTTCTCTTGCTGTGTTTCTCTCTGTCAAATAAATAAATAAAATCTTAAAAAAAAAAAAAAAAGACAAAATAGGAGATGGAATGGATTTAAAAGAAGAAATTTTTGCCCCAAAATGTATGAAAGAGAATATGGTTAGATGTGATGTACAAGTGGACTCAGGAAAAAGGGAAGGATCCCTGAAGCAAAAAGAAAAGATCGTTGGTTGGAAACAACAGCAACTTCAGCCTAGCAGTCTGATTCCTACCCCTCTCACCACCACCACCATATGCAAAGGAGAAGGCAGCACTTTCATTTCTAGTGATGAAAGTCTAGGTGACTAGGTTATTTGGTCCAACACTCCCACTGAAAACAAATGGTGCATAAATTACACAAACTTCTTAAGTGAAACAGAGTTGAGAAGATGGTAAAGAACTATCAGACAAAAATGTAAGGGAATGCTAGAATCCAGAGAAGTAAGCACAGAACATCTGAGCAAGGCCAGAACTTGCCTCACCTTGGTCCTAGCCCTGTACCTGAACATCAAAGCAGCTGTTACCCTGAGCCAAACACCTGGGCTTTGTTTTTAGTGGCCTCACAAAGCAAAGAAACAATCTAATTCTCAAGACCTGTCCAAGGTGAGGAGTTTAATAAGAGACTTTTTCAGCATTAACCGAGGACCATAAAGCACTCTACTCTTAGGATAAAGTCAACCCAGAAGTAAATCCACCCCTTCCTAAGTCCGGGGATCTGCAGAGGCTTGACACTTAGTAGAACAGAGAGTAAAGGAAAAGGAAAAAATACATTCCTGAGAATTGTAGTCACAGGCTAGCCTCCTTGGAGATTTAGAGCCTGGGTAATCCCAGGCACCCTGAGCCTAGAACTAGACTGAAGATAGTCCTCTACTTGGTACTGCCTCAGGCACCTGGCAAAAGCAAATTCATGTTCTCTCCATGGGAAAGCAACTTCATTTTAGGTCTCAATCTGAGTTCACCAGGAGACAAGGCATGAGGTGGGAGATTTGGGGTGGCATTTTGGCAGAGATGTAAGTTGTGCTGCAATGGCTAGTGATACCGAGGGAGCACCTATTCCTGGACCACTAGGTCCTGTCACATCCCGGTAGCATATCCTGCAACACTCACAAAGTTGCTGGTGGCAAGCTGAGGTGATTGTTATAGAATTCAGAGACAGATTAAGAGGGGAAATCCAAGTCCAACATGAGGAAAACTGACACCACTGAAAAGAAAAGCATCAGCCTACATACACACAGAAACACACACATACACAACACCATAATACCTGAGGAAACAGAACAAGTAGAGGAGACAGTTGTCGTCTTCAAAACATAAAATGATTATCATAAGATGTATTTAGAATGTTATTGTAGCCATAAAAGATGAGCTATTTTGGAAATGAAAATAAATATATGATAGTAAAAATAAAAATCTTAAGGCTGAATACCAACATTGACAGAGCTGAAGAGCAATCCAGAGGCTCAAAAATCAAACTGAGAAATCCTCTTATAAGCATAATGCAAATGGGCAGAGAGATGACACATATGAAATAAAGGTTCAAGGACATGGGGGATGCATCCAAAAGTTAGAAATTCACATAATGGGGTCTCCAGAAAGAGAAAATAGAACTGAGAGGAAGAAATAAAGAAATTAAATAAAATTCCCCAGATCTTAAAAAGACCTTTTTTTAGAGTCTTTAGATTAAGTTCCATTGAGTGCCAAGTAAGAAGACTGAGAAAAGATGCACTCCTAGAAAATGATGGTAAAGTTTTAGTACTTTATGGATAATCAGAAAATCCTGAAAGCTTCTGAAGAGAAAAAATACAGGGGCACCTGGGTGGCTCAGTCAGTTAAGCGTCTGCCTTTGGCTCAAGTCATGATCCTAGGGCCCTAAGATCGAGCCCCGCCTTGGGCTCTCTGCTTAGCAGTGAGTCTGCTTCTCCCTCTGCTTCTGTGCTCTCTCATGCTCTCTCATGCTTCCTCATTCTCTCTCTTCTCAAGTAAATAAATAAAATCTTTTAAAAAGAGAAAAAATACATTATTTTCAAGGTGAAAAGTAGCGTGTTGACTTCAAATTCATTAGCAACATTGGCTACAAAAAGACTAGAGAAATATTTGCTAAGTACTAAGGTGAAATGATTTTGAATCTAGAATTACATAATCCGACAAACTGTAAAAAAGTGTAATGGCAAAATAAGACATTTTCAAACATGAATAGATTCAGAAAATTTATCACCCACAAGTCCTAACTGAAATATTCACTAGAAAATACGATTCAGCAAAATAAAACAGGAGTTCAAGAGGAACACTAAAAATCAGTGATAAAGAAACCTTCAAAACATGATAAATCTAAGTAAATGCCTATTTTAATTTTTAAAAATATAACAATCAAATTCATTTTTAAAAATCCCTTTCACAAGGGAGCCCTCTTACACTCTTGGTGGGAATGCAAACTTGTGTAGCCACTCTGGAAAACACTATACAGGTTCCTAAAAAAGTTAGAAATACAACTACCCTATGATCCAGTAATTGCACTACTAGGCATTTACCCAAAGAATACAAAACTACTGACTGGAAGGGACACATGCACCCCAATGTTTATAGCAGCATTATCAACAATAGCCAAATTATGGAAAGAGCCCAGATGTCCATCAACTAATGAATGGATAAAGAAGATGTGATATATATATACAATGGAATATTACTCAGCTACAAAAAAGAATGAAATCTTGGCATTTGCAATGATGTGGATGGAGCTAGAGAGTATTATGCTAAGGAAAATAAGTCAGCGAGGGACAAACACCATATAATTTCATTTATATGTGGAATTTAAAAAACAAAACAGATGGACATGGGGGGAAAAAAAGAGGCAAACCAGAAAACAGGCTCTCAACTATAGAGAACAAACTGAGGGTTTCTAGGGGGGGAGGTGGCAGTAGGATGGGTTAAATAAATGATGGGTATTAAGGAGGGCACTTGTGATGAGTGCTGGGTGTTGTATGTAAGTGATGAATAGCTAAATTCTACACCTAAAACTAATATTACACTGTAAACTGTAAATTAAATAAAAACTTGAAAAAAAAAAGAAAAATTCCTTTCACAGTAGCAACAGAAATTTAAAAATACCTAGGAATAAATTTAATAAATATTAAACAAGGTGTATATAAGTAATAAAAATGAAAATTTTCTGAAGAGCATTAAACAGCAAACTGAATAAATTAAGGCTATGCACCTAAACAAATCTCAATATTGTAAATATGCCAGGTAAATCCAATGCAGTCCCAGTGAAAATATCAACACATTTCTTAAATGAATCTGACAACCTTATTCTAAAATTCATCTAGGAAAGAAATTATACTAGAATTCTCAAGATAAGGTTTTTTAAAAATATTTATTTATTTATTTGAGAGAGGAGAGGAGCAGAGGGGGAGGGGACAAATCTCCAACAACCCTAAGATCATGACCCGAGCTGAAATCAAGAGTTGGACGCTTAACTGACTGAGCCACCCAGGTACCCCTTCCAAGATAAGTTTTTAAAAGAGGAACAAGAAAGGTGTGTGGGTGGGTGCTTGTGTATCTGCACAGAGAAGTTCTTGCTCAAATAGTAAAATATGCAATTATAAATCTATAGTAATTAGGGTATTACCAGAAGAATAGACAAATGCATCAAGAAAATAGAGTTTAAAAATGAAACAATGTATAAATGAGAATTTAATACATGAAAGGAGGTTTCTAAATGCAGTGGGTAAAAGGTGGACTATAATGAATGCTATTGTCAAATTGCCTATTAGGAAAAGTCAGATTCCACTTCATACCAGTCAAAAAAACTGAGTCCAGATGGATTAAAAACATAAACAGTAAAAGGTAAACTATGAAAATAGCTGAAGGAAATACAGGAAAATATATATTCAAGTGATTGGTAAGGCCTTGAACAAGACACACACAAACACACACACATATACATACAAAGGTTGTAAGTGAGGAAAAGATAGTTTTGACTATATTTGAATTTAAAACAACTCTGCTATGAAGGATACCATAACCAGTTAAAAGGCTAACAACAGACTGAAAAATGTATCTATACATAAACACCAATCAGATAATATCCAGAATTTATTTTAAAACTCCTAAAGCTCTTTTTTAAAAGCCTAATAGAAAGATGGGGAAAATATCTAACAGTCCATTCCTTGGAGAGGAAAATACAAATGCCCCTAAAAGTGACCTTGCCAGTAATCAAAATTAACAGTGGAATACCAGTTTATCCTGTGGCACCTGGGTGGCTCAGTCGGGGAAACGTCTGCCTTCAGGTAGGGTCATGATCTCAGAGTCCTGGGACCAGCCCCACATGAGGCTCCCACTTCCAAGGGGAGTCTGCTTCTCCTGCTCCCTCTGCCCCTTCCCCCACTCATGCATGCTCTCTCGTGCACTCTCTCTCTCAGATAAATAAATGAAATCTTTAAAAGAAAGAAAGAGAGAGAGAAAAAAGAAAGAGAAAGGAATACCAGTTTATCCTAATACGTTTGCAAAAATTGAAAAGTTGGTTTAAGTGAGGAAAGATTCATATTCTAATAAACCATGTGTGGAAGTATAAGTCAGAGTGGCTTTTCTGGGAATTTGCTATTTATTAAAATTTACATTGGGCATACTGCTTCTCAGGTGACCAAATCTATTTCTCATTGTTTACTCTGGCAAACCCTTATATATGTTTCACAGGAAACATGTTCAAGATTATCCATTACAGTATTATTTGTAATAGCAAAGTAATTGAAAACATTATAAATGTCTATCCATTAAATGATTAAATGTAACACCATTGTAGAGATGACTCCCTTCCAACCCTAAAATTCTGGATTTTATCTTACAGCTTGTCAGAACTCCTCAAGAACATACAAATTAACAAAGAATTCCTACACATAAACTAATGTCTTATCTTCATATTCAATAAATGTTGAACCTCACACACTTATAGTATCTAAGCTACTATAACACATATGTAATATCCTACAAATATGTTTTCATATTTCTATGAAAATATACCAAAATATAAAAACTGAGGGATTTTCTATATGGTTATTTTCTTGGATTAATTAACTTAGTAGTACCAGGTAAAATATCTAAACTTTTGTCAGTTTTAATTCTCACTGCATTAATTATTTAAGTAGTACTTTTAATCACCCCAAGTTATATTGTAGTAATTTTAGGTAATGCTATATAATGCCAAAGACATTTAGATCACTAGAGAAGATAAAACATGGTAAGCATAAATGCCTTGACCAAGATCAATTAGTACATCCATTTACAAAGAGAATTAATACTAGAAGTAAAGACTTCTGAATCCTGTTATCTTGCTCCACTGATAATTCATGTTTCTTTACCTTTCAGAGAGACACTGATAATGAAAAGACGTAAGAGCTAAAAGCTGCAAGAGTTCTAAACCTGCTTTGAAACTCGTTCCTGTAATATTCAAAACAAATCATCTATATCAGGTTCCCAAAAGCAATTAATCAGTTACTTCTCTGGATTCAATCAGTCAAATACATATGCTTTACAAACATGAACTTAAAAGCACCTTCAACCCAGTCAGCCCATTCCCAAATTTGTAATATTGTAATGGTGGAGCAGAATGGATGAGAAATTCATTAGTGCAGCTAGAAAAAAAAAGGGAATGATAATGTTACACTCATGTGTCATCGTTGTTTATGAAAAACAGAATCTTATATAAAGATTTAAAAATAATAAAACTTCATCAACAGAACCTCTTAATTCAGACTTTTTGCAATGATGAAGCACAGCAATAATGAAGTTTTTTTAAAGAGGAAAACACTTAATTTGTTTTAAAAAATTGTCTTTGTGGCTATATAATTAAATTTGACAATTCCAAACCTGAGATTCATTTATTCTAAGTTTTCAGTACTAACTTAAAAAGCAGTTTGGTTGAATTTTAGATTCAAGAGCAGAATTATATGCTGTGTTAAAATAAAAGTATTTAATCAACCATCAGTTTTAATTAAGACACTATGCAGGGAGCTATGGATGAAGTTAAAAAACAGGGAAGTGGTCTCTGCAATTGGAGACCTTACAATCCATAGAGTAAAATTTAGTGTATTATTGAGGTGCTAACCTGAATGACACAGAACACAAGTCCTGAAGAAGTTCGAAAAGGGAGAGATTATTTAAGGCTGAAATATCTAGCAAAACCTGCAGGTAGGGGGGCAAAATTATTTAGTCATTTTAACAAATATGTTTTATAAATCTATTGTAGGACAAGAACAATGCTGGCACCAGGCCCCAGTGTTGAAACATGACAAACATGTGCTGTAAGGCTGAATAAAATTTGGATATTAAGGGAAGAAAGAGAAAACATTGCAAATGAGAAGTACATAAGTAAAGGACATAGGTGTAAGAATGAGTGGAGCATATGAGGTGGCAGAATACCACTACTTCAGTAAGAGCCGAGTATAATGGAAAATAAATTGGTTTTAAAAAGTAGGGTCAGATCATTGAGAACCTTACATTTCTAGGCACAGGAAACTAAAAGAAGCATTACTAAATGCCTGGCCCATGTCAGTCATTTTCATAGTCATGATCTCATTGAATTCTAAGTACAATTTCTCCCACTCCCCACTGAAAACCATACCCTATATTTAAGATAATTCCTATTGGATTGATGAAAACAATCAGATCTTTTATGACTTGCTGAAGGTTCAGATCTTTTATGACTTGCTGAAAGTCACATAGCTAGAAAGTAGTAGAGTCAGAATTTGGTTTGCTATCTTCTGACTCCAAGCCCAGTGCTCAATCCACTACATCCCAACTGTTTCTTCAGTTTTTCACTTGGCATGATAAGAAACAGCCACTTAAAGAAACTTGAATAAGGGAATGACACCATACTCCCAGTTGGTATGTGCTTTTCATAAGCAGTAATCTAGTGATGGAAGAAGAATAGATGGAGAACTGGAACTTCCAGGGCTATTTTAGGATGTAGGGATCATGTCATAAAGTCCTAGACTAGGCTAATGATAATGGACCAGAAGTTACAAATCAAAAACAAAACAAAGCTATGTTTGGCCTTGGGGCTGTTGGTATGGAATGAAGTAAAAAATGATATATGATTGAACTTGGGAGACTGATGACCCCCTTCCCAGGGACAGAAAATAAGAGAGGAGAAAACTGACTTAGGGAGGGAGCACATGAGCAATAATGATTTAGTTTGGAGACATTGGGACTTAGAGGTGATAGCTATAATCCAGGCCACCTTGCTGCCTATCCAGTCACATCTCAGCCAGTTCAGTACAGACTGGTAACAACTAAACAAGTAGCTTAAGTGTTTCCAGTATTCATCAAAACCCTAACTGAAAACTACAAACCACACAGTCATAACCCTTCAGTTAAAATTACTCAGCACGTGTCTCTAAACTTAAAAGTTTTATTGATCTATTTCTATAAAACAAATCATATTTTATATTCACTGGCACCATACTTTTATAATTAGCTAAATAGTTAATGTATCCATTATAAATTTTAGTCCACAAACTCAAGTGTGCAAGGAGTATAACTTTCTTAATTGTTTAATAACTTAAATAATTTAAGTTCTATTTAATTTCTGTTTCAAGCTATAATAGTGGAAACTTGTCTTTGCTATTTCTCCCACTCTTTGCTCCCTTCTAGTCCAGGGAATATTCTCTCATTTGGGAAAGATAACAGAGAAGGCCTTGCTATTACCTTGATATCATATATCAGGTATTCTCCTATATCTATTCTGTTGTCTAGGTTATAGGTCCTTTCTTTTTCTCCTAAAATCCAAGAAGATACTTATCTCTTTCTTTCTGCCATGTTACTCTCTTTTCTGCAGCAGTAAGCAACTCGCTGACTAAATGGGGAAAAGGACAGAGAGTAGAAAATACCAGGAAAAATCATCAGTCAGTATCACCAAATATGTTCTACCATGTTTTCCCACTTGTAATTTGCACTTCTCCCTAATTATTTCTCATCTAATCAAGAATTAATAATAAAAGTAAAATTTGTTAAGGACTTTTTATATGTTAGGCACTATCCCAAGTACATTGCGGGATTAACCAACTATCCTTCAAGGTTGCTGTTAAGCTCTTTACTTGTACACTATAGGAGGTAATTGGTAAACTCCTGGAAGGAACACTTTTAACAATACTGAGACTTACTCAACTTTCTCTATTAGATCAAAATGCATAAAAATAAAGAACTATTCACTCGCCATTAGCCTAGTCCCTTAGTAACTTTTGTATTTAGAATTTTGCCATCTTTGCACTTGAAGAAGAAAGTTGAGAAGGAGGAGAGAACTGAAAGTTATAAAATACCCTTTTCAAGACATTGATATTAAATTATAGACTCTCAAAAAATCTGTAGTAGGGGCGCTTGAGTGGCACAGTTGGTTAAGTGTCCAACTCTTGGTTTCGACTCAGGTCATGGTCTCAGGGTTGTGGGATTGAACCCCATCTGCTTAAGACTCTTTCTCCCTCTCCCTTTACCCGTGTCCCCCCAACCCTGTACGTTCTCTCTATCTCTCTCTCAAATCTTAAAAAAAAAATCTGTATCACTGTATTAATATAACGAAGTCATTAGTCTATTACCAAATATATAATACATCAAAATGTATTTATTGGCTTACTAAGTTATTGTAATATGCTAACTTTTTCATTAGTACATTTTTTTTTATCATAAATCCCAATTTCCTTTATATCTTTGGAGACTTTGATAATGTCCAAATTTGGTCTAATTATATAGAGGTAATGACTGTAAATTATTCTTGTGGGGTTTTTTTAAAGATTTTATTTATTTGAGAGAAAGAATAAGTGAGAGAGAGAGAGAGAAAGAGAGCACAAGCTGGGGGAAGAGCAAAGGGAAAGGGAGAAGCAGACTCCCCCCAGTCTCCCCAACTTGGGGCTCGATGCCAGGACTCCAGGATCATGACCCGAGCCAAAGGCAGACGCTTAAAAGACTGAGCCACCCACGTGCCCCTGTAAACTATTCTTGTTGAGAGTGGAATGGAATAGCTCCCTTCTATGTGGACAATTCGTAGTGTATAGGCGTTAAAATTATTGTATGACTGAAATGGATCTCTTGAGGTCTGAGCTGTGATCAGTATGTAGAGGATGGAGTTTTATCTGAGGGAAGATAGTATATGTGTCACCCCAATGCTTTCAGGGGCCTGGGGAAGAGAATAGCTGCATCCATCAGAATAGGAGGGCCAGGGATGCCTGGGTGGCACAGTTGGTTGAGCATCCGACTCTTGGTTTCAGCTCAGATTGTGACCTCGGGGTAATGGGATCAAGCCCACATTAGGCTCTACGATCAGCAAGGGGTCTGCTTGGGATTCTCTCTTCCTCTCTCTCTGCCCCTCCCACGCACACACGTGTGCACACACACACAGTCTCTCTCTCTTTCTCTCTAAAATAAATAAATCTTAAAAAAAAAAAAAAAAAAAGAATAAGAAGGCCTTAGGTGAATGCCAGAGTTAGAAGTTGTATTCTTGCCCTCGATAAAGAGATTTGGGTGTTAAGAATAGCCCCTATGGAGTGGAAAGACATGTGAGAAAGATTCTTGTGAAATTCTTCCAGAAAAAGAAGTGAGATGGGACCAGGGAGAATGCAATTGAGGTCTTACAGAACCAGAGATTTGTCAGTGCATAATGAACTCTGTCTATGCCTTTTATATTTTCTTTGCCCTTCTGTGGGATTATTACCTCTATTTTAAAAATTCCACTCTGTTTTAGATGTAGTGAGAGTAACCAGGGAAAGGAGTTTGAAGGTGGTGGACGCAGCAGTTATCAGAATGAGAAAAAGCCAAAGAGAAGGTAAAATTCAGTAGGAGATTCTTCTTCCAGTGTTTACACCATATAGTTTCTTAATTTTATTTCAATAAGGGAAGTGCTTTTCTCACAGGTGCTAATACCACTTGCTTTTAAAAAGTAGGCCTTTGGAGAAGAGAAGGGAACTGACATTTATTATTTAGCCACCATGTGTTTAACAAACACCAAACACTACACTTTAATTCTATTCTGTCTTCACATCTACTCCAAGAGATAGGTACAGTATTGCTATTCCCATTTTCAAAAAAAACTGAGGTTCAGAGAGGTTAAATAACTTATCCAAGGTCACATGGCTAAGTAAGGAGATATGAAGTGTTATTTCTGAACATCAGGCTTAATGATGCCTCTCACAAGCCAAAATAATAAATGTCCAAAATCATAATTGTTTTTTATTGGAAACCTCAATAGATAACTTCTAGTCCATTCAATAAAAACTGTTACAATTAAAGAAAGCGGGGGCTTGGGTGACTCAGTGGGTTAAAGCCTCTGCCTTCTGCTCAGGTCATGATCTCAGGGTCCTGGGATCGAGCCCCGCATCGGGCTCTCTGCTCAGCAGGAAGCCTGCTTCTTTCTCTCTCTCTGCCTGCATCTCTGCCTACTTGTGATCTCTCTCCTCTCTGTCAAATAAATAAAATCTTTAAAAAAAAAAAAATCTTAGGTAAGTAAGTAAATAAATAAATAAATAAAATTAAAGAAAGCGAAGAGGAAAACTTTCAAATAGTAATCAGTAACTACTGAAACAGATTATTGGTATTTGAAAAATACTTATAAATGTGGACTTAAACCTGACTGAAGAGGAAACTGGAAGTCAACATAGGGAATTAGTGTTTATACAGTAAGCAACAGAGACTTACGGGTTTTTAAGCAGATGTGTGCCTTGCTGGAAACAGTACTCAGGAAAAATTATTTTGAGGGTAGATGTAAATTAGAATAAAATTAGAGCAATCATGATTAAATCTGTTAGGAGACTGTTGTAAGAATGTAGGCATGAAATGATGAGGGTTTGATTTATGCTGTTTTCCACAGAAAACTCACCCCTGCAGAAATCCCTTTGGCAAAATTTTCTCTGGAATCCTGTAGGTGCAAACTCTCACTCTTCTTACTCCTACATCTCCATGGTTGTGTACCCACTTCTGGTGACTTAGAATCATCTACACACTTCTATTCCTGGCCTGACCTGCTCCCATGATTTTAGTCCCAGTTTTTGGAAGCATCGTTGTTGCCACGTTTGTCTCTCATTGCTTGTCTTACCTCTGCCAACCTGGATTCCTTCTGTGTATTCTCCTATGACTTGTGTTATTCTGCTTTCCAGTCATTACAGTTTCATTCTCAGAGCTTTACTTCTTAAGTGGCTGCCTGTTCAGGAATGAGTACATTATCCTTTTATAGTTCCTGACCTCTTGCACTCACCATCTGTCCACTCCAAAGTCCTTGATGACTCAGCTCAACCCTTAGGTCATGCTGGTGAGAAGAGGTGAGGACTGAGCATTGAGAAATACACAATCATTAGTGGATATAAAACCAAAGAGGAACTCTAAAATAGAGGTTTGAAAGGAAGAAGGATATCCAGAATAGTGTAAAGTCACAGAAGCCAATGTATGTACAGATTCTGAAAGAAAGGTCGGAAAAGAACCAATAGTATTTTTTATACCATTACTACATGTAATGAAGAATGAAGCACCATTTTTGAGAACTAGCATGGGAGAATCAATAAAATACTTCTGTTTAGTTCCATTTGTAAATGTTGTCTGAACCAACAAGCAAACATTTTGTTTGCCTATAACTCCCCGGGCAGATTCCCTCATTAAATACAGAGGAGGTTTTGTGTGTTTGGGGGAGTTTTGTGCTACTTTTTTTTCCCCCTCGGAATCTTAGTCACATTAATCAGTGTCCCAATACTTATTCAAAGGAAGATGAACCATGTCTTGGAAAGAAAGGACATGACCTGCATTGGGGAAATGAAGGGTAAAGCCAGGAATTAGTGTATATCAAGACTTTCATGAGAAAGTCAATCCGAAAAGAATTGTCATCAAAACAATAAATATTCTGGGATATTATTTTCCTCTGATCCTTCTCTCGATGCCATGAGTATATTATATATTATTTATTTTGGCATTATTTACTGGTCTTTTGTAGCTTCTGAGAACTGAGAGTTCTATCCCAGGAGTCCTAGTTAGCTGAAGAAGCAGAGAAGTTTTCAGTCAGCAACTGCTGGATAATAACCCAAAACTTAGTGGTTTGAAACAATGATTTCTCATAATTCTCTGTGGGTTCACTGGGTGATTTTTCTGCTGGTCTCACCAGGACTCGCTCATGAAGCTTCACTCAGCTGGTGGTCAGTTGAGACAGCTGGGCCTCTCTTCTCTCCACTATTACCCGTGGCTTCTTAAGGGCATGGTGGTCTCAGGGCATTGTTCCAAGAAGGTAAAAGAGACTGAAAGGATTAAGGACTACCTTGGAAGTTGAACAGTGTCATCTGCCACATTTCTGTTAGTCAAAGCAACTTACAGGGGCAGCCCATTGAAAGAGTAGGGAAAATAGTCTCCATCTCTTGATGGGAGAATTAGGCAGAGTCACATTGTAAAGGGGTATGAACATGGTAGTTGTGACTTATGGGAGCCATTATTATTACAGTCTACTGCAGTCTACTCTCAGACCCCAATGATTCACATCTGTCCCACATGATTCTCCCCTTTCTAATAGTGCCCAAGACTCATCCAATCATAGCATTAGGCTCAGAATCGATGCTCTCATAATCTGCATCAGGTCAAGATGTCAGTGAGACTCCTTGAGTATATAGTTCTTAGTTTCAGACACCTATGAAATAAAAAGACAAGTTATCCTCCATTCCCTCGTATACTCAGCGTATACTGGAGAAATAGAAAACCAGGGGCGCCTGGGTGGCTCAGTCATTAGACATCTGCCTTCAGCTCAGGTCATGATCCCGGGGTCCTGGGATGGAGCCCCGCATCGGGCTCCCTGCTCAGCAGGAAGCCTGCTTCTCCCTCTCTCACTCCCCCTGCTTGTGTTCCCTCTCTCGCTGTGTCTTTCTCTGTCAAATAAATAAATAAAATCTTAAAAAAAAAAAAAAAGAAAGAAGAGAAATAGAAAACCACACTACACCAGACACTGCTGTCTGGAAAAGGGTAATGAGACATGTATAACAGTCACTAGTCCATGGCAATTTGGAAATCTAGCCAGGTGCATGTTGGCAGGTTTCTCTGCTCCAGGGGTAAGTAATGTTCCTCCACGAGGGCCCTGTTCTACTCTCGTGGAGTAGTTCCCTAATCTTTTATTTTGCAACACCCTCTGGGCTCCTGGCTCTGACCTCTGATATCAGTACTCATATAGAGGAAAGTGATAAAACAGTGGGACAGGTCTCTGGCAATCACCAATGTTCCTCAATTGATGTTTAAAAGCCTACTAGAAAGCCTCGTGCAAGATACTATCGGTAGCAGAATCTGTTCTGCAGTAGCCAATCAAAACTTTTTTTTCTTTGGGCGAAAACCTGAAAGCCTGAAGTTTACAAAAAAACACGTATCGTTGTAGTGCATCTTCTGCAGGAGATAATGACCAACTACCTTTGTATTGTTTTTATGTTTTAAGCTATTAAATAGTTTGTTCCTCCAGTTAGATTCTTACACCTCCTCCCTTTTCACTAATTCTTTTATCTACATTTTTATCTACACTTATCCTACCTTTAAGAATTGCTTTTAGCCTTGTAATTTTCATGTTAATATCTGGCCACTGACAGCTTGATTTTCTGGTCTAGTGTATAATACAAACGTTATTCCACTTAATATCCATAATTTTCTCCTCTTGCCCTAATGACACTTTGTACTTCTTGTTCTGTGTCTGTATTTTCTGTGCATACTAACTCTAATTTTATTCTGTGTACTTTGGGGAGTATAACAATGGGAATAAATCAAATCGCAATACTTTACTTTTTCTAGTTGTGATAATGGAAATTAAAAATTGCTAGACATTTACTGTAGCTATAATACTAGTCACATTGTCTGATTTCTAATGCACAAATATAATTAGGCTAAGTAATTTGTTTTGAAAAAAATGAGAGAGAGAAGTCATATTATAGACAAAGCATTAATAAATTCTGATTAAGTCCCTAATAATGCTTTTTCACCATGATCCTTTTAAAATACTAATTTACATATATTATTATCTTGAAGGCATCTTAAATCCTTTAAGGAAGTAGGCCTTCTTTATAATCATCATAATTATATGTATAGCTAACATTTATTGGGCATAAATATGTTTTAAGTACTGTGCTAAATACTTTACATAGATTATGTTATTAGATTAACATAATAAATTAATGAAACCGATAAAAAATCAGAACTAGCATGCAGGCCTGTTTAACTCAAAGGCCACATGGTAGACCATTATACTATGTTGATTGATAATGAGTATGAGTATCCATGGCCCCGAAATGATCATTTGGCAAACTTGGGATAAAGGAAGTTTCATTTATAATAACGTTCTTATTCTGGTATAATTTATTTTACATCCTGAACCTGAAAAGAGCAATCCTAAGGTATATAATTTTATGAAATATGTATAACTTTAAAATTTCTTCATCTGCTTTATATTAGTGCATTTGTCAGCATGAATTTGTTGAATGTTTATTTAGAATTTGCCAATTGTTTCCCTAGTTTGACAGAGGACTAAATATCAAACAACCTGGAATCAGTTTCTATAAGGTCTGGCTTACAAAGCACACAGAAAAGACATAGAATTATGAGGCCAAATACTAAAGTTCATCAATAAGAGATAGCAAATAGTCAAATTAATAAATATGATATCAATGACAACATTAGAACATTCATAACCTGCTCTCAAAAGTATAAGCTCACAACTTATGGAAATATAAAATTTTGACTATCCATATTTGTCTTGAGTCAAATTCTTCAGTCTATAAAGTGAACATATCACATATTTGCATGTTTTACTTCAGTAAATATGTAGGGTCATTTTTACAGTGCATCAAATAATTTTTTTAGTAATTGAAAATTTATCAGTCCTACTAATGTAGTAGACATGCCATGATGTGACACCCTGTTATATCAGGTTTTCAAAGACTTATTTTTCTGAATATGTAAGTTCAGAAACTTTAAGTCTTTGTAAAAATGAAATATACCAATGACTATATATGTATTCTATATGGCATATATATATACATATATATGTTCTATTCTTTACAAAAAGATTTGTTATGCTTATGAAAATTTTCTCATATTTCAAAACCTGATGTAATCATAGTAGTCTACATTTCTCAGATATTATAATCATTCAACTATATTAATTTTTAGTATCTCTCTGACATGAATCCATGTATAAATATATAAAAGATTATATTATTTCTGTGTTTTAATATTCTTTATTAATAAATGACATTTATTTACATGGATACATTTTAATTAAGTTGTAGCTCAGAGAGTTTTCTGCTATTGTAATTAGTCTATTATTTGTAGAACTCTTTCATATTAACTCAATTTCAGGATGCTTGATTAAAGTATTTAGATTGTCTCTGGTGTCAAGTTACATCTGAAAAATTATCCATGAAGGAATTATTTTGTACCACATTACTGTTAACTTTAAATTTAAATTATTTTCCACTATTATTCTTAAGAGTTCTAAAATTTATCTAGAAGGTTTTTTAGTAAGAAGCGATTTAGTGAAATGTTAAAAAGAAAAGACCTTCAATTTTATAAAAATTTTTGTATATTGCAGATATTGAAGCAGAAAAGCATAGTAAAAAGCAAAAGGAAAGAAATGTCACCACACAGGTAAATATTTTGCTAAACTGTTATATTTCTCTAGTACAAAATCTAGGCTATAGGCATTATACATAGTATTTATTGAGCATGCTCAGAATTTCTTAACCAAGTAATTACTGACTGTTGTTTCCATTCTTTTTTTTTTTTTTGCTTCATTGTCAATCAATAATTTTTGTTCTTTCACTCAAATATTTACTCATTCTACTGTGAGAAGATAAGACTGTTATCCCAGAGCTTTCTCAGAAGCCATGACCTGTCTGAGGTTCTAAATATTAAGACAAAAAGGACAGAGACAAGTCTGGCTTATAGTCACAGGTGCTTATTAAACTTTATTAACTTCATGATTTCTTCTAACATCTTGGAAGTAGAGGATTCAACATTTTCAGACTATTCTCAATCCAGCAATCAGCATGATCCTATAAATGTAACTCATTTCAAGTCACTCCTTTACTTGAAACCCTTTCATGCATCCCATCTCACACAGAGTAAAACCAGTGTCTTACCTATGAGGCTCTGTGGTCTGGCCCTGCTATTTTTATTCTAAATCATCTCCTACTAGTGTCTCCCTTACACCATTCTGGACACACTGGGATCTGCTATTCTTCAGAAACTCCAGGCATGCACCCACCTTTCTGCTCTTTTTGGCTGGAACATCCTGGAACCCAGATAACCAACCATGTGGCTCCCTGCTCTCACCTTCTCCAGATCTTTGCTCAAATGTCAACTTTTTGGAGAGTCCTTCCCTGACCATTCTGTAAGTTTGCAATCACACTATTTAAAATTGCAAGCCCTTTCGCAACACCTGCCTGTCTCCCTTCCCTGCTATATTTGACCTCTCAGAGTTATCACTATGTAACATGTCATATTTTGTTACATTTGTTCACATTCTCCCTTCACTAGAATATAAATTCCATGGGAGCAGGGTTTTTGTCTGTGTTGATCACTGCTATTATCCCAGCAACTAGAACAGTGTCTTGCACGTAGCAGGTACTCAGTAAATGTTTATTGAAGAAATCAATACATCTTAAATCCTAATTAAAGAAGTAACTTTGAAAAAATGTTTATATAAATTAAAAATTCCTCCCTACATTGCTACATTTTCTAAACGCCTCCAAATTTAGCTGTTCCCCATTACCCTAACTAAAACATTCCATAGTCAGCAATGGGATTATTATCTGCAGAAATAAAAGTGACCTTGGCATAAGCTCAGAGTTTATCCTTAGGCAGGTGGAAGGTAAAAAGACAGCTTCATCAGGTCATCTGGCTTTCCCCTGTGGGCTCTTGATATCTTGTGATCTGCAGTGCCTGCCCAATAACATATGAAAGCACACTTTGTAATTAAGGAGCTCCGTGAGATCAAGAACGCTGATCAGGCCCATAGATGTCCTCCCTAATGCCCAGCATTAGTCGATGAGGCCCATATAGTAAATACGGAAAGGACGCCAGCCCTACTCATGTAAAGCCAATCGAAAATGATGTAAACTATACTAAAAGATCTTAGAATACGGAAAAAACAAAAGCACTATCTTCATGTCAAAAATGAGAAAACATTCCAGTGTACACTGCTTGTACATCTCACCAACTTCCTGTGGAGTGTCTGTTTTTTAAACTTCCTTAGTACCAACCTCATAGAGCACAAACAGCAGAACTGAAAATACCAAGGACTCTACACTACAGCCAGAGTAAAGTAACCTCTGTTCACTAAACGTGCCATACTGTTTCATGACTCCTTTGCAAGTAAGATACTCTCTGGCTAAAAACACCCTTCCCCGTATCTAACCCCATTGTAGACCTGGTAAATTCTGATCTTTCATTATAATTACTATTAACATTATAATTTTTTAAACCCGCCTAAGTATAGCTGCTCTTTCCCTAGTTTTTCTCTTTCTGGATTTATAACTCGACAGTTAAACAGAAGAGTGTCATCTATGCCTCCATTCCCCCCAACACACACTTCCTAAAAACACACATACACAAAAAATGGTTAAAGACACTTTGTCTTGTGTTAAGGATCTACTATTTTCAGGATTTCTGTGTATTATTTTCTTCAGTCTTAAAGAATGATCATGATCACAGAAGTGGTAAACCCCCAGGTATCTAATGCACTACCAGGGAGTAACTGATGCTCCTTAAGGGAGCAATTCATGTGTACAGCTCAGGGGCCATTATGACAATCACCACCAAGAGCAACAATGAAAACTGAAAACAAGGAAAAGATAGCCCAGCTCTCAGCAATGAGCAGTTTCACCAGAGTTCCAAGAGGGCTCAGTTCCACTGTCCATTTCCCCTAGACAGACATTCTTCTTGTTTTTGAGATAAATATCTTGTTCCAGTAGATAGATGTTTTTCACACATTTTAGTACCTCGATTTATGTCATTATATTCATAATTCATATTCACAATCATGTCTTCCAGCTAGGTAATACTTTAGTCTTTGTGAAATCCCTTTGCATCATTTTATTCCTCCCAACATTTCTGTAAAGGATGTCAACTGGTTATTTAAGTGGCTAGTTATTATCCTCAATTTACAAATTAGAATAACTAAGCCCATTCAGATTTAAAAGATCTTTGCATTACAAATTTCATTCATTCAACACAATGCCTACCATGTACCAAATACAGTTACTGGAATTTGGAATTTCCAAAAGGTTCTGATTTTTTTTTAAGCCTTGTGAAGTCTCTGATATTGCTTAAATTTGATTTCGTGAGCTTCCGAAGGGTAAGAAAGTATCTTTGTTGTTGTTGTTGTTGTTACATAAATTAAAGCATTTGCTGTAGGCTAGCAGTGTTTCAAATGGTGGAGCTTCTACTGGTCTTTCAATTCCCTCAGTTATCTGATGCCAGACTTTACTGTTATGAAAGAAGTGGTGGTATAGGTCCAGGTATCATCAGCTACCATTTTCCTGCAGGAACAACAGTCAGTGCCAGATCCCCATATCTTATCTGTTCATCTTGGTTTGCCACAGAAGGAGCAAATATACTAGGTGTGCTGGCTTATTTCAGTGTTCTTCACCATTCTCCTGAGGGAGGCCACCGTAACATGTCTCATATTTACCAATGATTTCAACATTCTTGGTGCATTTAGCCATGTCACTGCAAACTAGCTCCAAGCCCAGAGAAGCAAGAAAATATCTTTCAATCTTTTCTAATGCAGTGCTTTGCATGCCGTGTGTACCATAAGAGTTTACAAATTTAATTAAATATGCTACTACCATCTCCCCAAGACTTTGGTTATAAAATAGGTGGTTTCTCCATCCCCTGGACCCTTATTTTCTTTCTAATCACCTCTCTTGGGGTCATACTTCTCCAAATATTACCTTTACCTTCACTGTAACTGAAATCTAGTTTTCTCCTGAGAACTTCTCCTGAAGCCTTCTCAAGCATATTCTCCCACAACACAATTATATTCATCCTAGTTGGGGTGGTGGGTATCCTTCCCTTTCCTTATTGCTACATTTTCATTGGGAGAATCATAGAAGATGAGGACAGATACGTAGCCTGTGGTCTTTCTCTCCAGTTTTCAGAGATTTCTGTGTCCATGCATTCTAGCTTCTCAATCCCATTATTTATATTTTTTTGCTCCAAAAACTGTACCATCTCTCTACTCCCGTGGTCATAATCTGGACTATGTCTTTTCCAAATTAAAAGTTTAAGCTTCCAAGTTTCTGAAAACCACCTGGTACTTTCCAAGTTACTCCATCAGTGCTTTAGTCCCACCAGGACCTCAAATCCATGTCCTCCTCTCATGTTCATCATTCCATTCACATCATCATTTCCCTTCTTACTTAGCTTAGAGTTGATGGCTACACTACAGGAGCACAGTTCCTTTTTCAAAACCTTGGGAACAAATGTGTTTCAGAATCCAAGGGGTCTTTTTGTTTGTTTAATCGTGGTAAAATATACATAAAATAACTTTTATTTTAAGCGTACAGTTCATTGGTGTTAGTACATCCACGTTGTTGTACAACCAATCTCCAGAACTCTTTCATCTTAAAAAACTGAAACTCTATACCCACGAAACAATTCTCCACGCTCCTCTCCTCCCAGCCCCTGGCAACCACCATTGTAGTTTCTGTTCTATGATTTGATTACTCTTAAGTATCTCATAGAAGTAGAGTCATGAAGTATTTGTCTTTTTGTGACTGGCTTATTTCACTTAGCCTAATGTCCTAAAGATTCATCCACATATGTCATGTGTATTTCCTTCCTTTTTAAGGCTGAATAATTTTCCATTGTATATATATGCCACATTTTGTTTATACATTTATCCAGAGATGGACACTGGGTTGCTTACAACTTTTGGCTATTTTGAACAATGCTGAACATGGGTGTACAACTATCTTGATATCCTGCTTTCATTTCTTTTGGGTGTAAGTGCACAAGAGTCTAATTTCTCCACATTGTCACCAACCCTTGTGATTTTCTATATTGCTGGGTCGGTGGGTTTTTTAATAGTAACCATCCTAGTGGGTGTGAGGTGGTCTCATTGTGGTTTTGATTTGTATTTCCCTGGTTAGTGATGTTGAGCATCTTTTCACGTGCTTATTGGTCATTTAGATCTTCTTTGGGGAAACGTCTATTCAAGTCCTTTGACCATTTATTTTTATTTTTAATTTTTTAGAGAGGGGGAGAGAGAGAGAGAATGTGTACTTGGGTGCACAGGGGTGAGGAGGAGCAGAGGGAGAGGGAGAGAGAGATTCTTAAGCAGGATCCATGCCTAGCATAGAGCCCATCACAGGACTCGATCTCACAACCCAGAGATCATGACCTGAGCCGAAATCAAGAGCCACCCAGGTACCCCTTTAAATAGAATCATTTGGCTTTTTATTGTTGAGTTGCAAGAGTTCTGTATATATTCTAGTTATTGACCCCTTATCAGTATATAATTTGCCAATATTTTCTCCCTTCCATGTGTTGCCTTTTCATGCTCTTGATAGTGCCCTTTGATACACAGAAGCTTTAAATTTTGATGTGGCCCAGTTTATCTATTTTTACTTTTTTGCCTATGCTTTTGGTATCATATCCAAGAAATCATCACTAAATCCAATATCAAAAAGCTTTTCTCTGTGTTCTCTTCTAGGAGTTTTTATAGTTTCAGGTGTTATATTTAGGTCTTTAACCCATTTTGGGTTAACTTTTGTGTATATAGTATACGTCATTATTTTGTATATGGATATCCAATTTTCCCAGCCAAATTTGTTGAAAAGATTGTCCTTTCCCCCCACTGAATGGTCTTGGCACTCTTCTTGAAGACCATTTAACCATATATGAAGGTTTACTGCCTAGCTCTCTGTTCTATTTCATGTCTGTCTTTATTCCATTACTGCACTGTCTTAATTACTATAGCTTTGTAAAAAAAAATTTTTGGTATTAGGAAATGTGAGACCTACAACATTGCTTTTATCTCTCGAGATTGTTTTGGCTAATTAGAGTCCCTCAGATTCCGAATGAATTTTGAAGGAATTCTTCTATTTCTGGGGAAAAAAAAATGCCACTGGGATTTTGATAGGGATTGCATTGAATCTGTAATCACTTTGGGTACTATTAACATTTTAACAATATTGAATCTTCCACTTCATGAACACATGATATCTTTTTATTTGTTTTTATCTTCTTTAATTTCTCTTAGCAAACTTACGTAGTTTTCAGTGTATGTCTTTTGCCTCCTTGGTATGTTTATTTCTAAGTACTTTTTTTTTTTTAATTTTTTAAAAGATTTTATTTACTTGAGAGAGAGAGACAGAGAGAGTGAGAACACGAGTAGGGTAAGGACAGAGGAAGAAACAGACTCCTTTCTGAGCAGGGAGCCTGATGCAGGACTCAATCATAGGACTCCAGAATCATGACCTGAGTGAGCCACCCAGGTGCCCCTCTAAGTACTTTATTTTTTTAATGCTGTTTTGAATGGAATTGTTTCCTTAATTTTCTTTAAGGATTATTCATTGTTAATATATAGAAATGCAACTGACTTTTGTGTGTTGATATTGTATCTTGCAACTTTGCTAAATTTATTACTTCTAAACTTTTTTTAGTGGAATCTATAGAGTTTTCTACATACAAGTTCATGTCATCTGTAAGTAGAGATAATTTTATTTCTCCTTTCCAATTGCCTTTCATTTCTTTTTCTTGCCTAATTGCTCTGGCTAGGACTTCCAGTACTATGTTGAATACTAGTGGCAGAATGGCATCCTTGCCTTGTTCCTTATGTTAGAGGCAAAGCTTTTGGTCTTTCACTGTTAATAATGTGGTTAGCTGTGGGTTTTTTATATATGGTTTTTGTTATGTTGAGGTACTTTCTATCTATTCCTAGTTTGTGAGTGATTTGATCATGAAAAGGTATTGAATTTTGTCAAATGCTTTTTCTACATTAATTGAGATGATCGTGTGGGAGGGTTTTCCCCCTTCAGTCTGTTAATGTGGTTATTACATTGATCAATTTTTGTATGTTGAAACATCCTTGCATTCTAGGAACAATTCCTACTTGATCATATTGTAATAATCCTTTAATGTACTCTTGAATTCTATTTGCTAGTATTTTGTCTAAGATTTTTACATCAATATTCATGAGGAATATTGGTCTGTAGTTTTAGTGTCCTTATCTTGCTTCGGTTTCTGGGTAATGCTGGCCTCATAGAATGAGTTGGGAAGTGTCTTCTCCTCTTCAATTTATTGGAAGAATTTGAGGCAGAATTAGGGTAGCTTTTCTTAATTGTGGAAATATACTACTACACACAGAGACACATATATCATATAGGATACCTCCTATAATATACACACACAGAACTACATATATTATAGGATACCTCCAGCTGATACTGGGGAAATACATTGTTTTCAAGCACATTATTACTTATGCAGCAAAACAAATGAATATTCACATTAAATGGGGGTAAATAACAAACATAAATAACTTCACATCAGGTCTAGACAGGTTTTCCTACTAACTGAATTTGAGTACCAAACTATTGAAAAAGCTTTAGGTTTTCAGATTTTGTGGATTTGGGAACTTCAGATAAGGGTTTGAGGGTCATGTAAAATCACTGCCTCATATAGACCTTCCATTTAGTTACTCCTCTTGCACTCCAACCAATTTAGTGGTGAAACCTCAACCCTGATTAAATACAGTTTTCTACCATTCAATCCCTGCACCCGAGTATCTAAAATGTGGCTGGAAATAAACACAACCAGTCTCATTTTAATTTCACAAGCCTCAAGTAGTCCTTCAGCGTTTCTCTGCAAACCTGAACATCTCCCTAGTCAAATTTATTACCCCCATCTCTAAGGTTTCTGTTTCATATTTTCTTCTGTCTTCCTAAAACCCAACACATCTATCCCTCACTCTTAGCTGATGACTTTGCTATTTTTCTTTTTCTCATTAAAAAAATAGAGTCTAAAGACTGATTTTACATCATCTCATGCACTCCATCAATCTCCCAACATCTATAACCACATACACTGCCTCAACTCGGTCGGTTAAGCGTCTGCCTTCGGCTCAGGTGATGATCCCAGGGTCCTGGGATCGAGTCCCACATCAGGCTCCCTGCTCAGCAGAGAGCTTGCTTCTCCCTCTGCCTGCTGCTCCCCCTGCTTGTGCTCTCTCTCTGACAAATAAATAAATAAAATCTTTTAAAAAAAAATTTAGGCATATTAGGAAAAAGTATTCTAAGATTTTTTTATATTCTTAACTAAAAATGCATTAGGCAAAATGAAAAACACTAAGACCATCGCTAAAAACATCTTTGCTTCGATATAAGCATCTCATAAATAGCATCTTACTTTAAGGAAGAAAACTACTAAAACAGTGAGATTTGCAACTTCAAAAGTGACAATCTCTTTTCAAATATATATACATTCATTTAAGACAACCTAGAAAGTTTGAATAATCTGATATACCTTAAATGGCTGATTAAAACCATAATTTAGGGACGCCTAGATGGTTCAGTCGGTTAAGAGTCTGCCTTCAGCTAAGGTCATGATCCCAGGGTCCTGGGCCCAAGTCCCACATGGGGTTCCTTGCTCAGCAGGGAGCCTGCTTCTCCCTCTGCCTGCAACTCCCCTCGGCTTGTTCTTTCTCTCTCTCTCTTTTTCTCTCTGACAAATAAATTTAAAAAAATATTTAAAAATAAATAAAACTATAATCCAAATGACATCAGTGTAAATCTTTGCCATATGTGTAAATATTTTCACCATCTGATGAGTGATATAAATTTCTGTACTATGTTATTTATGTATTTTAATCCCACTTTAATTTGGCTGACTACCTTCTTCACTATGACCTAGGGCAAGAGTTCCCAAACTTTAGCATGTATCTGAATCACCTGAAGGACTTGTTAAAACACATAGTACTGGGATTCACCCTCAAAGTTTCTGATTCTGCAGACCTTGAGTGGAGCTGAGAATTTGCATTTCTAACTGATTCCCACATGATGTTGGTGTTGCCATTCCAGGGACCATACTCTGAGAACCAATAACCTAGGGAAACCTGGAAAGAAAATTTTTTTCTTTTTTTCCATTTCCTCTTGGCTTTCTCCATAACTTGGCTTAACTCTGATAATGCCTGGAGCACCAGTGTTCATACCCTTTGGAAATATAGTGACCTAAACATAAGATATAGGATCCACATCTATATATAGTGGAGAAAGTGGAAATCCAATTCCTCCCTCTTGCCAAACCAAAGACAGCAGCCTGTGTTGCTGTCTCTTCCACAACCTTGTAGCACCTCATTCATTCACCTAGACAAGGGCCATTAACGAGGAGGTGCTGAGCTATTCTTGTTTTGCCATTCCTGTTGTCCTCACTGATGCTTTCATTAAGCTCTTACCTTCCATGTGCTCTTTTTCCAGAGAAGTTTTTCAGCAGAATTTAGGGTGTTACACAGTGCCAAGGAACAATGACTATTTTGGGACATGTGAGCCAGGAAAGAAAAAGAGACATAGAGACATAGATAGTTAAAGAAAGCAAGAAAGCCTTTGTTGAGCCCTAAGGAAAATAAGGCACTGACAGGCAAAGAATCCTTACCCACCAGTCCTTCTTTAACTTCTCACCTATCTCCCATTTGCAAGGAATGATATACTCTTCTCATCCCATAGCAAACATGGCTCACACTTACTCCTCTTAGACAAAAAAAACCAAAACATTTTTGTTTTTCGTATATAGTCACACAGTTTGGAGTCATTACCACATATACATTTATGTGTCTTGGTGGGGTGAGACTGATTCCCTCCTCCAAAATTCACTCTTGCTCACCATTCTTCTTCATCTTGTAACTGGAATCTCTATCCACTCAACTGGTCTCGTCAAAAGACAAGAAGTTATCTTTGACTTTGTCATTTTTCTTATCCCTACATCTGATCCATATCCAATCCCCAGCTGCACTATCTCCAAAACATAGCCTAAGTTTGCCCAAGTAGTATCTCCATTGCTTCTGCACTTCAAATCTCATCATCCCTCACCTGGTTAACTACAGTAGTCTCTGAACCATTCTTCTTGCTCCCTCCCACTCTTAATCCTGTGCAATCTGCTCCTCACATGTCAGCCAGAATGTTCTTTTTTTTCTTTCTAAAATATAAATCAGAGTATGTCACTTAAAACCCTCTGATGTCTTCCTCTTATCTTTTGAATGAATTACTTACTCTTTACCGTATCCCTTGTGACGTGACCCCCTATTTCTCTCTCTTTCTCTTCTAAAATTCTTCCCTTAACTCATACTCATTCAGCTACTTGGGCCTTACTCCAACACTATACAAGTTTGTTCCCACTTTAGAACATTGGTACTTACTGTTCCCTCTGCCTGAAATCCTCTGCCACCTAACTGTGCAGGACTGCTTTCTTGTCATTAAATTCTTGGCTTCAAAGTCACCTCTTCAGTGAGGCTTTTGTTGGGCGTCCAATCTAAATTAGCTATGCACCAACCCCTCCTCATCCTGCATTTCACTCTTTACATCTCCTTGTTTTAATCTCTTCGTAGCATGTATTGACACCTGATATTAACTTGTTCACTTATTTGTTTACTGGTTATTACCTTCTCACAGACAAATGGAAGTTCCATAGATCAGACAGATTCTTCTCTCTAATTTGCCACTCTACCTTCCAATTCCTAGTGAATGCCCAGTGTAAATATATTGAATGAATGAATCACTGATTCTTATAGTTCTTAAAGAAGAAGTTGGTTCATTACTTGATTATTTCATACCTGCTGCCTCCCAAAACTATTTGAGGGGGCTATTAAAGTTCTATTAACACTAGTCATGTTGTTGTTATTTTGGGGGCTAACTTATATTCAGCATCAAATGCATCTCTGGCAGCAGTGGGGTCTTAGGATATGCTAAAATTCTTTTTTACTGTCCGTAAGTGAAATTAGTCCAGAAAATATACAGCATAAAAATATTTTCTGCTAATGAAAAGGTGTTTAGATATTCTGCTTAGGAGATAAAAAACTACGTTTCAAAAAAAAAAAATATTTACTGATTTCCCAAGCTGAAGACATCTTAGTTCACTGATGAACAGAGCAAATTAAATAGCCAAAATACCTGGGTCCCCTATTTTATATTTACATTTGCTATTTATGTTTATTTTAAACTGAGTCACAGAGGGGTTAATTAACTTGCCCACAGTTAGACACAGTTAATTAGTGGTGAACAGAAAATGCTAGAAGGAAATGTAAATGAAATTTTTAGAATCTATAACACATTTCTTTTGTTCGTCATTATGATGAACAATTGTGAATAAGTTATCTGTTCATACGTTAACAAGTAATCAAAGTTTCTTGTGTTTAAAAAGTAAATTTCTGTGTTGTTTTAAGAATAAAACTTATTAATTACCATCCAAACAAAACATAAAAAACCTTAAGTCAAAGCTCTAGCCTTAGCAGACTGCTTACTCTTTTACACAGGAAGCTATTAAAAATGTGTTCTGTATCCCAGTACTGTTGTTGTGTGTTTGTTTTTGCTTTCAGGCAAAGTACCATAGAAATGCATCTAGCCACAAAAGGCATGATCTAGCCACAAATAAATTAAGATTAAATGTACAGTAAGATAAATTCAAACTTTCTTTTCTCCAAGTCCACAGATGGTTAGTCTCCCTTAGGAGAGGATGCTTCTACCTTTCCTGGGCTTTAAGAAAACAAGGGATTTCCCCCATATAAAGAAATGCACACATTCATTAGGATCCCCTTTACTCAAGACATTCTACTTGAGACGAGAACTACACAAAAAAGTTTATAAAGCATCTATAATTAATTGAGGAGTTAAAACGTGAAATGTATGCTCTGGAATGATCTCAGCTATAGAGACCATAGAGCAGTGAGCTACTGCTAACCAAGAAGGGAAGGCACCATGAGGTCGGAGGGAAGGGAGATCACTGTGGGAGAGTGAAATGGAGGGCTTCGGGTAGAAGGAATTTGAGGTAGGCCTAGGAACAGGAGTGATATTTGGGATAATAGGAAAGAGGGAGCAATGAAAACTGAATAAGCAAGAATGAGGAAGTAAGAAAGAAGCCCTTCTATTTGGGGAGCAGGGAGTAGAAGCGTTTGATTGTTGTAGATCTCCATGTAGGTGTTGGAGTAGTAAGAAGTAAGGTTACTATGATATTTTTAGGCTAGCCTAAGAAGAACCTTAGATTCTGTCCAAACAATTTTGATTTTATCCTGTTGTCACTGAGAACTGAGGGTTTCTGAGCTGGGCAGTGATATGTTCAAACAGATGCTTAAGAAAAACTCATCCAGCCATGAATCTTCAGGAGACAGGAAGTGAAGAGGCAGGAGGGCTAGGTAAGGCATTATTGGAACATCGTGTCACTCTGATTGAGAGCTATGGTTAATCTTTAATGGCCCTTAGGAGTTTAAAAACACTTCCAAAGCACATACTTTAAACTTAGCATTTAGAAACAGACTTCCATGGGGTTTGCTGTTTGAAAACTAAAATACACATTATAAACCCTTCAACAGAAAATCCTGCCAGTAATACCTCTGAAATACATTCAGAAACCAACCACTATCACCACTTCCCCCTACCACCTTCTTACTTCACAGCCACCATCAACTCTCACCCAGTTTATTTCAGTAACCTCTCTTTTCCCACCCTTTCTCCAACATATAATATTCTCTATACAGCAGCCACGGTGATCTTTTTGAAATTTAAGTCAGTCATTATCACTCTTCTACTCAGAACCCTCCCAAAGTCTGTCCTTCACACAGAACACAGTTCAGAATCCTGATGCTGGCCTCAGAGCTGCCTCTGTCTTATTTACTACTCCTCCTCCCCCATTCCGCAGCAGCTGCACCATCTCACTCGCACACTAGTGTGCTCATGCCTCAGGATCTTTGCTTTTATTGTTCCATCTGCTAGAAATCTCTTCCCTGTGGTATTTGTAGGACTAACTCCCTCCTTACCCACATAGGGATCTATTCAAATGTTACTAGAGAACTTGTCTCTAACCATCCTATACCAAATAACACCAACTTTTATCAATTCCATCCCTACTCTTAAAAAACAAAAGCAAAACCAAAAAAACCTGCTTTTAACCGTTGATTAGTTATTATCTTCCCCACCAGAACATCAGCTTTATGAGTGCAGAGAATTGTTTTTGCTTATGACTGTCTCCCCAGTTCTTAGAACAGGGCCTGAGATAAACACTTAATTAATACTTATTATTGAATTACATGATCTCTGGGCGCCTTCCAGGGTTAGAGGAAGGCTCTCTGTCTGCTGGGCTCCCTAACACACCTGTTGTCTGTTGTTCTGCCCACTCCTACTAGGTGGGAAAGGAATCAAAACCATGAAGCCATGGCCTCTGTAGAAGGAGGAGATAGGAGGAAAAACACCAGACAATCAGAGGCATTTGCCAAACTTGTACTGCCTCTTTGACAAAGCTATTGGCTATTTTTGAATTGAAACATTATGTTTCTTTTAATGGCAATGACATATGTTCACCCAATTGTACCAAAAAATGCTGGAGGTTCATCAGAGTCCATGTGCTCTTCTTCATGACACCCAGACACGTTATGTTTCCATTCTCCCCGTGCATTTGGGTGATGCCATGTGACAGTTTCAGCCAATGGAAAATGAATGCCACCCTGTGCCACTTCCAGGTCTGGCCTGTTAAAGAAAAGAAAAAGGAGTAAACCAGATGAAACAAAACAAAACCCCTTTCTGCACATGATCTTCTATTTTCTTTCCCTTTCTGTCTGCTAGATGTAAACCTTGGAATCCACATGTTGAAGTTTGGCATAGCCTCTGCCTGCCTGGGTCGCCGAATGACAGCACAGAGCAGAGCTGACACTGACTTGAACACCCACCCGTTGATTCTGAGCCATTATACACAGGGTCTGTCTATTAGCATGCAATATTGGTCACATTCTTACACTTTTAAAAAAATTCACTGCTTGTGTGAAATTTACATTTAACTGGGCATTTTGTATTTTTAATTGCTTAATCTGGCCACCCTTCAATAAGAAGAATCACATTTAAAGTCCTTCCGTATCCACACATTAACTTGTACATGAATGTTTATGGCACCATTATTCATACTAGCCAAAAGTTGGAAACAGCTCAAATGTCCATCAGCAGGCAAATGTATGAACAAAATGTAGAATATCCATGTAAGGAATATTATTCAGCCATAAAAAGAGATGAGCTACTAATGCATGCCACAACATGGGTCAACCTGGAAAATGTTATGTTAAGTGAAAAGTCAGTCACAAAAACCCATATACTATACCATATACTATATGATTTCATTCATATGAAAATCCAGAATAGGGGAATCCATTGAGACAAAGCATAGATTAGTGGTTGTCGAGGCTGGGGGTAGAGGGAATGGGAGAATAGGAAGGCTAATAACTAAAGGACTAATGGTTTCTTCTCGAGGTGATAAAAATGTTCTAAAGTTGACTGTGGTGCTAGTCACACCCTTCTGTGAATAGTCTAAACACCATTGAGCTGTACACTTTAAATGTGCAATTATACATGTATAATTACAGTATGTGAATTATATCTCAATAGAGCTGATTTGTTGGGGTTTTTTTTAAAGTCTTTTTGTGACTCCATGTCCCTACAGGCTCTAGCCTCTGGGCCACTACTCTGATGCCTTTGCTACCACAGAGGAAAGTATCTTAAGCATTCCAGAAAGTGATCTTGAAAAGAGGGAGTTTAAATTGTGAGACTGTATAAAAAGCAAACAAAAACCTTTACTTTTCTTGGAAGTAGTGGTTGACAAATAAAGGAATTTTTTTAGTCTCCAAATATAATTTTCCCTGAAAAAGTATATATGTAAATCATGAATATGTATCTCCATAAAGCTTTTCAATTTTCTCTCTTAAAATCTTCATTATTTTCTACTACTCAAAAACAATCCCTTCAAATCCCTTTCCTTAGTTAAAATAGATTAATTATTTAGCTTCTGGAAAGTACTTTGGAAAACATTTTTTTACATTTTTCTCCATACAGTCACAAGATTTTCTATACTATCCACCCATTATAAAGTTGTTGTAATGTATAAGGAATACCAACATCTTCCTTTTTTTTTTTTTAGCTCACACAGTTGATATTACCATGACAACTTACCAGTAGAAGGGTAAAATTAAATTCTCCGACTATTTTATTTTATTTAGAACATTTACGTTTTAATGTGTGGCTCTGCGGTTCAGATGAAAATGCAAGAGGTTTAAAAGGTTTTTATTCATAAAAGATATGAATTCTTAAAGTGAACTAAATCATCTATCATTTGGATTTGAAAAAAGCAGGAATTAGAGTGATTGCATTAAATAGTACTTTTGACATGAACAGATAAAATTTACATGTTCTTGTTTCGTTTTGAAATGTTACCCATGAAAAAAATGAGCAAAAATCTTTTTCTTTGTAGGTATCAGTGAACGAACTCAAACAATTTTTATCACACATATTGGAACGAAGAAAATTGATTAAAGTGATCTATCAAAGAGAAAATGACTTAGGAAAAAAGAAGATTCAACGTAAATTAAGAATAAAAGGAATTCAAAATAAAGATCTCTCGAAAAGAAATAAAAATCATTGTAAGTAGGGGCACCTGGGTGGCTCAGTCAGTTAAGTGGCCGACTCCCGGTTTTGGCTCAGGTCATGATCTTGGGGTCCTGAAATCAAGTCTCAGGTCGGGCTCAACATGGAGTCTGCTTAAGGATTCTCTGCCCCTCTCTCCACACTCTCTCCCTCTCTCTCTCAAATAAATAAATAAGAAAATCTTTTTTAAAAATTATTGTAAGTAGAATTCCCTCTACCATGTAAATTAAAAATGACTTCATGTAATCTAAAATAAAATTTTAGAGCTACTTTCTGAAAAGTCTTAGAATATAGTCATAAATATTCATACACACAAAAGCTTTAAATTTTGTCTGCTTCTTTTAGATTCAGAATTTGTTCTGATGGTAATAAGCAAGGTTGATAATTAGGACTCCTGGATAAAAAAAAAATCTCCAAAATTATGTGGATAAAACATGTATCAGTTATTCTGCTAATAGAAACACTCAGACTTTAGACAAAACCAAAATTAGTATAAATTTTTTCTAGTCTAGCAATCTAAAATTCTTCCTAGTACAGGCATAGCCAGTTAGTTAATAGATTTCTCTGGATGCAAGAAGGAACTAGAAAATGTAAACAATGTTTTCCATAGCTACTATGTATAGGAGTTAACTGGCCCTCAGTCATAAAATTTAGGAATCATTTTCAGCATTTAAGTCTATTTCATGAAAGCTTTCTCTTTTATAACAGATATGTATGAATTTCTATTTTATTAACATCTTATTTAAGAGAGGGAAACTTCTATGGTAGAGAAAGGTTAAGGAGATCAGTTTTTAATGGGGTTATAAAAATATGTACATATCTTAAATGTATTTTAAATCTAAATCATATACATTGAAATATTCATTTGACCATTTTTTGACATAGAAATACAACTTGCCTGTTATTTAGCATTGGTCTACTGATTGGCATTTCTAATATAAACCACACTCAAATGCATCATCTATGATTTTCCATCTCAAGTGTTTAAGGAAACAAGAAACTAAAGATACTTATGGAACATTCTGTGAGCAGAATCCTTCCAGATATTTGCAGACTTTTCTCTCAGTCATTTATAGATGCTTCACCTATAATTAAAGTGGATCATTTTTAATAGCTCTCCTTTATCTAGTTGTCTCCTTTTTTTAATATCATTACATAGAAACACATTTTCTTTTTGCACTTATATGTAATCAGTTTACATGTTTTTTAGTTAAATTCCATAGTTATAACAAACAGTAAAACTGACACACATAGGTTTGGGAACAAATACTCGGATCTTTGGTAAGCATGCAAGGTGGGGGAACAGAAATGTACACATTTACTAATGAGAGTCCTATGATCTGCTAGCATTCCATGTGCTGTGGACATCAGTAAATAAGTTGGATAGAAGAAATGAAAAGAATTGATTAATTTGGCAAGTAAGGTAGGTAGAGATTGTTGAAGGAGCTTCTGCTGTCTAAAAGAGTAAATAAATGAACCACTATATTGTACACCTGAAACTAATATAAAACTGTATGTTAATTATACAGGAATTTAAAAAATAAAAAAAGTAAGAGGGAAAGTAATGCCACCCCTCAAAAAAGAACTCTTTCTCTTATGGTGGTTAATTACACCTAAGAATAATAAATAACAAGCTATCTCTAATTAAGCATTTTCCATATTGTTTTAAGTATTTTAAATATTTTAATTAAGTATTTAAGTATTTTAAAATTAAGTATTTAAGTATTTTACCCAATTTTAAGATAGTTTCTATTATCTCTATAAGATGCGAAACCTACATCACAGAACAATAATTTGCTTAGCATCACAGAAAATATTTAGTAGGAAAACTAGGATTTGAACTGGTGCCAAAGTCCTCTAGGTTTTAGCCATTATGCCTTATGCCTCTCACAAAAGTAAGCTGACAATATCAAGAAATTTTAATCTCATGCTTCTCAATATGGCTTTGAGCAAATATTGAACTATATGATAAAGATGCTGCAATTTCCCGAGCATCAAATTTTTGAAGGTTTAAAAGGAAGTAAATAATAGTAAATAGTTGAAAACATTTTTATTTTAAAACTAACAGCTAGGGGCACCTGGGTGGCTCAGTCGGGTAGGTGGCTGCCTTCGGCTCGGGTCATGATCCCAGGGTCCTGGGATCGAGTCCCGCATCGGGCTCCCTGCTCAGCAAAGAGCCTGCTTCTCCTCTCCCTCTGCCTGCCGCTCTGCCTACTTGTACTCTCTCTCTATCTCTCTGTCAAATAGATAAATTAAAATCTTTAATAAAAAAAACTATAAAAAAAACTAACAGCTATAATGTATGTAATAGATTTCAAAATTCATATTTTGATATCATACCTAGGACTTCAAAGAAATGCCTTCCTGCTTTCCAGACCTCTAGAGAATGTACCTGCATTCATCACAGGTTATCTAAATGTCCCAAGGACATTTGAGAAGCCCTGTGTTATAACAGTCATAATATCCATTTCTGAAGATTTACATAAATCAGAAAATGTTTCTTTTTGACAGAAGTGCACGTAGAAAGGTGATCATGGCTAATAAGGGCAACAGATAGAAATTGAGAACTAAGGGACTCCAGAGGAGAGAGAGGTTAGTTTTGGAGCTGGAAGGACTTTTATTTCTAGTTGATAATTTTTTATGAGAGTCTTGTTTCGATAAAGATTTTTTTATATCTTAATATTTTAAGAGTATTTTCCTCCGCATTTACTCCAAAAAACTGCTTCACTGCTCAGTTGAAGCGTTCTGGATATGACATAAAAATGTTGATATGTATGTTACTTGAAGTATCAAGTAGAATTCTGACAGGAAGCAAATGGCACATTTAAATTGAGTCATTTGAGACCAGTTTAATAAAGGGTCTATTTCTGAAAGTGTAGGCAGGATGAAAGGAAACTGCAAAGTAATCCCCAGGCTAGTAACACCAATGGCATTAGCACTCCTGGGTCTGAAGGGTCACAGGCTGTAGTGGCTACTAGAACACTGAGAAAGAAACCAAGATATATATTGGAGGGAGCTCTCTGACAGACCTATGACTTTACGACAAGGGATTAAGCCAGCCTGCAGCAAATCAGATTGAGGAGCCAGGGAATAAATATCCCTACCTCACTCTCTTCCCTTCATACTTCCTACTGATGCCTTTCAATGAAACCTAATCAGAAGCTGGAAGAGAAGGGAGCCCATTGGTGCAGTCCATATCGGTTAGTGTCCCAGGGAATAGAGCAGGATGGAGTGGATCTAGAAAGGCAATAAGAAGACATCCAACACACTGGATTTTCCAGACAAGGGAAATTAGCACGAACTACAAGTATGAGGACTTTAAACGGCATACAATAGAAGCGTAGGTATTAAAAGTAAAATTACAGAATCTTAGAATTAATTAGGGAAATTTGGAGGTTATCTAGTCTAATATCTTTCATCAGATATTTATGGAAGCTCCTAGGTAGATGCCTGTGACTAAGCTCACAATATACAATGCAGCTTATGACATTATTTAATACATTTGTTTCTTATAGAGTTATTAACATTAAACCAGAACTGCTATCAACAGTGATCTTAGATGTTAGTCTGTATTAAATTATGGCAGTGGAGGTGGACAGAAGAACCCCTCTATGGACTCCTTCACTGGAGTTGTTGCCCTCCCTCCCCAAAGAGTGTAGCTTGTGCGTATTGTTTCTAAGATCCTGTTTGTTGTTTTGGGCACCCACTCACAGTGAGGATTCTTAACAAGCTTAGAGCAAACTGAAATCTTTTTCTCACCTAGAAGTACAAAGCCAGTGTATCAGTCAGGGTTCAACTAGAAAAAAAGAACCAGTAGGAGATATATATTAAAGGATTTATTACAAGGATTTGGCTGATGCGATTGTGGGAGCTGGCTAGGCAAGTCCGAATCCAGAAGGTAGTTTGTCAAGAAGAGCAGGCTGGAACTCTCTGGAAGGAGCTGAATTTTTTCTTCTTCAGGGAAACCTTAGTACCATTCCTAAAACCTTTTAACTGATTAAGTCAGGCAAACCCAGCTTATCTCCTTTACTTAAAGTCACCTACTTGTGGGTATTAATCACATCTACGAAATACCCTCACAGCAACAACTAGATTAGTGTTTGATTTAGTAACAGGAGTGTAGCCTAGCCAAGTAGACAGATAAAATTGACGATCACAGCCAAATATCTCCTAATCCCTATGTATTCATCTAAATTTTTGAATCCAGGCATAAGATTTTACACTGATGTCTATTGTTTCATTGTGTTCACTTTGGACTATTATTCCAACCTATCGATTACATCAATTAATTCATCAGTTATTTTTTCCTAGTTTTCTGTCACTCAAAATTTTGATAAGTATGCCTTCCAATCTTTTACCCAAGTTTAAATATTTCTTGGCTAACTTTTTAGAGAAAAAATGAAAATTAGTATCACTTGTGACAAGTAGAATCTATATATATAGAATCTATATATATAGAATATATATTAAGTATATTAACTATCAAAATTTTAAAGTTTACGTGCATACCACTTAAAATTATCTCATGTACCCTTTGGGAAACAGTAATGGAAGGTGATGCAAATTAGCAAGTGCAGCTAATTATCTACCCAAGAGCAGGTACTCTTACCTCCCCCAGAGGGCCTTGAATACAGCATGTCGCCATCTTTCGCTTGTCCCTTTTGCTCCCACTCATTACTGAATGACTTCCCATTACCCAAGGTCTCCCACAAGCACTGTCTTCTTAAGTAATCGTGTCCAACCCAACTGGACTGGGTATGATCAGGTGTGCATAATGATGCTCTGAACCCTCAAGACCAGATTAAATCATGCTCATTATCTTCTGTTAGGGAAGGTGGATGAATATATTGTATAATTTTTAGACAGATTTCCATCAGAAAAACAGTCAAAATAAAAAGGGATATAAATGATTTTATATAATGATTATATATGATGTTATATAAATATAAAAAGGGAATAAATGATTTATATGAAACACATTTCTCAATAATGTTAGATAAAAGAAGTGTAACTATAAATAACCAATTGTTTAAAATACTTAAAACAAATTACAATAAATTTATTTCTTAATGTATTTTAGACCTGTTTTTTCAAATTTTCAGTAATTGATAGTAACTTCATGTTTCTCACATAATTCTGCATTTTGTGTAGCTCTGAGCAGACTGTGCAGTCAGACTGCCTGCATTTGAATCCTTGACTACCAGGTATCAACTATATGACATTAGGCAGATTACTTAACCTCTCTGTGCCTATATCACCTCATTTATAAAACAAGAATAATGATAGTTCCTTGCTCTTACCACCAGTAAAAAAAACTGCCTGGTCCCTAAGTGGCTTATAAATATTAGCTTTTATTTTTACACCATAATTATTAGTTTTGATGCTTCATTTGTTTTATAAACCATATTTCTTTCTGCTAAATTAAAGAGTTTTAGTCAGTGAATTACTCTTTGAAAGTCATAATCCTTGTTGTTACAGGTTTTGCTTAGTAGATATTTGAGGAGAAAATTTTTTTCTACTTACAACACAATTTGTCTACCATTTCCTAGCACTACCACTGGAGTTATTTATGTTTTACAACAATGATCCGGGGACAGTGTGAATAAACTTGATTATTGTAAATCTCTGTGCTCTTATGCAAGTACATTTGAGTTGATTACATCTTTATCTGACTAAACTCTTTGCTGAGTCATTCTTTTTTAGATAGAATGTTATTTTTAGTAATGGATCATTATTCTCCCTCCTTATCTGGTATTGTATCTTCCTGGCACACATTAAGGGCAAATGTGAAGAGCTTTTCTGAAGCATTATTCAGAAAATCAGAAGCTGAAGTTGGTTTATATCAAATTCAATTGAAATTAAGTAAGAAAGATACAGTGCCTATGTAGGCAAGATTTTCTGCAAGGGAAAGAACTTCCCATTTTTATCTCTTTGTATCATTTTAATGTTGAAAGCACCTGATTTTTAGTCAGACTAAAAGACATTCATCTCCTGGCTTAATTTTTAATACCTTTAACTCTCAATGAGCCTTTATATCATTTTTGAGGTAACTATAATTTGAGATTCAAAATTATAAATCTATTGTTCTTTTTCCTTTTGTTATTTTTATTTTATTTTATTTTTTTTAAGATTTTATTTATTTATTTGACAGAGAGAGAGAGATCACAAGTAGGCAGAGAGGCAGGGAGAGAGAGAGAGAGGGGAAGCAGGCTCCCTGCTGAGCAGAGAGCCTGATGCAGGACTCAATCCCAGGACGCTGAGATCATGACCTGAGCCAAAGGCAGAGGCTTTAACCCACTAAGCCACCCAGGCGCCCCTCCTTTTGTTGTTTTTAGATTATTTAAATGGTATTTGTTTAGGATTTTGTGGTGAAACATAGAAGAGAGTGAAGAATGCAGGATAGGGCAAGGGAAGGAGTTGGGCAAAGATAGGTTTCAGGAGAAATTTAAGCCTTTAAGAGTGAATTGTGAGGCACCTGGGTGGCTCAATTGCTTAATTGTCAGCCTTCGGCTCAGGTCTCAGGTCGTGATTTCAAGGTCCTGGGATCAAGCCCCATATCAGGCTCCCTGCTCGGTGGGGAGTCTGGTTCTCCCTCTCCCCATCTCCCCTGCTCCTGCTCTCTCTCGCTCACGCTTTCTCTCTCTCTCAAATAAATAAATAAAATCTTTAAAAAAAAAAAAAAGTGAATTGCATTAGGGGATTTCCCTCTTCCCATAGGCAAGGAGTTAGGCAGTACCCTCATATCAGTAAGTTAATGGCTACAGGCCACCAGTACCCTGCGGGGCTAAATGTCCACGTGGAAGACTTTGTCTTATTTGCTAGACTCCTCAGTTCCAATAGCCTTTGTGTCTATTTCTCATCAGTCATTTACCAGCCACATGCAGAGCTATTTCACCAATATAATTTCAAATTCCAAAATAATTATCTGATCAGAGCCACCTTCCTGCCACTTCTGCCTCTTCTCTTTCTCCTACAAACTTGCCTTCACCTCCACAATGATCTCAGTTCCCTTCCCCCACTTCCTTTTCACCCCTCTGTCCACTCCCCTCAGTATCACTTACTCCCACAGCCAGTCTGGACCATGACCAAACATGACCCTCCCACCTTCACTCTTTTATTTTATTTTATTTATTTGAGAGAGAGAGAGAGAGAAAGCATGAGCAAGAAGGAAAGGCAGAGAGAGAAGCAGACTCCCCACTGAGCAGGGAGCTGACATGGGGCTCAATCCCAGGAACCTGGGATCATGACCTGAGCAGAAGGCAGCTGCTTAACCAACTGAGCCACCCAGGCACCCCGGCCCTCACTCTTTATTTAGGACACACCACCCCCCTCTTATAGTTTCATACCCATGGTTCATTTGTGTAGATTGTGTCCTCCAAATGGAATGCCAGTTTTGTCTTCTTGGCCTGAAAAACTCCTATCTACCTTTCAAGAACTATCTAAAGTGTCCTTTCATTTGTGAAGATTTCTTTACCTCCTTTAGTAGGGTGCCTAGGAGGGCATTTGCTATTTGGCAGCTTCCCATCATCCATTTTACTTTTCTCACCATCCCAATTTCCTTTTGAGGAATTAAGTGTTCCCCAGTGGATACATTCTTACAGGAACGTAATAAGAAGCCTTATCTTCCCTAATTAGACCCATCAGAATCATCATGGAGTCTGGAGCAAAGAGGGGAAGATCCTAAAAGGATTGGATTTCAATCCATCCCTGTAGCAGCATCTGTCTCTGCTTCCAGAGAGCTTTGATTCCTGACCGACCCCATTGATTTTATGAGATTTCATCAGCCTCCCAGTAAATTCCTTTTGCTTAAGTCAATCAGATTAGGTTTCTATTGCTTACAACGAAAGAAGGCTCCTGTACTCCCACAGTGCATTATTACAGAGTGCCTACCACATGGCATTGTAATTTTTGGGAAACGCGTCTGTCTCCACTGCCAGGCTGAGACAGCGTCTCCATCATCTTTGCAAACACAACATCTAGCATTGTGTCTAACACATGGTAAGTATTCAATTCATACCAATTAAATGGACAAGTAGATGTATGAATGACAGAGAATAGGTTGTTTCCAGCTCTTTTCTTTTTCATTAATACCTGCAACAAGCAAATGGGCCCTTTTTGTTCCAAAGCTTTGCTTCTATTCCTTATCAGTAAGAGGATTCTTTTTCATGAATTCCACAACAAGTGACAGGGATTAAGAAATAGATTTGATTAGAGAAATAGGAAGGTCAGCAAGAGAAGGCATAGAATCCCAGTTCTCCCATCATCTCCCAGAGAGGTGAGCCGGGTTCCAGGATTGCTGGACACACAGAAGGTCTACCTACTAAACTGCCTACCTTTCGTATAATCAAGAGAAAGTGACCTTGTCAGAGGTTGGGGTACTTGGGTACCCAGCTGCCTAGGAAAGTCAGATGTCCAGCACCTGGAGACATTGGGGGACCATGGGAAATTATAGTCCTTCCTGTTTTTAAAAGGTAGCCACTGATCTGATGGGAAGCTGAGTTGGGTGCATCCCTTCCCACAGGGAGAAGGAGGAGCTTGTTTTCCATGAGATCCATAGTTGGCATCTGTATTACTTTGCCAGGGATATCATAATAAAATACCACCGGCAAAGTGGCTTAACCAGCAGAAATTTATTTTCTCACAGTTCTGGAGGTTGGAGATCCATGATCAAAGTGTCAGCAAGTTTGGTTTCATTCTGAGGCTTCTCTCCTTAGCTTGCAGATGACTATCTTCTCAGTGTGTAGTTACATGGCCTTTTCTTAGTGCCTGTGTGCCCCTGATGTCTCTTTCTCTTTTTGTAAGGACACCAGTCATGTTGGATTAGGACCACACCCTAATGGCCTCATTTTAACTTAATCACCTCTTTAAAGAACTTATCTCCAAATAAAGTTACATTATGAGATACTGGGGATTAGGACTTCACAATTCAGCCTGTAACAGCATCTAAGATAGTTATGAAATAATAATTAAGACTGCAGAACTAATTAACATGTTAAGAACTCTGTATAAATTATGTCTCTGACAAACACTGAAATACAAATTCATGTAGTCGAAGCACTTCCCGTATTTGCTGCTGTATGAAATAGTGCTCTGGCACAACTACTCTGCCCACTTTTACTCCTGAGGCTCATTCCTACCACTTCTCCAGTCAGCTTAGAGGCCTTATAACACAGGCATCACTAGTTGGCTGTTCAGAGGATTCCAGATTCAGGAAGGTCCTTTATATCAAGTTCAGAATGGTCTCCTCAAGTCATTTCCTGGCTGTGCTTTCCTCAAATTTAGAAATTGTTAAACCATAAAAAGGAAATTAAAGTGTTGTCAAGATAACTTTATCTGACAGTTGAGCCCTCTTATAGTAAAGAAAACTGGTATTTCAATACATTGGGGAAGCCGAAAAAAGAATTACAAATTAAAGTAAAGCCATGGGTAGAAATCTATAGTGTAAATCATTTCTCATATGTATATGCATGCACAGGCAACCTTTCAAAATGTATTCTTGCTCTTTGAAAGCATGGTAATAGGAGGGATTGCTATTCCAAATACAGATTATTAGGTTATTCCCATTATTTTTCCTAATCATGACTACAGATAGCATATAACTCAAGCAGAAATTAGATGCTAAAAGTGTTTGGTGTTACTGAATTGATTGGATAACTTGAAGCATTCAAAATAATTGCAAATTAACTTCTAAGTTAAAAACATTTTTTTAATTTAAAAAAGAAATTGAACAACTCTGATGGTTTGTCAGGAAGAAGAAAAACAGGAACCACTTAAAGATCTTTGTGGTCTTGTTAATGAGGCATCAAATCTCAAAATGCCTCTTTTAAAATGGTTTCAGGCATGGTTCACCTAATCAGAGGTTTCACTGAGTGTCATAATGGACTTCAAGAGGCACTGTGCTGTGATGTGGAAGGTATTGGGGTGGGGGGCGTGCACGTGCACTCTAGGGGTAGAGTGAGGACTGTAAAGCTGACTCTTCCTCCAAATAGCTTTCCACACTAAACTGATGACAATAGCTTGAAAATTGTGATATGTTAATTAAATGTTTGAGAATATCATTATTGTAGCAGGTAAAATTCTATTACTTTAATTTCTTTAAATCCTATAAAATTAATTCTGAGTCCCCATCCCCAAAAGGCAAGTTGTTCTTGGTACTCCTTCTGTGTGTTTTTTCCAAAGTCTTAGAAAGTTTGTCAGGGAGGAGGAATGAGCCTTGGGCAGAGCAAAATTTTCAGGGAGATTCTCTCCTCCAATCCTAGACGCACACTACTCTTCTAGGAGATGCGCATTGCTCAGCTCCTCATGTTGTCTTATAGTTCTAAGGTTTATGGGCCATGATCAGACAAGGGAGTCTGAGAGATGAGGTCTTGGTGTCTAAGATCTTTTCTTTAGGGTACACCAAGCAGCCCTTTTCCCTGGAGGCCTTGCCTTCCAGCTTTGTATTTGTAGAAACTTGCATCTCTTTCCCAGACTGGGATCATCTCTCTCCCCTCTACCATAACAAGCATCTTTCTATCTCCTCCACCTTCCAGACACTTTCACAGAAGACAGAAAGAGGATAGTTTTTGTAGTAGCTTCCACATTCTGACTAAAGGCAAGGTGATCTTCTTGAAATGCAGAGGTTAAAAAATAAGGAGAGTATAAAGGAGGAAACATTTTTCCTCTACCCTTCTAGGTTCTTTTGGCTGGTTTATTAATTAAATTGACATAAGACAGATCAAAAGGAGGAAAAGAAATTTAATTTCATATGGGTGGGCAATTGAGCCTTATATGCCATCTTGAGCTAAGAAGGAGGTAAGGGTCTAGGACTTCAAAGAGAGGGAAGACAATTCACAGGAAGATGGGAAGAGCAAATGTTTGGTAAACAAATGATTGTCATACCATGCAGAGACATTAGGGCAGAGAGGAAGTTGAATAAAAATGTCCTGCCAACCTCCCCTCACCTTACCACACCTAACCCATACTCTTCATAGTTATCTCCGGTGATAAATCTCTTCCTGGACCAGGCTCTCTATCTAAACTCTTAGAGGCAATTAAGGAGGAGGTAAAAAGCTCTTCCTGAGTCTTTTTGGCCTTGATTAGCCTCAGGTCAAAATAATCCACATGCCAAAGTGGCACATTTTGGGAAGGCTCATCTGAACCTCTTCATGAGCAAAACCCAAATTAATATGGCAGCACATTATTTTGAAAATATGAAATATATGGGGCACCTGGGTGGTGCCTTCAGCTCAGGTCATGATCTCAGGGTCCTGGGATCGAGCCCCACATCGGGCTCTCTGCTCAGAGGGGAGCCTGCTTCCCCCTCTCTCTCTGCCTGCCTCTCTGCCTACTTGTGATCTCTCTTTCTCTCTGTCAAACAAATAAATAAAATCTTTAAAAAAAATTTTTAAATTAAATAAATAAAAATATAAAACATAAAAATAATGTTATTTTTCCTTGTTTGTCCATGTATAGTAAGAATGCAAGCAAAGAAAAATTTCACAGATGAAGGAGACCAGCTGTTTAAGATGGGCATCAAGATTCTCCAGCAGTCCAAAAGCCAAAAACAAAAAGCACAGTAAGTCTTTGTCCAGTTACCTAAGCCAACTTAAATTCCTGGCTGAGAAAAAAAGAGCAATCCAAAATCTAGCTTGTCATTAAAAGCTTATGGGGATAACAAATAAGTTTATTTGCCCATAAGCTTTTGTTTTTAAAAGGATCAGCTGATGTTTAAAGAATCCTAAAATTATCAGCCTAAGCAAACAGAATTGAATGTGAAATTGTGGTCCCTACACTTTAAGTGAAATGCAGAATTAAGGCACTAATCTGAGTATTCAGGCAAAAATATTATGTTTTGAGTTTATTAGGTATTTCAAATGAAATAAAATATGTTATTTGAATTAGAGTGGTTGTTTTAGAATGCTTTATTCTGCCTAACTCAGCATTTGTAGGGCACTTTATGGTTTTCAAAGCACTTTCATGTATGTAATTCCATTTTATCTGCAGAACAGCCTTGTGAGTTAAGAAGAGCTTCATT
>CM052885.1:87655327-87758188 GCA_028534135.1 Potos flavus
CCTCAAGTCTCTAATTAAAACCTTGTTGAGGGGCGCCTGGGTGGCTCAGTGGGTTAAAGCCTCTGCCTTCGGCTCAGGTCATGATCTCAGGGTCCTGGGATCGAGCCCCGCGTCGGGCTCTCTGCTCAGCAGGGAGCCTGCTTCCCCCTCTCTGTCTGCCTCCCTCTCTGCCTACTTGTGATCTCTCTCTCTCTCTGTCAAATAAATAAATAAAATCTTTAAAAAAAAAAAAAAAAGAACAGTAAGATTTAAAAAATAAAATAAAATAAAATAAAACCTTGTTGAGATCAAATCCTAGTTCTCCCATTCCCTAGCTGTGTTATCCCTGTGCAAGTTTACTTAACCTGCCTGTGTTCTGGATAGTACAGTTAGGCTTTTAGAACAATGCCCAACACATACTAAGCAGAAGATAAGCATTTCTCTTTATCTCTAGTCCTCCAAATGGTAAGTGGAAGGTATGAGAGAGAAGAAAACAAGTGTGTCTTGAAGCAGTAATAAAAAGAATGGGCTCTGGACCTCCAACAAGGAGACAACTTTTGTTTGCACACAGATTAGGCATAGCAGCTCTGGGGGAAGCATCCCAGTGCTGTGGTAGCCATCCCTAGGCAGGGCAGCAGCAGAGTCCCTGAATTCTTAGCTTCCCAGAAGAGCATACAAGTATAGAGAATAAAGGGGCATTCAACTATGAAGAACGTTCATTTATTAAGCGCCTTCTTTGTGCTACTTATTGTTCTGGACATTTATGTGTGGAATAGCATTCGTTGCTCACAATGACATTGTGAATCATAAATTGTTATCCCCAAATTTCAGAGGAAGAAATAGAAGGTCAAAAATATTCTATAATTCTTCCAAAGTGACAAGAAGAAGAAAGTAAAGGAGTTGGTCAGCTCTCTAAGGGAAGTTAAATTAGAAGCTCTTTATAAGAGCAGAGGAAACCATCCCCTGCAAAACCTGGGTCTCATGTTGAGCATCTCTGGGGGCTGTCATGATGAGGATGAGGTTAAATCAGACCCCCAAAATATAATCCAGCCTGATAGGGAAGTCTGCTTACTCAGGTACTTGCTGACTGGATGAGTAAAAATAGAGAATTCTCAACCCAGACCAGCTAGATGAAAGAACAATGAAATTCTGGAAAGGGGCTGGTCCCTGAGGTTTCAGATTAGCTCTGTCTATAGCAGGTGAACCCAAGATGAGGGGCCCACTGGGTATGCCCTTTTAAATTCAAGGAAACCCTAGATTCAGTCCAATGGGACAAAATTACTCTTGGAAGCTCCCAAGTAACTATCTACTTAACCTTGATGGTTACCTTCCTCTTTGGCTTAAAGAATGGGGAGAAAACCCAGGCATTAAAGCAGACTACCCAGCAGTAAAGGAGCCTTCATGCCATCTAGGTGTGATTCAATCTCAGGCTGTTCTGGCCCAGCCTATCCTTGCCCAAGAGTGCCAGAAAAGCAGTTTTGTTTTGTTTTTTTAAAGATTTTATTTTTAAGGGGCGCCTGGGTGGCTCAGTCATTGGGCATCTGCCTTCAGCTCAGGTCATGGTCCCACAATCCTGGGATCAAGCCCCACATCGTACTCTCTGCTCAGCCAGAAGCCTGCTTCTCCCTCTCCCACTCTCCCTGCTTGTGTTCTCTCTCTGGCTGTGTCTCTCTCTGTCAAATAATAAATAAAATCTTAAAAAAAAAAAATTTATTTTTAAGTAATCTCTACACCCAACATGGGGCTTGAACTCACAACCTCGAGATCAAGAGTCACATACTCTACTGACTGAGTCAGCCAGGTACCAAGAGCAGCTTATTTCTGCAGTATCATAGGTACGTGAGAGGGTACATAAAGCTAAGTCCCCCGACCCTTCCAAGATGACAGATAGAGAACTGAAACCAAATCTGCTCATAGCAAGAAATTTCAGGAATTTGTGGGAAAGCTGAATGAAATTCCTCCAAATATCAGAATGGTCTGCTCTTCTCTTAAGCCAGTTACATCCAGTCTAGCCATCTCAAAGATTCTGGTCAGGGGAAAGAAAAATGAACACCCCACTGACCTCAGAGGAATCATTTCTCTCCCATTCATTCCTCAATCCTGTGTCCTCTTTGCTCCACCACTTCTTATATAAGACAGAGGTGCTATTAGTCTCCTTGGCTTATCTACATCCACATCTTGACCCAATTTATTCATCCATTCATTCATTCATTCAGCTATAAATTGTTTAACAAGTCAGTGCTGTTAGAAGTACAGATGTTAAGCAAGCATATATCAGGGAGACACAGACTTGTCTATGGAAATCAAGAAGCCTCAGAGATAACCAGGGTTAGCTGTCATTAAGAATTGCCACTACCACCACCACCACCCCCACCACCACCACCACCCCCATCAGCAAAGAAGATCTGAAGATAAGCTGCTGCCCTACACCAAGTTTCTGGTAAGTCCTAGAAATGCCTTTAGTCTCCTCATTCCCCAGTATCCACCTTAGCATCCAGTACCAAGTACTTTAGAAGTTATCCAGATATCTAACTGAACTTCCTTTTGCGGATCTGCTAATTCTTCCCAGTTTCTCTTACTTTTTCCCTCTTGAGCGTTACAGCCCAGATCTTAATCCTACCTAATTTACCAACAACTTTCTTCAGCCCTGGGTTCTGTTTCTAATATTCATTATATCACCTTGGACTTTCATGACAGGGGACCAAGGTATCCACTCCTCCCTTAGAATTAAAGACACCTAGATGGATTGGTTTTGCAAACTTTCGCTGCCCCTTGGGATCAGTGAATGGATATACTGCTGGCTCCTGCAGCCCATCGGATTTCTCTGCCCTAGTCCATGTGGGTGCCCTTGTAATCCCAGCAGTGGTTTAAGCAGCAAACCATGTGGCAGAATGACTTCAGGGAGTCTGTGTCCTGATTTCAAGCCTATCTCCAAATGCCAGACATTTGCATTCATTGACCTTTAGACCTTCTGTCTTACTTGCCTTCTGGTCCCTAGAATATTAGCTTGCTCTGACCTTGGTTAATTTCTTGCTTGACCTCCTGGCTTCTTTTGTTCCACTGGAGTCTCTTCTCTGTGTTGCCATCTAAGACCCTAAAGCCTATGTGGATAACACTCAGTCTGAGCCCATTCTGTTCTGCTCCAGCCACCAAGAGCAAATTATTTTAGCATCAGCATGGATAGACAGTACGTAAAGCTGAGTCTCCTGATCCTTCTGAGTAGCAAGGGTAGATTTGTGTATTTGTTTCTGTATTTGAGTCAAGGTCACTGGTAGAGGTTAATGCTTTCTGTTCTTACTGCTACCAAAAAGGAAGTTATAAAAGTAGAAATAAATCCCAAAAGTACTCTCTGTCTCTGACACAAGTTTTGACCTTGCAAGGCCCTCCATCACTACCTGTTATGCAGATCAGGTCCAGGTGATTTCTGAGTGGGACTCAGAAAATGCAATGTAAGGCCATCCTATGGCATCTATATTTATAATCATTAAATTCTCACACTGTTTACCCACTAATTACAGAGAAATTACCATGTTATAAAACTTTGGCATTTATGCAGTAGTCCTAATAATAATAGTAATAATAACGGCAGCTAAATTTATTGAGTCCTTACTACGTATCAGGTACTATGCCAAGCACTTCATATGGATTATCTCATTGAATCTTCCCAGCAACTTTATGAAGTAAGGGCTATTGTTACCCCACTCCATAGATAAGAGAGGCACAAATAAGTTAAATAACTTGCCCGAAGCTCTCAAACTAGTAAGTGGTGGATCCAGATTTTGAACCAGGCAGTCAAGACTTTAGAGCCCTAATAACCATTGGGTTTTATTTGATTATTGTTTTTCCACACAGTCTGACTTTGCATGCTGAAGAATATGTTCTGTTTTAGAAAATTATTTCAGAATATAAAGGGACTGTTTTCATGATAGTAGCTTTCTAGATATGACATCTCAATTTTGATTATTTTTTATTACATTGTTATATATTTCAGAGTTCATTTTGCAAAACAAATATTCATATAATATGGGTGGTTATGGGAGAGTTCACTATTTTAGGACAAGTGCCTCAATTTTTCACTTCACTTGGTGAATAAGCTTGAGGCATGATGTATCCTATATATTTCTCCCTTTCAGCAGCTTCACTATTTGTCAGATATATCTGAAATTATAATCTTAGATAATGTAGGGCTGAAAAAAACAACTAGTGGTCTGTAGATGTGATGGACTTCAGCTAAACTGTATTACTAGTAGTAATGATAACTTGGTCCTACTTGTTAGAGAGAAGTAGTGTGAAGGAGGGAGCAGAAAAACATTTTTGATAATTAAACCTCTACCTTCATATTTTTGACACAGAGCCTACGTATTCTTTGCCAAAGCAGCTGACATGGGAAACTTGAAAGCTATGGAGAAAATGGCTGATGCTTTGCTATTTGGAAATTTTGGCATGCAAAACATAACAGCAGCTATCCAATTATATGAGTCCCTGGCCAAAGAAGGATCATATAAAGCCCAAAATGTGAGTTTTGAAAGAAAAGTAAGCCTTACGTAGCTACAGCCTAAAATAACTATAGACAAATAACGTGTGAAAGGAGTTTAGCGATAGTATTCCCACTCTGCTGCATGAACCCAGACCTACGGAAGTTACAGTAACACTGAAATAGTGGTGTCAGGGGGGACACAACAAGAGCACTGGGCAAATTCTTCTAGTTATATGGGTGACTGTCAGGAATGGAACGGAACTGCTCTCTAATTCAGCTTCCCATCTTATGTCCATGGGTATGTTTAGAAATAATTTAAGAACTCTGAACCCCTAACATAATTAAATTTTACTTAAATATAGTCACCTATACAAAAAAAAAAAATGCAGAAGTAAATCTATGATCTTGCATGATGTTTGCCTGGTTTTTACATTTCAAACATTTTATAAACTAAATATATTTCCTTTTCTCTTTTACTAAATGCATTTCATTTTACTCCAAGAATAACATAGAAAATCTGGAAAACAGAAACATACATACATACATTAATAAATAAATACATAAATAAAGCCCTTCACAAGCCGACCATTCTGACTCAACTATTGTTAGGACTGCTTTATATTTTTGCTTAGCTTCTTCCTCAGGCATCTCTCTCCTTACATCATCCTAATCACAGTGCAAGTGCATATATCATTTTGTTTCCGGCTACTTTCACTTAATGCTATAGCAAAAGCATGTTTTCATGTTGTTAGTCTTTTTAATAAAAACATTTATTTCTGATTACAAAGGAAATTCATGCTCATGATGAAAAAATGTCTGCGAATTCAGCAAGTATGAAGAAGAAATTAAAGTTGTCTGAAACCTCTCCTCCCAGAGATCATTTTTGATATCTCTGGGAGGTAAAGTGCAGAAGCTAGACTTTGGAGTCAGAAAGACTGAAGTTCAAATCCATTCTGCCACTTGCTTATTGCATGTCTCCTTAACAAAATCCTTTCCCCTTCCACAGGAGAATCCTTTCGTACACTCTCTGGTTCTGTTTCCTTCATAATGTAATAGGAGTAAAACGTTAAGTGTGTTTCTAGGTCACATTGCTTATGATTGAAATGACTTCGGATTGACAAACTTCATCTCATTGGGGCAAACTGTAATGAACTGTAAATACCTGATGGTGGTACTGATTCTTAGGAGAACCCTGGATACCACACATATGGAACCATTACTTGGGGGGTTGGGGCTCCTGCACCCACCTAGTGTGGATCTCACCTCCTTGAGGCATCATCTGAGGGACCAAAGACAGTGACCACTGGAGGACTGTCCTGGGAAACTGGGAAACTGCAGTTCCTGTGCAATAGCCACCTGAATAGACTAATGGCAACTGGAGCCTGTGGGAGCCTCATGAGTCTCTGTGTTTACTTAGTTGGAACCAAAGCTAGACCAGAAAAATCTCTGATCAGTGGGACAACCTCTCTAATTTTCATCTGTAGGGTTACGTTTTCTCATGTATAAAATGCCAGATACTGTGTCCGTCTGGTTCGCAGTTGTATCTAATATTTAACACAGTCCCTGGGACAAGAAATATACATTTCTGAATCAATTAATAATGAACGATTAAATAGAATTATTGTGGGGATTAAAATAATGTGTAAAGGCACTTAATTCCATGCCTAGAACTTTGTCATCATTCATTATAAAGAAAGGATATAAATATTATTCTTCCAGAATTTTTCCCATAACTATGTAGAATTTTTTTTACAAAAATGAGATCATACTTTAATTGCTCTTTCCTAATCTCTTTACTCACTTAATAATATATTATAAACATCTTGCCATGTAAATATATGCAGATCAACATCCCATTTTATTTTTTTAAGATTTATTTATTTATTATTTGAGGTGAGAGAGGGAGTGAGAGGGAAAGAAACTGAAGTGGATTCCTCAACAAGCATGGAGCCCGACACAGGGCTTGATCTCATGATCCTGAGTTCATGAACTGAGCCAAAATCAAGGGTCAGGTGCTCAGAGGGCCTGAGTGGCTCAGTCCTTAAGTGTCTGCCTTTGGCTCAGGTCATGATCCCAGGGTTTTGGGATCGAGCCCTGTGTTGGGCTCCTTGCTCAGCAGGAAACCTGCTTCTCCCTCTCCCACTCTGCCTGCTGTGTTCCCTCTCTTCCTGTCAAATAAATAAAATCTCAAAAAAAAAAAAAAGTCAGATGCTCAACTGACTGAGCCATCCAAGCACCCCTCAATATCACCATCTTAAATATCTGTATAATTTTAATTAAGTTGTTGAATACTATTTTTACCCCAGGAAATTTTTTGAAACTAAATACAAAACATTATATTTCCAAAGGAGTAAACAGATTTATAAATGTTATAATAAAATAGGGGAGTTTTTAAACCTTCATTGTCCAAACACAAAGTTCCAAAACAAACTAAATGTTACCATCATCATATCCAGCACTATAAGCGATATCTCAGAATTCCTTTCTGAACTAGTGAACATGCACTCTATTTTTTAGTGGGAGTATTAATTAGTTAATTAAGTCAACAGTTGTTTTGTTGACACTTACAATGCGCCAGACATAATCGAAGTTGATGGGTAGAAAAAGATTAATAAGTTACAGCCCTTATGGGTCAATTTGAAATATAAACACATAATCGCAGCACAATTTAGGTAGACTACAGTTATAAACTGCGTTAGACACAGAAAAGAGTCTAACTGGTTCTGCCTAGAGCAGATGAGGAAGGCTTCTAGGTAAAAGTGACATTTGTACCTAGTCTAGAATATTGGATATAGACAACATAAAAGATTTATTTGTCTGTATTTGAATAAAGTATTTGATACGAGGTCAAAACACTACTCCCAGAAAAGAAATTCCAAATTAACATAAATAGTACATAAAACACATGGATTTCAGGGGCTGAAATCAGAGTTTCACTCCCCATACTCGGATTAATGTGGTTCCATGGCATGGCACAGACTGCCCTCTAATCCCAGTTAATTGGCCATCAAATGCTTGCCATTGATTTTAAGGAGAAACAGATAGGAGAAGGTAATTAGCTGAGGGCTAATCCAGTGCTAGGAAGAACAACTCTAAATGGATGACCACCGGCCATGTATTATCACAGCCATCTTTGTAGAGAGAAGCAGGTATTGTTTGGACGGTGTCCTTGAAAATGTACAATTACAGACTTCAAGGTAGCATGTCATGGTAGCAGACAGGGGTTCTGGAATCAGAAAGCTGGACAGTATGTGAATCCAGATTCTACAACCTATTGAGCTTCCCATCTTGTTCATTCTTTCAGTGTCATTTCTCTAAACCTCAGGTTTCCCAAATCTGCAAAGGGAACTGATGATAAGGTCACACTACTTTATAAGATTGCTGCAAGAACCTAATAATATCTGCACGATCCCTTAGAGATATCAAAGAACATCAATGAATAATGTTGTGTAATGATTTTAGTCCTAATGGCTTTGCTTTGGAGTCAGTCAGTCCCTGGCTTTACATCTCAGTTCCAACACTCGTGGCCTGCCCTCTCTGAGTCCCAATTTTCTCATCGTAAAATGGGGATATCTGTCTGGAATATGTGTGTGTTGGGTCTCAGGAGGATAAGAAGATAGAATATGAATGAGGACAAACTTATCACCAGGAAGGCTGACATTGACCTGATATGCAAAATTCAATCACACTGCTTATTGAAATGCTACAATACTAGGTGGCAAAAAGTCTCTGTCCCAAGCACCTCCTATTCTCTCCCTGACATCCTGGACACCCTTATTCCTTACATGGACTCCCCCTCCTCTCCTGACCTCCCCAGGAACTAGTGACCAAAGTGTTAACATCTGGGTAAGCAGGGCGCTTACAAGATCCTGGTCTAGTACTACAGCTGGATTGCTGCATTCTGTTCTGAAATTTTGCTGTCACCCCTGTCATCCCTATAGAAAAGTCTGTTTCCAATAGCAAGTCTGCTTGTAGTTGATTTGTCTCCTTGTACGAGAACAAGTAGTCAAAGAGATTCTACGCTACAAACAATCCTTAGTTCAATCTGTGACTAGGATGGCCACGTGCTATATTGATCAGAGCTCTCTAATAGAGAGCTAATAGGTTAACATGCTGGTTGACCATCTTTCTTCTCAGGCTGTTTGTGCCACCCTGGTATAGGAATCCTGCCTGCACTCTTAAGAAATCTTGCTGGAAACTATAAGTAGCAATAGCAGTGTAACTAAAGAAGCTGGAAATGTATGCTAAGAATGACTATGAAAAAGAATGAGAAGGACAGAAATAGGAAAAAATGAAGAGAATGAAGACACCTATCTCTGGGGGGAAAAGGAAGAACTGAAATACTGAAATGTAATAAATGGAGAGCCTGGAGTGCGAGAAGTCTAGTAAAGATCTGAGTTAAAGAAAAACAAAAAAGAAAAGAACTCATATTATAAAGTAGCTTTGAGGAGTCAGGGGAAAATGCAATTTAAGACTACATATAAAGAGGGTGCCTGGGTGGCTCAGGGGGTTAAAGCCTCTGCCTTCAGCTCAGGTCATGATCTCAGGGTCCTGGGATCGAGGCCCTCATCGGGCTCCCTGCTCAGCAGGGAGCCTCCTTCCTCCTCTCTCTCTGCCTGCCTCTCTGCCTACTTGTGATCTCTCTCTGTCAATAAATAAATAAAATCTTAAAAAAAAAAAAAAAAGACTACATATAAAGGGCAGCTGAATAGAGGGAAAGAGGCATAATTATTTCTTTCATGTACCTTGAGTGATTCATCCTACAAAATTCCAAATCAAAGGAAATTCTGATAAGGGCAACAAAAGCATTTAAGGTTATGAACAGAATCCATTGTATTGATTTTCAAAGAAACTATACCTTTCTGGACACCTGGACAGCTCTGTCAGTTAAGCGTCTACCTTCGGCTAGGGTCATCCCTGAGTCCTGGGATCGAGTCCCTGAGCAGGGAGGCTGCTTCTCCCTCTGCCTGCCACTCCCCCTGCTTGTGCTCTCTCTCTCTGACAAATGAATAAATAAAATCTTTAAAAAAAAAAAAAAAAAGAAGGGTGCCTGAGTGGCTCAGTGGATTAAAGCCTCTGCCTTCGGCTCAGGTCATGATCTCAGGGTCCTGGGATCAAGCCCTGCATCGGGCTCTCTGCTCAGTGAGGAGCCTGCTTCCCCCTCTCTCTCTGCCTGCCTCTCTGCCTACTTGTGATCTCTCTCCCTCTGTCAAATAAATAAATAAAAATCTTTAATAAAAAAAAAAGAAAGAAACAATACCTTCCATATAATGAGAACTATTAATTAACAGAGTCCTCTTCATGAACATGGTGGAAATTGAGGAAATAGCAAACAAAACTGGGTCATACACTAGAGGATGTCCAATAAGATATTATAGTATACCATCAAGAAGTAGATAAATTATATATTTTTTACTTCTCTGATTCTCATTCAGGAAGCAAAAATTCAGAATTAGAAAGATTCAATCTTAATATCAATGAACAGCTTCCATAGGAAATTTATCAATTTGCCAAACAAGAAGGTAGGGTTAAACCTCATTGCTTTAAGAATCACAAAATAGATCATCCATGTTGTATCACCTTAAAATTTAATTTAGGAGGGCCTGGTGGCTCAGTTGGTTAGGTGTCTACATTCAGCTCAGGTCGTGATCATGGGATCCTGCGATGAGCCCCTCGCCAGGCTCCAAGCTGAGTGAGGAGCCTGCTTCTCCCCCCTCCCCTGCTTGTGCTCTCTTGCTCTCTCTCTCATAAATAAATAAAATCTAGGGGCACCTGGGTGGCTCAGTGGGTTAAAGCCTCTGCCTTTGGCTCAGGTCATGATCTCAGGGTCCTGGGATCGAGCCCCGCATCGGCTCTCTGCTTGGCAGGGAGCCTGCTTCCCCCCTCTCTCTGCCTGTCTCTCCCTACTTGTGATCTCTCTCTCTCTCTGTCAAATAAATAAATAAAATCTTTTTAAAAAATTAATTAATTAATTAAATAAAATCTTAAAAAAAACTTAATTTAATTGTGGTAATCTCTAAGTGGTGGTATTATTTGTAACTATTTTCTTTTTTTTTGTTTGTTTAAGATTTTATTTATTTATTTGACAGAGAGAGATCACAAGTAGGCAGAGAGGCAGGCAGAGAGGGGGGAAAGCAGGCTCCCCGCTCAGGAGAGAGCTCAATGCGGGGATTGATCCCAGGACCCCGAGATCATGACCTGAGCCAAAGGCAGAAGCTTAACCCACTGAGCCACCCAGGCACCCCATAACTATTTTCTTTTTAAAAATACTTCACTGGGCTTTTTTCCTCTAAATTTTCTATTCATGGTTATGTATTACTTTGATATCAGAAAAATCATTTAACTCAGATGCATGTACTTCCTTAGTTATACAGTTCAAAGAGGTTTACTGTGCATTGTAAGAAAATCCATTCTATTATGTAAAAATAATTGTAATTGATATATTAAGGAGAATATGAGTGACTGCATGTTTTTCTATGCTTTGTAATTCTAGAATAAGTCTATCTCAATGGCAAAGATTCCTCATATTTTTCATTTATTTTATTTTTTTTTTAAGATTTATTTTATTTAATTGAGACAGAGAGAGAGAGAGAGAATGAGAGGGGAGAGGTCACAGGGAGAAGCAGGCTCCCCACAGAGCAGGGAGCCCGATGTGGGACTCGATCCTGAGACTCCAGGATCATGACCTGAGCCGAAGGCAGTCGCTTAACCAACTGAGCCACCCAGGCACCCTTTCATTTATTTTAGATGAGAATTTTAGAGGTGTTTTGTAGAGGGAATGTAGTTATCAGCACTGTGCTACCACTGAAAAAATCATTTTTAGTATCAACCTAATAATCACTTTGATAATTTTAGGATTACTGTGTAGAGCATTTCATCTTGATGTTAATGCTCTTTTTGTATTAAGGGTACAGATAGGATCTGAGTTGTTCATTAAAGTTGATTCACACTTTTGTTTGGTATGCAATTTGAGCTAAAAGTAATGATCTCAGATGCTTTCAACCCTTGTGCAGTAATTAGAGGAAAAATGCTTAATCTTTTCTCTTTTAACAATAATTTCCTATATAAAAATAAAAGGAATATTTAAATTTTAAATTGTTATTATGGAACCTGAGTAATTTGCTTTGAAATATAGAAAATATCCTCTATGCTAAACTCTTTCCATTCAAATCCCAGCTATTATACCAGTTTCTTACAGACCATGGTGCAATTGTTGAGTTCAGAATCAAATCTTATAAACAGATCTAATTTGCGGAGCTTGACCTTTAAAAACCACTGAAAGTGTCATTGATGTCACTATTACACAGCTTCTCTTTTGACTTCAGCATTTTTTTTCAGGATTAAGTGTAAACCATCCTATAATCCATCTCATTTCATCCCAGCTGTATCTCCGAAGAAAGACCAAATGCCTAAAACTGCTTATTGTATACTTGTTAGGTGACAATGTCCAAGTGTAAAGGAATAGTACAACAATGACTATAATCAGCATATTCACTACATGAAAGCTCATAACATCTTTTGTCTTCCTTTAGTGCTGTAATAAAGGAAGGGAAGGAGGGAAGAAGGAAGGGAGGAAGGAAGAAAGTTGAGCCCTCCAGAGAATTAATTCAAAATCACCCATTGTTATTTTTCAGTGAAAGAGAGGGAACATGCCTTTTGGGCTGGTTTTAAAGCTGCTAAAATCATGGTTTCAGTCCTTACTTTCTAGAATGAGCTTTATACAAAGAAAAGCTCCCCTCCCCTGTCACAGGATAGAAATTTAACTCCCACACAATCCACAACTCACAAATTTCTTCAGCAGAATTGGGCCATAAAGCATGATAAACTGCACAAAATCATACGCTTTTGGTGAAAGTATCTTAAAATACAAGCTCAACTGAATAGAATAGTATCTTCATTTTCTCATATAAAGGTCACTATATTTGTTTGCTGTCAGGGTTTCCACATAAATGAACCAGTTTCTAAGTTGAGCAGAATCAAAAATTGCGGGGCGCCTGGGTGGCTCAGTCGTTAAGCGTCTGCCTTCTGCTCGGGTCATGATCCCAGGGTCCTGGGATAGAGCCCCGCGTCGGGCTTCCTGCTCCGCGGGAAGCCTGTGTCTCCCTCTCCCACTGCCCCTGCTTGTATTCCCTCTCTCACTGTCTCTCTCTCTATCAATAATCTATAAATAAATAAAAATCTTAAATAAATGTCATAAATAAAAAATCTTAAAAAAAAAGAATCAAAAATTGCTAAGAGTTGCAAGAAAGATAAAAATCTAATATTGACTAAGGAGATCCCTAAAAGGAGCCAATTTAGCCATTTTAAATATAAACTACAAGGGTTAGAGGAGTTCCAGGATTCCAGATGCCTTCCATTTGTAATAAGGCCCTTTTGGTCTACTTTCCATAAAAGGGAACATTTGAGACTAAAGAAGACTTGGTCAAAACATAGAAGTTTTTTGTTTTTTGTTTTTTTTTTCAGTTTATGGATTAAATAGATTACACGAATTATACTTATAAACCACATGTTAGAGTTATTATGCTTTTGGGAACTGAACTCGGCAGTCAGTTCCCTAATTTAAAAAATGGTATGGTTCTTTGTCCTTGAAATTATACTTAACTTTCTAATTAAGAGCAATATTGGGGCACCTGGGTGGCTCAGTGGGTTAAAGCCTCTGCCTTCGGCTCAAGTCATGATCTCAGGGTCCTGGGATCGAGCCCTCCATCGGGCTCTCTGCTCAGCAGGGAGCCTGCTTCCCCTTCTCTCTCTGCCTGCCTCTCTGCCTACTTGTGATCTCTCTCTCTGTCAAATAAATAAATAAAATCTTAAAAAAAAATAGAAATGGTACTACATTCTTTGACTAGAAGCAGTAAAACTGAAAATTACTGATAAAAAGATAGCTTAAAACTCAACTATAAAATTTCAGGAGTCTCCTAATTTTTAGCAAATAGTAAAGATAAAATAGAAACTAAAATAACATATTAGGAACACAATGATGATAATACTACATATAAAAGTTAAGGAATGGCAAAAGCCACATTTAGAGGAAAATATACAGCTTTAAATGTTTTAATAAATAAGAAACTTAAATACATATCTCAAAAAGCTAAAAGGAAAAAAGAAATAGCAAAAGAAAATAAACCTAGAAAATGTAAAAGTATTTTAACAACTTTTTCAGATAATTGTAGATATTCTTCTTTGGTTCTATACTAAAGCTCAAAAGTGATAATTTCTTAAAGATTAAATGCAGTGTGGAATCTGAAATTATATAATGAACTTTTTATATTCTGTTACATTAAAATCGACTGGTCTATCTTGTATTTTGAATGGAATTTTTTTTTTTTTTTTTACCTAGACAGGATTTTATAACATCGTGCATTGGTTATTTAGAAAATATCAGTTCACTAAGTTATGCAAGTCTTCCAAATTTGGTACATTGCATTATACAGTATCAAAATCACATTTGTTAATACCACCATCATGAAAAGTCAAAGTACTGGGGTGTCAAGCAGATAAGGTATACATGGTAGCAGGTATAAGCTTTCCAGCATTCTGATTTTTGCTTAAAGCTTGAATTTATCTTTGGCAACAGTACTTTCAATAGGTTTGATTGATGACAGGCTTACTGTCCATTTTCAAGAAAATGTCTGCCAGTCTAAATGAACATAGTTGATCCATTGTTCCTTCAAGTAAAGATAGCGTTCCATGAAAAAAAGTGGCTATTTCAGCTTGCAACTCAAACAAACATTTCAAGCATTTCCTTGAAACAACCAACATATTTCACTATTGGAAGTGCTTTATGCCTACTTTCCATATAAGAAGACATGTATTCAAGAGTTGAGACTTAACAAAAATAATGCTTTTCCTGCTTCATCAAGGATATTTTTTTTTTAAATCAAGGACATTCTTAAGTGATACTATTATTTTTAGTTTTGCTGTGTGTGGTATGAAGAATACAATAACAATATGAATGGCAATTTGGTGTACTTCCTTGATTCATGCTAATATGCCAGCAGTTTTACTTACCATTGTTTTGCATCATTAAGGCAAATGTCAACATAATGAAAAATGCAAATAATATATTTCCATTATTATATAGTCTATCGAAAACCAAAGAACTAGAAGGTCTAGACTTAGGTCCATGAATATAGGAAAAATTTTCATATCATAATAAAGGAATTCCAAATCAGTAAGGAAAACTACTAAATATATGTATATGAATGGTTAGAAAGTGGTTTGAAAAGACACGTATTGAACTATATTATCAGGCATAGGGGTTTGGCAATCCCCTTTTTTTAAAAATTGAGACACATAACATAAAATTCACCATCTTAAGCATTTTTAGTGTACTGTAGAGCCATGTTAACTATATGTGCATTATTGCACAACAGATCTCCAGAACTTTTTAATCTTACAAATCTGAAACCCTATACCCATTAAAAAATTCCTCTTTTCTTCCTCTCCCTAGCCCTTAGCATCCTTCATTTTATTTTCTGTTTCTAAGAGTTTAGCTACTTTAGAGACCTTATATAAATGGATTCATGCAGTTTTTGTCTTTTGTGACTAGCCTATTGGGACCTAATTTAATGTCCCAAAAGTTCATCCATGTTGTAGCATGTGTTTAGATTTTTTTTTCTATTCTCTTCTTTATTTTTTTCTTTAATCTTTATGTCCTTCCTTCCACTAACTTTGGGCTTAGTTTGTTCATCTTTTTCTGTTTTTTGAGATGTAATATTAGGTTGTTGATTTGAGATCTTTCTTTTTTAAGGTACACATGTACCTCTATAAACTTCCTCTTAGTACTGCTTTTGCTAGCTACATCTCATAAGTTTTGGTACGTTGCCTTTTAATTTTCATTTACCTCAATATATTTTCTAAATTTCTTTGTGATTTCTTCCTTGGCCCATTGGTAGTTTAAGAGAGTGATGCTTAATTTCCACGTATTTGTGAATTTTCCATTGTTCTTTTTGCTATTGATTCCTAGTTTCATTCCATTGTGTTCAGAAAAGATACTTGGTATGATTTTAATCTTCTCAAATGTATTAATACTTGTTTTGTGACTAACATATGGTCTGTCCTGGAAAATGTTCTATGTGTTCTTTTTTTTTTTTTAAAGATCTATTCATCTATTCATTTGACAAAGAGAGAGAGAGAGAGATCACAAGTAGGCAGAGAGGCAGACAGAGAGAGAGAGAGAAGCAGGCTCCCCCTGAGCAGAGAGCCCGATGCGGGGCTCGATCCCAGGACCCCGAGATCACGACCTGAGCCGAAGGCAGAGGCTTTAACCCACTAAGCCACCCAGGAGCCCCTGTTCTATGTGTTCTTAAAAAGAATATACATTCTGCTATTGTCGGATGGAGTTTTCTGTGTCTGTTAAGTCCATTTAGTCTGTGGTGTTGTTCAACTCCTCTATTTCTTCGTTGAGCTTCTGTCAGGTTGTTCTATCCATTATTGAAAATGGGGCATCAAAATCTCCTACTATTATTGTGTTACCATCTATTTCTCCTTTCAATTCCGTCAATGTTTGCTTCATATGTTTGGGTGCTCTACCATTATATGCATATATATTTATAATGGTTATATCTTCCTGGTGAATTGATCCTATTATTATATAATGTCCTTCTTTGTCTCTTGTGACATTTTCTGACTTAAAGTCTATTTTGTCTCATATAATTATGGTCATTTTGTTAAATTTGCATGGAATTTTTTTTCCATCCTCTGACATTAAGCCTGTATGTGTCCTTATATCTAAAGTCTCGTGGACATCATGTAGTTGGATGCGGTCTTTTTGTAATCTATTTTTTTTTTATCACTTTTTTTTTTATTCAGTCACTCTGTCTTTTAATTGGAAGGGTTTAATCCATTTATATTTAAAGTAATTACTGACTAGGAAAGACTTACTGTCGCCATTTTATTGATTGTTTTATTTGTCTTGTGGTTGTTTTGTTCCTCTTTTCCACTCTTGGTCCCTTCTTTTATTATTTATTTATTTGTTTGTTTGTTTATTTATTTATTTATTTATTTAGTAGTGGCTTGCTTTGATTCCCTTCTCATTTTCTTTTGTGCATCTTCTGTACATATTTTCCTTGTAGTTACCATGGAGATTACATAAAACATCTTCCAGTTAAAACAGTCTATTTTATGGGGCGCCTGGGTGGCTCAGCGGGTTAAGCCTCTGCCTTCGGCTCGGGTCATCATCTCAGGGTCCTGGGATCGAGCCCCACATCGGGCTGTCTGCTCAGCAGGGAGCCTGCTTTCCCCTCTCTCTCTGCCTGCCTCTCTGCCTGCTTGTGATCTCTCTTTCTCTGTGTCAAATAAGTAAATAAAATCTTTTTTTTAAAAAAGTCTATTTTAAACTGATACCAACTTAACTGCAGTCACAACACTCCTTCCTCCCCTCACTTTATGTTATCAGTGACCCAAATTATATCTTTTTATATTTTGTATTCATTAACATTTTTAGTTATAGCTACCTTTTATGCTTTTATTCTTTTAAATTCTATACCAGAATTAAAAGTTACTTTTGTACCACCATTACAGTACTACAGGATTCTGTATTTATCTAGGTATTTATCTTTCCCAGAGGACTCAATATTTTTGTATATTTTTGTGTTGCTGTCTAGTGTCTTTTCTTTTTTCAACTTGAGGGACTCCTGTTAATAGTTTTTATAAAATAGGTCTAGTGGTGATGAACCCCCTCAGCTTTTGCTTATCTGAGAAGGCTTTTATTCTCCTTCACTATTATAGGTCAGTTTTGCCAAATAGAGTATTCTTGTTTGACGGCTGTTTCATTTCAGTATTCTGGATATATTAAATGCCCATTCCTCCTGGCTTGTAATGTTTCTGCTGAGATATCTGTTCATAAACTTATGGGAGCTTTCTTTTGCATGATGACTCTCTTTTCTCTTGCTACTTTAAAGATTCTGTCTTTGACTTTTAACAGTTTGATTATAATGTGTCTTGCTGTGGGCCTCTTTGGGTTCATCCTAGTTGAAGTTTATTGAACTTCTTGAATTTGGATACCCATTTCCTTCCCCAGATTTGGGAAATTTCCAGTAACTATTTCTTAAAATATGGTCTCTACCCCTTTTTCTTTCACTTCTTCTTCTGTGATTCCTATAATGTATATATTGGTCCACTTGATGGTTTCCCATAAGTCTCTTTGGATTTTTTTTCACTTTTCTTCATTCCTTTTGTTCCACTCACTCGATAATTTCAAATGGCCTGTGTTTGGGTTCATTAATTCTTTCATGTGCTTGATTAAGGCTACTTTTGAACCCCTATAGTGATTTTCAATTCAGTTACTGTATTCTTCAGCTCCAGAATTTTTAAAGGGAGGCTTTCTTTCTCCCTCCCTTTCTTTCTTTCTTTTTTTCTTTCTTCTTCTATCTCTTTGTTGATACTCATTCTATTTATGCATCCTTTTCCTGATTTTGGTTAGTTGCTTATATGTGCTTTCTTGTATCATTTTGAGCTATTTTGGATTTTTTATATGGTAATTTCTAGATCTCCATTTCTTTAGGGTTGGGGTTTTTTTTTTTCTATTTATTTTGTTCCTTTGATTGGGCCATACTTACCTGTTTCTTCATGTGCTTTGTTAATTTTTGCTGTGGGTATGCATTTGAAAATATAGCGATCTCTCCATCTTTACAGATTGGCTATAAACAGGGGAACACTTTCATCAATCAGCATAGTTAGAGATTCTGGGAGACTCTCAAATCATTTCTGGGGTGTGTGTCTTCTCTGAGCTTGTTTGTAATTTCCAGTTAGAGAGATTTTTTGGTCTTATTCAGGAGCTTTTAGTCTTTTGCTCCCTTTAATGTCTGTTTATGATACTGCAGGTTCTCTGGTGTTAAAACAAGCTGCTAAATTCCCTTTTCTTCTCAGTGGCCCCAGGCATCTAAAGCATGCCAGTTCTGTCAGTGCTCCATGTCAGATGAAATAGAAACCAGTCTTTTGAGCAGCTTCCCAAAAGCCAGAACATTGGGCCCCAATTCCAGTCTTTTCTTTCCCTTCCAAGGGAAAAGCTACAAACTGGGCACTTTCTGCTGATTGTGCGAAGTTTTCTGGCTTCTGTCTGTGGTATACTACAAATTTTCCAGTGTTGCAACAAGTGGGTGAGCTCTGTTTTGTTCTCAGCAGCCACCCTACCCCCACCCTCAGCCCCCACCCCCACACCCCCACCCTCCCACCCCGCCTCTGGAATCCAAAGTATACTTATTCTTCATTAGTGCTCTGAGTCAGGCAAGACAGAAATCAGACCCATGGGCAGTCCTCCCAAAAACTGGAACATTGAACCCAAGTTCCACTCTTCTTTCTCCCTCCCAAGAGAAAAGCCCTGAATTGGACTTTTTCTCCTGATCACACTGAGCAGTGCTGGCTTGGGGAAGGAGCAACTGCAGGTTAAATAAAATGGCTTTTTTTTACCTGTTTCAATGGATTGTTCTTTCTCTACTTTGAGTTCCTCTGAGTTACTACTATTTCTTAACTGGTTTCTAAAGACTTTTTGGACTGTATATTGTTGCTAAGTCAATATCTCTATAGGGGAAAAAGATCTAGGCCTGCCTATTCCACCATCTTGCTACGTGATCAGATTTTCACTTTTATTCAGTATAGTTCTTCCTGTTTGAATTTTTTATATCCATCATATCCATCATATTTTCTTTTTTTCCAATTTAAATTCCATTAGTCAACATATAGTACATCATTAGTTTTAGATGTAGGTTCAATGATCATATTTTCTTTTAAAAATATGAAGAAAAATATTCAAATTTAAATTCAAAAGTGTTGAAAGAAAAAAGTGTTTTCCATTGCCAAGAATGGCAAGCATAAAAAAAGCATTGGTTTATAATGTTTTATTATTATAATTTGTGCTAATGGTCAGTAAATGTTAGCCTATTTTCGCACGTGTTATAAAACCTCCCACTATTACCTTTTCCAAATTCTTACAGCCTTAACAAAAGTGTAAAAAGGCATTTCATCATAAGATAAGAAATAAACCAACAATACAAATTATTATGGAGCCAACATTTAAAATATCTTTTACCGATGTAAATAAAAGTAATTATGAAGTAAATGGATACATTTAGTTTTCCTTTTCTTTTGGGCTTTAGGCATTAGGATTTTTGTCTTCTTATGGAATAGGAATGGAATACAATCAAGCCAAGGTAAGGTCATTCTATTTTTTTCTGGAACAAAACTGAATTTTTTTAAAAGGGACATTGAATAGTCTCCTCTTTAGGTAAAGGAGCTCACTTGGGAGTGGTGGTTAAAAGCACCAGCTCAATTGTCAGAAGTTTAAGGTTAAAATACCATCAGTTTCTTAATGTCCCATATTTCAGGTTTGCCATGATAGATAGGGAATATCTACTTCATAGGTATTTTGTGATAATTAAATGAAATATGTTCAGTGCCCTTTTCAGACTCCAGAGCTCACTAAGCCCTCCAAAAAAATGTCAGCCATTTTTACAGATTAAGAGGACAAAATCTGGAATTTATTTTGAAGTAGTCCAAGGTTCATTGCTGGGTTAAGAATAAAAAAGCAATGATTAGTTTGAGCTTCAAATTTAGATGGTGGATGTAGATATAGATTTTTTTTTTTTTTACTTTAGGCACTGATATATTACACCTTTGGAAGTGCTGGAGGAAGCATGATGTCCCAAATGATTTTGGTACGTAAATTAAATGTTCTTGGGCCTAAATAGGTATGTTATAAATAGAACACTGTCAGAATATTAAGAATATATATGCCTGTGTTTTAGGGGTACAGATATTTGTCAGGAATCAATGTTCTACAGAATTGTGAAGTTGCCCTAAATCATTACAAGAAGGTGGCAGATTATAGTGAGTAATCCACATATTTATTTTAAGATAAATAGACTTGCTGAGCAGTTAGAAGAATAAATCAATGCCAGTTGGTATATTTATGAAAGTATTAAATTACTATGTTTTTAACATTTGTTATAATATAATTATTTTAATACGATGTAGAGTTTTCTGATTTCTTAATAGTTACTTTTCAAAGGCTTTAAATGGATGTACTCATCTTTTATTTTTGTTAGAATATGTCCTTATGGGGCGCTTGCGTGGCTCAGTCTTTAAGTGTCTGCCTTGGGCTCAGGTCATGATTCTGGGGTCCCGAGATCAAGCCCCACATCGGTCTCCCTGCTCGGCAGGAAGCCTGCTTCTCCCTCTCTCACTCCCCCTGCTTGTGTTCCCTCTCTCATTGTTTCTCTCTCTATGTCAATTAAATAAATGAATAAAATCTTAAAAAAAAAAAAAGAATATGTCCCTATGTTCTTGTACTGTACTTTCCTTCAACTGAGAATTTGAATATAGCATCAAAAAATATTAAACAGTTTTTCTAATTCTAACACTTAGAATATGGGATGGTCTGTTAAAAATTCCCAAAGAAATGGACATAAGATACCTACACTATCAATCTCTATCATTGCACTTGAGAACAATTCAAGTAATCATTATTCTACTACCTTATCCTTTGTCTACAAAAAATAGAGCATGAGATTAATATACGTTTCTAGAATCATTTTCAAATTCATATGTAACATTTCATCTTACACATCACTGAACCAGGCTACATTTTTTTAAATAAAATAAAAAAAAGTAAAAAAAAGTAAATAAAATAAAAAAATAAAATAAAATAAAGATTTTTAAATAAAAGTCTTCCAAGAAGTGAATAAGGTCCGTATGGTTAATTTCTGTAGTCAGAATAATATCTAAATACACATCTTTGGCATTGTTAGGATCTGAGAAAGAAAAGAGGAAAATAACTGCTTTTTAATGTAAGATGCTATATATAACAAGATCATTTCATATGCTTAATGAAGTTGAAATTACTATATATATTTTTCAATATATATACTTCAATATAGATTCAATATATTATATATTCAATAAATTCATTTTCTATATATTGAAATTTTATATTGAATATGAAATATTCATATTCGATATATTTCAATATATATTGAAATATATATTTCAAACTGCATACGCTGTTAGATTTATTCAAACATATTTATATTTATTTTCAGACTATTCATAAGAAGTAATTAAGGAGCAATTATTATTCTTATATTGTAATTTCAATCTCAGAAAAAGTCAGTGATAGTAGGGGTCAGTTGTCTGCTCCTAACATCTTTTAGATGCATTCTTTCCTTGAGCCAGCTTGGCCAAGCTCTTCAGGAGGTTCTGATATACATTAATACAATTTTTGTAAGGATCGCAAAAAATAATGAGGTTTCTTGCACTTTTCTCAGAACCAAATAAATAAAAATCAGTAAATTTCTATCTCCTAAAGGTAGATGTCCTTTTTCTATTAGTAGACCAGATCTCTGCACAATTTAAGTAGAATCGGCCTAACAGTGTTTTCTCTAAGTTGACTATTATCTCCTGTAACCTTGTATATTCTGGCTATTCTCTGGTTTGTATCTGTTCACAGTTGCTGAGAAATTGGAAAAAAGTGAAGGTATTCCAGTGGAAAAAGTGAGACTAACTGAGAGACCTGAAAATCTGAGTTCTAACAGTGAGATTTTGGATTGGGACATATACCAATACTATAAATTTTTGGCGGAAAGAGGAGATGTTCAGATACAAGTAATGTACAAACAAATTTAGATTTTTAGAACATGCATATTACAAGGGGTTTTGTTGTCTGAGTCCTAAAAGGGTGAACAATGCTCCATCCTGAATGTGAACAAGAAGAGACATCCACTCCTCTTTTCTTGTTTCCTGCTACTTACAGCTTCTGTAGACTATGGGAGAGCCACCTGTAATAGTAATGGCAATTTTTTCCTTTGCATTTACTCCTAAAAATTTTACTTTTTAAAAACCTAGGTATTAAGCATAGAAAAAAAACACCATCCAGTGTTGAGTATGAATGAACTCTTAACCAGCATTCAGAAGTGTTATGTCTTTGAGAATGGGAATGAGACAGCTTTTGTGTGACCTTTGAGTGCTAAGAGTAAAGGCTGCTAGGCTTATGTTTCCAGGAGTTGCTGTATACCAGCAGGCCAGCTTCCTGCCACTGAGGAAGCCAGATCCCCAGGATCAATCAATTACCCAATAAAAGATATAGCCTGGAATGTCTTTTTCTGCTTCTTTGTTAGACATGCCAACTGCTTCAAACTGAAACAGTAGACTATAATAAAATCACCAAGTAAATGTTTTCTTCATTTTTTTCACCCTTTTTACTCATTTGAGGTATAATTGGCTTATTTTCTTCATTCAAATTAATACCATTGCTAAATAATTTTCAAAAATTGTCATTTCTAGGTATCTCTTGGACAATTACATCTAATTGGGAGGAAAGGTCTGGATCAGGATTACTATGTAAGTTAGTCTCAAGATTTAGTCATGTGGGGTAGGGAGGAGAGTGGTAAAGGAGGATGGGGTGAGGGAGGCAAAAAGAGAGGAGGGGGGCATGGAAAAGTTGCTGGGGGAGAGCTCATTGCTACTTCCTTGGTCAGATCAGCTTTCCAGCTTTTGAGGAAGAACAAAGTTCACCAGAGGAAGCTCTTTTCCTACCTACTTCTTTTTTTTTTTTCTACCTACTTCTAATTACTAAGGAGTAGAGGCTTCTGAAAGAGCATTTGGGGCCAGAGAGTTTCCATGTTTCCCTTGAACCTAGCCTCTTCCCTCCCTAACTGGGGTGAGGTGACGTAGATACCTTCGCCTGCCAGCCTTGGACACATCCATTCCCCAAAAGCCAGCTGTAGAGAGTCTACCTGGGAGTTTCTTGCTAAGGGGTCTGAGGACCAGCCTCAGACTGCCTACGATATAATTAGAAATATTATTAAACATCTTTATAAATTTGCTAAAGCTCCTTTCAGTCATTTTGCTTAACCTCACCTTATCCCAGTGAGGTTAGAAGACTAATTAACAATTCAAATTTATAGTGGAGGGAAAAGCAAATAAGTTTGACCTATACAAGATCTCAGTTAAGATACCAGAGCCAGGGGATAAAGGTTTCCCTTAGACTTAGTTAGAGTCTAACTATGGTTTCAAGGCCATAGATCCCCTCAGATATGAGGAAGTAACTGAGATTCTTTGTAAAAGATGATTTTGCAGCCCCTGTCATTTTATAGGAGCCACGTGCTCACTGTCTCCAAGGAACACATACCCTATTTCAACATAGTCCCAAAAGCTAAGCAATAGAAATAACTACTTTGATAAGGTGGTTATATAAAAGAGTGATCTGTTGTTACTGTTCACCTCACTTTATATTGTTCTTTTGAGTGTAACTAGTGTTTTATATGAGATACAGTACACATTGGCTAAATGTCAAAGTTATTTTCATAAAATGTGATAAAATAGGTAGCAATTGAAATAAGCACATACACCTTAAGACAGCTCAATTGAAGTTCTTCAGATTTTATTAATCCTCTTTGTAACCAAGGTTCTAGCTTCTTAGATGGGAAGTTCTAGATTCACAATATTACTCCAGTGTCAGAGTTTCTCATGTTAAATAACAGATGCATAAACTGGGAAGAATTACCCATTTTCCATAAACATGAAACTTTGTTGGGTATGAAGGCACCCAAACCTCAGCTACAGGGAATACCCATCAATCTTTGCAGAGTACATTAAAGCTCTACAAAGCTAAATACTCCTCGGCAGCTCCAGCCCCTGTGAACACCAGATGGAAGCTGCCTCCAGATGAGAATGAAATAATCCCAGGGCTGGCAGTGAAGGATTCTGGTGTTGTAGTGGCAACAGCCAGACACTTGGGCAACACCAGGGAACCTAGTCAGGCTCTCCTACAGGCTCTTACAGGAGCTGATTCTGGAGGGATGAAGTAAATTGTTTCAAGTATCACAGCTGAGTAGTAATGTTAAGAATCAGAATTTGAAACCTAGGCTTCAGCATTCTTCCATTAAACCTTACTTCCTTTTAACCTGGGGGCGGGGGTGGGGTAGTATACAACCTCTAAAATTTAGTTTCCTCATTTATAAAGCAAAAAGAAGGAATGATATAATTAGTCAGGTTTCTTTAGCTCTAACTTTCAAGTGGTCGGCTTGGGCTCCATACTTCCCATCCAGACATTGCCAAAAGGCTGGTTTAATTCCGGAACCATCAGAGAGGTTCAGGCACATGCCACGGAAAGCACAGGCTTGTCCTTCCAGCTTTCCTCAACCTAGTAAACCCAAACCTGCATGGAGGGTTCCAGTCAAGTTTTCAAATGATTCACTTATGTATGGGTTAGTTTAGGCTTCATCATAAACCACTCCCAAACTTATATGGCTTAAAACAACAACCATTTATTTAATTCATGGTTTTACCAGGTCAGCAGCTTTGGCTGGGCTCAGCTGAGTAATTCTTCTGGTCCAGCCAGCTTCAACCAATCTTAACTAGGCTCGTTCATGCATCTATAGAGTATTAGCCAGGGCTGGCTGGTTTATGATGACCTCATCTGTGACACCTAGGATGAATAGGTCTCTCTACATGCTCCCTGCCTCCATCCAGCTGTGCCCAAGCTTTTCACATGGCAGCCCAGGGTTCTAAGAAGACAAGCGCAAAAGTCTCTTAAGGCCGAGGGTTGAAACTCACAAATCACTTCTACCACATTCTTTTGGCCAAAGCAAATTACAAGGCCAGCCAACATTGAAGGGGCAGGAAAAAGGACTTCTCTTAATAGGCACAACTGTGAAGTATTGTGGTCATTTTTGCCCCTTACCACAGCTTAGCTATACCAGGATCAGCTTGAAGTGGCATGGCAGTGAGAGAAGTTAAAAGGATAAACCCAGTTTCTGAGAGGCTGTTACCATAGCTCTTCCCATGCCTGGCCTCTCGTCTTCCAAGTCTTACCTCCTTAGAAAGGATTTTCTTGATCAACTCTACTCTCCACCACTTATCCTATCACAATGTTTGTTTTCCTTTTCCCTTTTCCCATATCACCCCCTGAATTATATTGACCTTGTTTACTATCTGTCTCCCCACAGTGGAATGTAAGTTCTTATCTGTCTTGATCATTCCTATGTATCCTTACTCTTTTTTTTTTTTTTAGATTTTTTAAATTTATTTATTTGACAGAGAGAGAGAGATCACAAGTAGGCAGAGAGGCAGGCAGAGAGTGAGGGGGAAGCAGGCTCCCCACTGAGCAGAGAGCCCAATGCGGGGCTCGATCCCAGGACCCTGAGATCATGACCTGAGCTGAACGCAGAGGCTTTAACCCACTGAGCCACCCAGGCACCCCTATGTATCCTATACTCTGATAGTACTGGGTACATATTAGGTACTTGGTATTTCGTGAATGAATGAATGATAGCATCGTGAGCATTATATGTTGGTCCTCAGTCTGAGAACCACCACTTAAGCCAGTATGCTAATGCTTCAGTCCACCGAAGAAAATTATTAATGTAAGATTCTTTATAATTGTAAGTAATGCCCAGTTCACTGCCCAACAAATTAAGTATTAAAATACCGGGAAATAACTAGTTTGCTTTTTTTTTCCCTCCTCACTGTTTGATTAAATTAATATCTTTCATAAATTGTCACTATAGGCAACATTTTCACCTCTCCCTCCCCCACTATCAAATTCTTAATTACCGAAAAATATTGTATATGCAATCCTTGATTACATTATCTTGAATTTCTACACATACATTGTAATGTAATTTGCATTCCTAAATTTATACAGGATCAGAATGAATTGGATTAGGAAAGCTGGGTATTTGGGTGCATATTATTAAAGTGGATATGGCATAATTAAATTAAACCTAGCAGAGACATAATATCAGATATGTAAGGGCAACTGCTTTGTCTACTCTGACACCCATTAAAAAGACAAGAGCTCACGTCATCCCTTTTCAGGATGATTTACAGATTTTGAGATAAAAGAAGTATTCATAAATATTTTTAAAATAATACATTTTCTAGGGTGCCTGGGTGGCTCAGTTGGTTAAGCGACTGCCTTCAGCTCAGGTCATGATTCCGGAGTCCCGAGATCGAGTCCCACATCGGGCTCCCAGCTCCGCGGGGAGTCTGCTTCTCCCTCTGACCTTCTCTCCTCTCAGGCTCTCTCTCTTTCTCAAATAAATAAATAAAATCTTTAAAAAAAATAAAAATAAATAAAAATAAAAATAAAAAAAATAAAAAAAATTAAAATAGTACATTTTCTTGGCATTTCATTCTAGAGGAAATATTACAAACTGATTAAACTTAGAGATTTTCTTGAACCAATGAAAAATTATGCTCATTGTTTTAAGAACATATGTGTTTAGGGCGCCTGGGTGGCTCAGTGGGTTAAGCCTCTGCCTTCGGCTCAGGTCATGGTCTCAGGGTCCTGGGATCGAGCCCTGCATCGGGCTCTCTGCTCGGCAGGGAGCCTGCTTCCCCCTCTCTCTCTGCCTGCCTCTCTGCCCACTTGTGATCTCTCTCTCTCTCTGTCAAATAAATAAAATCTTTTAAAAAAACAAAAGAACATATGTGCTTAAATAATAAAATTTCACTTCACATAATGCCTGGGACATACTATATTTCATCCTACCTAAGACCCCATCAATTATAAGATACTTTATTTTATGTTCTATTGAGAAAGAAAAAACACTGCCAATATAAATTATTTGATGCCATTGATAGTAAGAAGTGTCCTGATTAAAGTGTGTGTGAGGGTACATCCTAGAATCAGTAAAATATGACAGTAGGTACTCAGTAAATATTTGAAGGAAGGATAGATAGTGTCTTAGTCTGTTTTAGCTGCTATAACAAAAATACCATAGTCTGGGTGGCTTATAAACAACAGAAACTTATTTCTCACATTTCCAGAGGCTAGGAGTTTGAGATCAGAGTGCCAGCATGGTTGGATAGGGCCCTCTTCTAATTTATGGACTTCTCGTTGTATCCTCACATAACAGAAAGAAAAAGCTAGCTCTCTGAGGCCTCTTATAAAGGCACTAATCCCATTCATGAAGGCTCAGTGCCAGTCACCTTCTAAAGGCCCCACTTCCTAATACCATCACCTTGGGTATCAGATTTTCAACATATGAATTTTGAAGGCACACAAATATGCAGACCACAGTAGATGGATGGATGTATGGGTAGATGGATGGATGGGTAGATGGATGGATTAATGGATGGATGGATGGATACTTAAGTCTTTGAGAGCAAGGACTCATCAAAGTAGATTGCATGATACTTTTACATAGTGTTTAGTAAATGTTCATACATTTAAAGCAATAGCACTAAAGGCAGGTTAATTTAAAGACAAGTAAAAGAGAACTGAAATGCCAAGTAAGCCATGAGAGTGGAAGGGTGTAGAAGGGGAGATTAGAGAAAGCTTCAATTCCTTCGGTCTTTATGGGATCATTCTATTAAAAGATGGGGAAAACTCCAGGGTTCTTATTTTCTTCTGATTCTTATTTGCTTGTTCTCATTCAACAGTTCAAATATAGCTTCTCAGAGTGACAGTTTTTTCCCAGAATTTTCTATTGCCAAATATTTTGAGAGCCAAATTCTGAAACTGGACTGTGACTATTATTTCACAGAATCATAGTATGAAAGTTATAAGGGACCATAAAGCTTAAATCCAGTTCTCCTGTTTTAGAGATTTATAAACTTACCCTTTCATTCACTCGCTCATACATTCATTCCAGAAATATTTCCTAAGTGCCTCATATACAGCAGACGCTGTGCTAAGTTCAGACATTTAAATCTATGGATGCATGCCATGATCATTACCTACATGTATATTTGTGTCTTGGCTCAGTAGAGGCATTCATAAGAAATACCTTTATTTTCTATGTTAATGGGGTCTGATAAATGTGATTAGTAAATCATACATTTGATTTGTGTACTGATAGATGAAAATCATACATTTGATTTGTGTACTGATAGATGATTGATAAATCATACATTGCTACAATTTCCTCCTATCCAACTGACACTTAGGTTATTCCCAGACATTTTGGACAGTATTTGTTGTTTCAAGATTTCCTTATGCTCATAAATTTCCAATGGCTTCTATTTTCTACCAAATAAAATAGAAGCCTCAGCCTAGTATTCAGGATTGTAATAATATGGCCCCATCATATTCTTGCAAGTCCTAGCTTTTGGATAGTCTACTTCAGCCATACTGAAGTAATTACTATTTCCTAGACATACCTTGGACATTTCTATCTCTGTTCCTTGCTCGTATTATTCCTCCAGCCTATGATGCCCTCTGCACTGGTGAATCCTCTCCATCTTTTGTGAGACCTTTGCCATTTGAGTCCTCTTTCTTGACACTATGAAGGCAGAGTAGTAAGTGTATGGAAATTGGAATCAGGCTACTTAATGTGACTCTAGTACCAGCTGCTTGACTTTGAGTGTCACAAAATTGGCTCAGATATTAACAGTACCTTCCTTCTAGTGCTGTTGTGAAAATTAGGTAAGACAAAGCTTGTAAAACACATATGTATAATTCTGTTATTCCATACCTCTCTAATTCTTTTTGGGGTTCCTTTTATCCCACCAATCACTTACTGTCATTGCTACTCGCATATATGCCTTTCTTCTCAGCAGCATTGGTAGAGAAAAAATGTAGGGATGGTGTTTTTTATTCATCTGTGACTCACCTAGAATAACTTAACGTGCTACCATATACATAGCACTTTTCAGTCAAGTTTCTGAAAGAATAAATGAAGACTAGGAGAAGTGGATGGATACATGGGTGTATGGTGTGGTGAGGTGCAGCACTGGTGACATTTATATTTAGTTATGTCCACAAGGCAGACTGACTTTAGGAACAAGGATGTGGCTCCCAAATAAATTGGCAATATTTCTGGAGTAAATTTACATATAAAAGAACTACTCATGTTTCTTCCTTTAACCTCCTCTTCTCTTTGAGAAGGAGCAGATCCTTGCACGTCAACCTAGTCAAGGCTTTTTAAAGAGCAGAAGAGTTGTATCCTAAAAAGACACTTAAGAGAGTGTCTTCATTTCTCATTCCTGGGGCGGAATTTTTTTAATGCTTCACGTGGTTTCTGAGGAGAACTTCTAAGAGGTCAAGATGAGGCCTAGGGAATGGGGTAACAAGGGTCAGGTCAGCCCTTATATGTTCTAGACTGAGCATTTCAATCAATGTTCTGACCTAAAGAGAATCAGAGGCTTGGCTGGTCTCCTTCATTTTTTTTTTTTTTTTAAAGATTTTATTTATTTGACAGAGAGGAGAGAGATCACAAGTAGGCAGAGAGGCAGGCAGAGGGAGAGGGGGAAGCAGGCTCCCTGCTGAGCAGAGAGCCCGATGCGGGGCTCGATCCCAGGACCCTGAGATCATGACCTGAGCCGAAGGCAGACGCTTTAACCCACTGAGCCACCCAGGCGCCCCCCTGGTCTCCTTCATTTTTGATTTAGAAAGAATTGGCCTGAAATTTACCTCGGTAAAAAGACCTGGTCTCAGCAGGCGGTCACATGTGCCTTGTTTTACTCACTCTGCCTTAGAAACATTAGGAAGCTACATATCCAATTCTACCAAATGATACAAACTGTCTTATAAAATAAGTACATAGTGTCAACACCGAGGCATACTTTTTTAAAATAATAGACTATGTGGTTCTAGAGCTGGGATCCATCTGTCCTCCACAAAGCCACATGCCCATCATGCCTTTCCACATGCCAGAAACAAGCCCTCACATTTTAAAATTATATATGTGAACCATATATAGCTCCCACTCTTCAAGTTTATGGTTGAAATAGTATTTAAAATAGTGCCTTAAACAGTGTGGGCATTTCATAGAATTTTTTTTTGAATGCATGTTAAATGAAATAAAATTTGGTTTGAAAAGCCATTTTGTAGGGTATGTTTGTGACTCAATAATCCTGTTCCTTTTCTCTCCAGAAAGCGTTATACTACTTCTTAAAGGCAGCAAAGGCTGGGAGTGCAAATGCCATGGCATTTATAGGAAAGGTATATGCTTCATCTTGATTGATATCTTTTCATTTCTTAAAAATCTGAAGAAACTAATGGTACCAGGAAACTGAACCCAGTATAGCACAACAGATGTCTTTCATGGAAGCAGCTGACTGACCAAGGCATTCTACTCCAGACTGAGGATAGTATTCTAGAGATGACCGTTTGAGAAAAAAACCCATACAAAAGCAGCTTTCACCTGGGGCACCAATAGCAGCCTTGAAAGTGCACCTGGCCCAGGGCTCCTGGGCTGAGTGTAGTTCAGAGACCCCTACCACCACCATGACCCCTGCTCTGCCTTGTAACAAGACATCTGGGTCAGTTGAACATCTAACTGGTATAGACTTCCACCCAATGAGATGTCTCCTTCCTACACCCTGGGAATGAGAACCAGCTCTAGGCTGACCAGAGTCATCCTTGGGGCCCCTATCAAGGGAGGATCCTTTTCGGATGCTGAGCAACTTTTGTGGACAATTCCTCTAAAGAGGCACATTTTTTTTCTCTCCTTCAAAGGAGAGACCACTCACTCCCCCAAGTGCTGCCCTTGGCTCCCTGTAGCCAATTTGCATTAGTAACCATGGGGACAAATGCGCCACTTCCCGGAGCACAACAGACAACTTGAGATGAAAGGAAATGTGAGAAAACACCAACAGGGTCCATTTCTTTGCCCTCCAGAATGTATGTAGGAGATTGTTTCCTTAGTTTTTCCTTTTATTAATATTGAGGTGAAATTCAAATAACATAAAATTCACCGTCTTAAAGTCTATCATTCAGTGGCATTTACTACATTTACAGTGTTGTGCAACCATCACGTCTATATAGCTCTAAAACATATTTTAATCACGCGCAAATTCCTTAGTTTTTTACATGCTCTTTTTGTTTGTTTTTTTTAGATGTATTTAGACGGGAATGCTGCAGCGCCACAAAATAATGCTACTGCCTTCAAATACTTTTCCATGGCAGCCAGTAAGGTATGTCTTCGGCCCATTTCTGTGAGTACAGAAAAACATTTGGCTTTTATTACATGCAGACTGATGCCAAAGAGTTGATTCCAAAGCCTCGTGCCCAGCTAATGAGCCTGGGAGTTTTGTGTCCAAAAGAAGAATATCATTGACAATAAAATATGGCATTGGAATAGGCAGAGACATCACTTGTCTTCTTGGTAAATGAAAAATGGCAGTGACATATGCTGCTCTAGCAGGAGGCCAGACAAATCTCTGCTTTCCCTCCCCCGTGCAGCAGGTGAGGCCATCTAGCTCAGGAAACTGGGAAGTAAAAGGGACAAGGGCAGAGGAAGGGAAAACTCAAACAACGTCTGTGGTAAGTTCAGGACAAAGACAAACAAGAAGTGCCCAGTTTTTTCCAGTTTGATCTCCACCAGAGTCCAGAATCTCCCCTGGCCCAAGCAGAAGATCATCAGACAGGGACCAGGACAAGACCATTGAGAGCATGGCTCTGAGGGCGGAATCCGTGGTTTAAATGCCAGCCCTGCAGCATACTGCCTGTGTGACCATGGACAAGTTCCTTAACCTCTCTGTGCCTCGATTTCCCCATCTGTCAAATGGGCATATAATTTTGCCTCATATTGTTGTTGCCAGGATTTAATGGATTAATATTTATGGGCCTTGTTTTGCAAAGTCCTGAAAGCAGTGCTTAACTTACAGTAGACACGGTGTGTCAGCCATTATCTTCTGCAGTCTGGGGCCAATGAGGTGGCGTGCACTTCAAAGCATATCCAAGGCAGAATCGATTGGACCCGTGAGGGAATATAAAAATGGAATAACATGGCTCCTGCCATGAAATTTTTGTCTTGATTCCTGGGCTCAGTGAGCCTGGTATCTGTCTGAATCCCCTTCAGTGCATTAAGAACATCCTCATTGCAATACCTGTCAGCCTAATGTTGGGGCATGGCCCTGATAAACTCTAACCCTGCACAGTAGGAAGCACCGTGTAGTCTTACAACCCCATACTGCAACACTGGGAGTAAAGATGTGCTCAAATCGGGGAATATTTTCAACTGCTCTCAGTTTTTAAAAGCCCACACGCTGCTTTAGGAGCCTATTTATAAATGACTAGCACCTCGGAGCTGCTGCTATTGTGGTGTAAATTACTGAGAAGGCTGGTACTCGGCTCCTCTCCTTTGTAATTTATACAAAATTTTTGCTCAGCAGGCTAGTTATCTGGAGTACCATTAGATTAGGATGACAAGGGAAAGCAGACTGAAAAAGAGGTGGGCTAATGTAACAGGAAGGTCTCTGGTAATCTGGCAAATAATGCTGATTTGTCAGCCCAAAGGACTAATGCCAGGAATTTGGGCGTGTAAATTAACCCAGCTCCCAAGCTATTCAGGGCTGTGTAACCAGCAGGGATCTGAGCTACTCGTTTTCTAAACCTGAGCTACCCTTCTTTACAGAGAAAATCTGAAATTACATTTACAGTAATTATTCTGAATGTCATCAGGTGGACATGACCATATACTCCTTTATCATTACCTGGATGGTTTATTAGATTTCTCACTTGGGGTCACTACCAAAGTAAAGGGTTTCTGTCTTCTACTCTGCATATCCATACTCTTCTTTTACTACTTTAAAAATACACACACACACACACACACACATATCTTTTTTAAATTTGTTTTTAAGTCATATCAGTACCAGGATGCAAAGCTACAGTCTTTATGATTTCTTTTATCTTATTTACTCAGAAACATGAGCAGTTATCCTGTTGGGTCCGTATTGGACCATATTCTTCTATTTTTCTCTTTTTTTAAAAAAAAAAATATTTTATTTATTTTTTTGTCGGATAGAGAGAGAGAGAACACAAGCAGGGGGAGTGGCAGGCAGAGGGAGAAGCAGGCCCCGAGCCAAATGAGGGACTCCATCCAGGACCCAGGGATCATGACCCAAGCCGAAGGCAGACACCTAACGGACTGAGCCACCCAGGCTTCCCCTTCTGCTTTTGTCTTTCACACCTCTGAACACATCAGGCCCATCCTCGTCTCCACATTTTTGTCATCTTGCCTTCCTTCCCAAAATCCCCCATTCTAAATCCTACCCATCCCACAGAAAAGAGCTCAATCCTCTCTCCTTCTACAAACCCACCTCTGCCCACCTTGGTTCATATAATTTTCCCTTTTCTGCACTTGCCCTGCATTCAGTCTCTGTACTGCTGGAACTTCAGTGCTTCCACCTTTGCCTTCTCTCCTACTGTCTGGAGACCATGTCTCCTCAACTAGAGGAGGACAGTAGTCTTAGTACATAGTAGAGGTTCATTAAATACTTTACAAATAAATGACCATCTGCTCTCTCAGTTCATGTCAGTTAAGCTAAGCAAGAGCACTGAGCCCTACAGTGGAAGTTATATATGGGGGGATTGCCTATACATATGCTTTGTTTGGCCCAGGAAGTGTTTCAGAAATTAGGCAATCTCACATGATGACAGATGATAGCTACACTTGTGGTGAGCATAATATAATGTATAGAGAATTGTCGAATCACTGTCCTATACACCTGAAACTAATGCAACACCGTGTGTCAACTATACTGAAGTAACAAAGATTAGGAAATCTCGTATAAAAGTCTGGACATCCAGCTTTTCTTGGAAAACGGAAAGAGCTGACTATATGAGGCTGCCAACAGCAGCCTGGAGCAGAGAGCAGAGAGCTGCTGCTGCCTTTAGACAGGGCAGGAACTCTCTCCTTTGCCTCAGTCTCTGTCGCTCTATCACCCAGATTAGTGTACTTCTTACATTACCTGAATGGCTCATGGAGGTACATCTGAGTTGGCTACTCCTGACCTGAAAGTTACAAATAAGTCCTCTGGTCCTTAAACAGTTGGTGAGTCAAAAGTTAGAACCTGTCCCCTATTACTTCCCTTCCTCCTTCCCTCTTCTCATTTCCCTTCCCTTCCATTTTTCTCAACACCTAAAATGAGGATAGTTAGAAGACAGACTCACCAGACTTAACCACATCCATCACAGCAGGCCTTACTATCTCCAGACCAGACCATCCCAAGAGTCCTAGGACCACAGACAAATGTAGTCAGAGGATAAGCGGGAAGAAGAGAGCAGTTGTATTACACCTCTTTTAAATACAGCTGGACCATCCTTAAGAATTCTTACAATAGCTGGCCCTTTGATATGCATAAGCTCAAACTTTGAAGTTTTGAAATTATTTTTCAACTATGCCTTTTCTAGTGATGTGCTATTCTTGTATCACTGAGAGGTACTCTGGCTGCATCCACAATAACTCCATTTAGGAGGTAAGAAGAAACCTGGAAAGCTTTCAATCAAAACTTGAGTTCCTGAGGAAGTATTATAAACCTGTAAAACAAACCTACAGATCTGCTGAATGACAGTCAAGTGGCCAAATGTGCCTCCTCACTCAGTCACAAAAGGGTGAAATGCATGATGGGAGACAAAAAGAAAAGTGAGTTTCCTGGTTGGGGAAGTCACTTTTAAGGTTCACTCTTTATCCCGGATTGATATGCTAAAAATCAATATTTTTGAACGTGTGTTAAATGCTAAAATATGCTAAAAACTCCCTTTCCTAGACACTTTAGAATACTGATTAGAAAAAAAGATGGTAATTAATTAGCATCAAGTGGAAAAGAAGACATTAATGATGTTATAAGCAGTCAAATTTGAATAAAGGAGCATGTACCAAGGATTGAAATTCACAAAATCTCTAAAATGTTTTTTGGCCATTTATGTCAACCTCCTTTGACCAAAGTAGGTAACAAGTGTCTGGATAGCTCCCTTCTGGAAAGCTCCTACACATCCTTCAAGACCAAGTTCAAATGTCAACCACCTTTGACAACTCAATCCCCTCAGTCCCTAGCCTCATCTAGGCAGTTGAGTATCCCTCTTCTAGGTTGTCCACAACATTTCTCAATCTGATTCTGCTATAGGGCTTACCACATTTGACGTGGCTATTTTAAGAGGCACTATAGTTGATCAGAGCCCACAAGCCTGTGAACTCTCTGAGGCAGGGATCATTGTTTATTCATCTTTCACCTTTCACCTTCTACCTCAGTCCAACACCTATTATGGAGTCACACACAAAGCAAGCACTAAATAAATGCAGGATGAAGGAATGGAGTAAAGATTTGACTTTTGTTTCCCTCTTTTCTAGTCAAAGGGGGTTATGAAGGTTTGAGAGGAGAAACTAGAGAGAGAATAATTTACCAACTGCCTAATTAACTTGCCTTGATTTAATCCCCTACTGAGTGCATTTTAAATATTTGGAGTGATTTTGTCATAATTCTCCTCATCATGAATTCTTCTGGGACTTTACTTGGATTTTTAAAACTGTTCCAGGGCAATGCAATTGGTCTTCATGGGCTTGGTCTTCTTTACTTTTATGGGAAAGGAGTTCCTGTGGTAAGTTAAATAATTTCTTTATCTTTTCAATGTATTTATAGCAATTTAGAGGGTAAAATTCATGATCGTTGACTAACTTAAAGGAATTAGTCCTCTAATACCTGGTTTGCCAAACTATCATACTTGACACTAGAAAAGAAAATAATTCTGTGGAATATTTGCCAAAGACACATAGAACAAATTCGTGACGAGAATAACAACCCTAATTATATCTTAGAATTATAGATTCTAAGTACCCTTAGAAATCAAATAACCCCTGAGGATTTTTTCTGATAGAGAAATTTATCTTCTTAGTGTAACCTCTGCCTTTTGAGTGACCCTCCCCCAACATCTAACAAAACCTACAGTCAGGGTAGGAAAAGACATAATTTACAGTGAAAATGAGGTAATTGTTTCCTAATAGAGTCTAACATAATAATGAAATAAAATGCATAATACTTCTGATACTATTTTAATTAGCCTAAATCACATAAAGCACTATCTATCCTTTTTTTTTTTTTTTTAAGTGGAAGGCAATTGTTACCATGGAGTTATACATACACCTTTGAGTAATAGAATGTAATTATCTTGCAGAATTATGCTGAAGCACTTAAATACTTTCAGAAAGCTGCAGAGAAAGGATGGCCCAATGCACAGTTTCAATTAGGCTTCATGTATTACTGTAAGTGCTACAAATATGGCTGCTGTACCAAGAATGACAAATGCATTATTAGTTCTCCTTTTTTTACAAAAATCAAATTGTTGGAGTGACTAGTTTAGATAGAATACTGAGGCAGCAATTTGAGGATGAATTTGAAGACTTAAGGAAAGGACATCAATTGAGGGAGGAGGCAAGAAGGTACAGTCAGGAAGCTCACTTTTGAAAAGGTTGAGTTTAAGGTGCCTTGTAATAGCCAAGGTGCATACCCAAAAGCAGGTATGAAACTCACCAGAAAGCTCAGACTTGGAGAGAAGATTGGGGAGGCATCAACATAGAGGAGTTAGTTAAAAGTAGCTGAGACTGCAAGAAGAAAAGAGAGAGAGCATGAGAGAAACAGTGGGCCATGGTCGGAAATCTGGTGGTCCTCAGTGCCATATTGAAAAGATGGGCAGAGAAAGAGTAGTCACGAAAAGACTGAAAAGGCATGGTCAGAGGAATAAGAGGGAAAAGTGATCTTAAGGAAACCATAGCATGGAACTTTCAAGAAAGAATAAATGAATGGGCCCCCCGTGAAATGCAATGAGAAGCCTGCTTCTTCAAAACAAAAACAAAACAAACAAACATACAAAAAAGAAAGAAAGAGAGAGAGAGAAAGAAAGAAAGGAAGGAAGGAAAGGAAGGAAGGAAGGAAGGAAGGAAGGAAGGAAGGAAGGAAGGAAGGAAGGAAGGAAGGAAAGGAAGGAAGGAAGGAAGGAAGGAAGGAAGGAAGGAAGGAAGGAAGGAAGGAAGGAAGGGACTTTTCAATATAGAGAATGTTTGTGTAGTCATTGACTGGTTGGGGTAGAAGCCAGATATGATGGATTGAGGTATGAATGGAAGGTGAGAAAGTAGATGAATAAAAATATTCTTGGAAGTCATGTGCCTTTAAATGGAAGAAAAGAGATGGAACAGTGGTGTGAGGGGGACCAAGAATCCAAAGGGAGTTCTTTTTAAAATGATGACAGACCTGGGTATAATTTTTGGCAAAGAAAAAAGCCAGCCAATGGAGATGGTTAATGTGTCTTGGGAGTGATGAGATAATTGATGAAGAGATTTTAGAAGTTGGGTGGCATTAGGATCTGAATGCACCTAGGTAGGTGGAGGCCTCCTTAGTCTTGATAAAGAGGAGGGATTTCTAACCCTCAAAGACTGGAGAGTTGGAGGAAAGGATGGTGCAGATGTAAATCTGGAGGGAGGGAGAGAGTGGCAAGCGAGAAAAGACAATGTAAGAATTTCCTTGGGTGCCTGGGTGGCTCAGTCAGTTAAGCAATCTGCCTTTGGTTTAGGTCATGATCCCAGAGTCCTGTGATCAAGCCCCACGTGAGGCTCCCTGCTCTGTTGGGACTCTGCTTCTTCCTCTCCCTCTCTTTCTGCCCCTCCTCCCTGCTCATGCTCACTCTCCCTCTCTCTGACAAACAAATAAATAAAATCTTTAAAAAAAAAAAATTTCCTCAATGAGCCAGGCAGCACAAAGTTGTCTTCTGAGAGCAAAGGTAGAGTGATTGCGGTAGGAGGTCTCAGAAAGCCATGAAAGTTTGTAAAACTCTGGAGGGATTGATAGAGGGAGTGCCCAAGATGAGTACCAAGAGATCTGAACATACCCAAGTATTTCCACTAAGTCCTTCCTTTCAGAGGTGGAGCTAGGGCAGCAGGAGTTTGCATCATCAGCAGGCATTTTCCACAGTAGCCCAGGATGGTGGCCTGATTTATACTGTCTTGGGTGGTTGCCAAAATGGCCTTGTTCTTGTTCTTCTAGTTCATTCCAGGTGCCAGGCCCAGTATCTATCAGATTCCTCAAGCTTCTAGAATAAGAGTAATAGCAATGGCTAATATTTATTAAGTCTTTATGTGTATTTACTCATTTAGTCCTCTCAACTGGTTTAGGGGGTATCCTACAGTTTATAGGTGAGCAAACTGAGGCATATCACAGGTCCAACAGCTTGCCCAAGATCACAAGAGTTAGTAGAGCTGGGATTCAAACCTAAATGACTTACCTCCAGAGTCTTTGCTCTTAATGGCACTGCTTCTAAAGGTTATGAAATGTCAAGAGCTGGAAGACAAGTTAAGGCCATCAAGTGAATACCTCTCCTTTTACAAATGAAGTTCCTAGAGGGTGCCCAACTCACAAAGGGGTAAATGAGAGAGCCAGGACAAGCTGCTGAGAGCATGCTGATTTTCCACCTTAGTCCTAAATGCCTCTCCTTGCTCCAAGCATGAGTTGAGTCTGAGCGGGGCCTCCTGGAACTGGGATTCGCCTGCTCCAAACTCTGTAGTTATGACTGGAAGGAACTCTACTGGTCTCCTGGTGAGGAAGGACAAGAATGGTGAGACACGTCCCGATGTCCCTGGTCCTCAGAGACCACCTCTTGGTCTCCTTTTCACTAACTTTAGGTATGCTGAATTGAGAAGATATTTTCATGAGACTTAAGAGTCTTTCTTCTTCAGGTCTCTGAATGGGTCAAGTACATAAATTTCCACATTCTTACTTATAATCAAACTTAACTTCTTTCCCCTCCACATAAAGGATCTATAACAGCTTGACTTTTGATTGGCTTTTCTCATCCTATTTAAAATAGTAGGCATCACTGTGACCATTAAAAACCCATAGATTATAACATAAAAAATAAAACAAACAAGGGGTGGCTCAAAATAATTTTAATTTTCAGCTGGCTCTGGAGTATGGAAGGATTATAAACTTGCCTTCAAATATTTTTACTTGGCATCTCAGAGTGGACAGCCCCTCGCCATTTATTACCTGGCTGAGATGTACGCCACAGGAACAGGAGTGTTAAGATCGTGCAGAACTGCTGTGGAGGTAAATAATGGGATGTGCTTAAAGCGTTTTTCATTTATCACAGAGAGGAGGTGATACTGTCCTCAAGTTGTTGGTGCCTTTGATTTTATAGATATTACCTCTCCCAGTTGAGAGGGTGCACACGGACATTGGCCAGGCAGAGAAGCTGTGACATAACTCGGGCTGGGATAGGGAAGAAGAGAAATGATCCCTCCTCTCTTGCTTTTGGCTTTTCATCAGGTTCAGAGCTCGCCTCAGAATTCAGTTAAGGAGTTCTCTCTCAGTCTTCAGTCAAATGGCCAGGGCAATTTGGCCCTTCTAAGTGGGATTGGGAGTTGTGACTTGGGAAATGAAAGGCTTGGTTTAGCCCAGAAACTGTAGCCCACTTCTTCCCAGAAAGCAAGGTCCTTAGGTTTTTGATGATTTGGATGACAACTGAGAAAGTGAATCCTTTCAGCCTGAGCCAGTAATGTACTTTTCTTTTTTTTTTTTTTTTTGTGATGTACTTTTCAAAAGAAAGCTTTTAGGACCTTAATGCCCTTCATTGATTTATTAAACACTTCCGCTGCACCAAAATAAATACCTCCATGTTGCAATCTGGCCCCTCTGAAACTCATTTCAAAGGCTGCCAGCTAATAATCTATCTTTAGATTTGCTCCTTTGCCAACTTCCTAATGAATTATGTATGGCTAACCTCTTTTGGTTACATAAGGGCTATTCAGCTAAGTTGACGCTTGTCCCCACAGAGCTCTGTACACCTCTCTCACGGTTATGTCACCTACACCCTCAGGCACTGTCTTCCCTTCATTCTCTCCTTTCCACATCAGCTGTGGCCTTATAACTCACCCTTGCAGAGCAGCAGTACCCAGAAAGGTCCTTTTTTAAAAAACAGAAGTCGATACATTCTGTCCTGCCAAATAGCCTCTAAGTCAGGAGAGTTTATTACGTAAATTTAAAATAAGCCTCAGGAAGTTTCAGCTCAAGACCAAAAAATATACACTTGTAATCTTTGTGCCTATGAAAGGTATTATCTCTTCCCCCTAAATAATTTTCAAAAACCATGCTTTAGACCCGAAATCCTTGCCTGACCAGCCAGCAGAAGCTGAAGACTGACTTCATTTATCATTTGCCTGGGATGAAGTATATCGGCTAACTAGTCTGCTTGATTTCTTTTTCCATGTACAGCTTTATAAAGGTGTCTGCGAACTAGGCCACTGGGCTGAGAAATTCCTGACAGCATACTTTGCCTATAAGGATGGTGATATAGATTCTTCTCTTGTTCAGTATGCACTACTTGCAGAAATGGGGTATGAAGTAGCTCAAAGCAATTCAGCATTCATTTTGGAATCTAGTAAGATAAGTTAAAATTCTCTGCAATTCCCCAATCATGCATATGCATAAATGACTTTACTACACGGTTATTTTAAGCCCTCCTAATGAAATGTCTCCCTTTTTTTAGAAAAGGCTAAGATTCTTGAAAAAGAGAAGATGTATCCAATGGCACTTCTTCTATGGAATCGAGCTGCCATTCAAGGTACAGAACCCGGATTAAAATGAGCACATGCCTAGTCCCTGTCCATCAGTCATCAATTTGCTCCAGCTGAGTTCTTGGGCATAGAAGCAGAAAGCTGCAGGCTATCAGTTAGGTAGTCTTCCGAACAGAACTAATCTTTGGGTCAGTCTTTGATGAGGGGTCATTTCCAGGAATTTCTTTTCTTTGTTATGCTCAAGGCCCCTGGTTTGGTAAACCATAGGAATTTTTCCATGGCTCTGTCTCCGTGGCACCAGAGCAGTTGTTTGAAATAAGACAGTTTTTACTCAGGAAACCAGTTTTCTTGTTCTGACTTCAGTCACTCATTTGCTGAGTTTATTTTTTTCTGAACTTATCAGAGAAGTGACCTATGTCTCAATGAATTTATAGGCAAAATTATTTATGGATCTAAGACTCATTTGATTGCTCTTTTAAAATACCACGTGGGGGGCACCTGGATGGCTCAGTGGGTTAAGCCTCTGCCTTCAGGGGCGCCTGGGTGGCTCAGTGGGTTAAAGCCTCTGCCTTCGGCTCAGGTCATGATCTCAGGGTCCTGGGATCGAGCCCCGCATCCGGGCTCTCTGCTCACCGGGGAGCCTGCTTCCCCCTCTCTCTCTGCCTACCTCTCTGCCTACTTGTGATCTCTCTCTCTCTGTGTCAAATAAATAAATAAAATCTTTAAAAAAAATTTAAAAAAGCCTCTGCCTTCAGCTCAGGTCATGATCTCAGGGTCCTGGGATCCAGCCCCACATCAGGCTCTCTGCTCAGCAGGGAGCCTGATTCCCCCTCTCTCTCTGCCTGCCTCTCTGCCTACTTGTGATCTCTCTCTCTCTCTGTCAAATAAATTAAAAAAAAAAAAAAAACTTAAAAAAATAATAAAATAAAATAAAAACAAAATAAAATACCACATGGGTGATTACTACAAACTTCAGATCTTTCTTATAACTATTAACAGGTTAACATCAGAAAACGAAGCAGAACAAAACCCAGAGTCAAATATCAAGATTGTCTCCCCGTTCCTGGGGTTTCTGTGCCCAGCTTACAGGGTTCACATGCGATAAAGAATATACAGTAGCACTGGTGGGGAAGCATTGGCAGGTGGCACTAGTAAAAGCAAACAGATGCTGCAAAGCTCTCACGATCAGGATTTGGATATGTGAGGAGCTCTCATGCAGTAAAAGAGCAATTTTATTTAAGATTAAGTTTCTTAAAATTGTCTCATGGTAAGGTTGAATCATCTCTTTTCCATAAGAAGTGAATGGGATAAAAAATAATTCTCAACTGACACTAATATAAAGCCGAGAGGAAAAGTCATAGGGGTGCCTTTGCAGATCCTGCTGAGCCAGGGATGGAGCGGCAAGCCAACCATGCAATTTTAGCAAGAAATTCCCAGAAGAAGAAAAGCATGTGTTTTCTAAAATGCGAAAAAGACCTTGTTTGGGTAAGGGAAACAACACCAATCTCTCCACTATGCCAATCAACTCAACTGCAACAAATACAGGCTTATTCCAAGCCAGGAAACGTGTGGAAATTGCACCAAGGAAAAGAGACATTGAAAGCGAGGGGATATTAATATTAAACAGAATTCACCAATATTTTAAAAAAAAAAAGTCAGGCCGCTAAAAATAATTATGTGTCACAAGAGAGGTCAGGCATGAGTGTCCTGGAGATGAGGCTGCTGAGTGCCTCACTTGAGGTTAGCAGACATAATAATGAACATATCTACTCAGCGCTGGTGGTGCTTCTTTCCTCAGTGGCTGCGTGTGAGGAGAGTGCTGACCCATCAGGGCTCAGTCCCCATGCTGTGACTGGGAAATTCAAGGGGGGAAATCCTTCCCACTGTCACGGGAGCCCCTGAGAGCCTGTCAGGGTCACCATATGTCCCCAGTCAGCCCCTTAATTACGGTAGAGCTGACTTCTCTGGAACACCTGCTCGTTCACTGCCTTCCTGCTCAGGGATTTCAGAGTCCTGCTTACCGCTTATAAAGCTTGAAAATGCACAGAAGTCCTGTCCTTTTGTGGTTATGGCCCAGAAAGAATCTTCGGGTCAATAGAGGGCAGCTTTGGGCAAAATTAGAAATGCAGTGGGTTTCTCATTAAGACTCCAAGGGCCTTTTGCCTCTCCAGGTCCGTCCAGGCACCTCTCTTGGGTAGCAATGCTATAAGGACTTGTGCCCCGCTGCCTGAACCTTTTTTTTACCTTCTGGGAAGTAAACCCTGTTAACCAATGTCTTTAGCAGCTTACGAATTCTATGATGATACCTCTACTCAAAAAGAGCTAATGATTGCTCATGGTATTACATTTTTTTAAAGATTTTATTTAATTTAATTTATTTATTTATTTTAAAGATTTTATTTATTTATTTGACAGAGAGGAAGAGATCACAAGTAGGCAGAAAGGCAGGCAGAGGGGGAGGGGGAAGCAGGCTCCCTGCTGAGCAGAGAGCCCGATATGGGGCTGGATCCCAGGACCTGAGCTGAAGGCAGAGGCTTAACCCACTGAGCCACCCAGGCGCCCCATGGTATTACACTTTAAGAGAGGATTCTAGAAGATTAAAATAACTTCAGTACCCAAAAGAATCAATTCCAAAGGATTTTAGGCATTTTAGGTGGTAGGCCAAATATGGGGAAAATTTTGGATGGAAATCCTATTGTTCTCAATTATACACCTCAGACCATGCTACACAGGGCACTTTCCTCCTTTTCCGGGTAAGTCTAGACCGTGCTAGAGGGGTTGGCCACACCCAAGACAAATGTCCTATATTAACATTCCCTCATCTTTTTAATTAGCATTTTCCTAGTGAATGGAAACATGGACCCCAAAGGGACCCTTAGAGGTCATCCCTAAGTGACCTTTGAAAGATTAAAGTCTCATATCTTAAAAAGTCACATGAACTTTTTTCTACTCCTGAATATATCCAAATTTGTTGGAAAATAAGAGCCAAATTATTTAATGTTTGAGGAAAGCATTTTCTAAAAAGTTTTCTACCAGGTCTGTCCATTCATTCCATAAATATTTGTCAAGTACCTTTTTAGGTCTGGGACGATATTGGTGATCAAGAACATCAAAGTTTAAAAAAAAAAAAAAAAGAACATCAAAGTTTTTGTCCTCCTAAGAGAGAGAGAAAATAAATTCATGAGAGAGACAGACAGTAAACAAATAAGATAACAGCCATATGTGCCATGAAGGAAAGAAAACACGGAGGTGAGATAGGTAACTCCTGGGGTTGGGGGTGACAGGACGCTTTAGACAAGGCAGTCAGAGAAGGCCTCTAGGAGAGAAGTGACATTTGCAGTGAGACCTGAGTAATGAGAAACCAGCAACATAATGAGTCAGAAGAAGGCCAAACATGACGGGTAGAGGGACATGAAGAATCTCAATGCAGAGGTCCTGAGGCAAGCATGAGCTTGGTGTGTTGAAAGAGTATTACGGAATATTAAGAAAGCTAGAGCCTATCAAGAAAGTGACATGTGATGTGGCTAGTCAGGGAGGCGGAAGGCAGATGAAGCACGACTGGGAGGTCAGGTAGGGAGTCTGGATATTATTCTAAGTGCAAAGTGAAGCACTTTGGGGCTAACAGGGAAATAAAAGGATTTGACTTTACAGTTAAAAAAAAAAAAATCATCCTGGGGGGGCTCCTGGGCAGCTCAGTCAGTTGAGCAACCAACTCTTGATTTCGACTCAGGTCATGATCTCAGGCCTATGTGGTGCTCTACATTCAGTGGGGAGTGTGCTGGAGATTCTCTCTCTCCCTCTGCTCCTCCCCTCTAGTTGTGCGTGCACACACCTGTGCAAGCGCGCTCTCTCTCTCTCTCTCTCTCTCTAAAAAGAAATAAATCTTTAAAAGAAAATCATCCTGGCTGTTGTATGGAGAATATAATGAAAAGTGGAGATAAAAGAACGGTTTGGAGGCTATTGTAATATTCCAAGCTTGATCTAAGTGGTGAAGGAGACAACAACAAACAGATGTGTTTTAGAGATAGGACCTGCTGAAGGATTCAGTAAGAAATGAGGGGGAGTTAACTAGGAATAACTACCTTAGATTTATGGCCTGAACAATGGTGTTAGCACTGAGATTGGGAAGGAACTGATGATTTAGTTCGATTTGGTTTGAGGGAGGTAGGTAGCAGGGTGTTAGGAATCTCTATTGCATGCTTTGAGATCCAAGTAGAGAAGTCAAAGAGATGATTAGAAGAGTTGGGGATTTGGGGAGAGAAAGGACTGTAGATAAAATTCAGGAAGAGTGAACATCGAGATCGGCATGGAACTAATCTATATCACCTAGAAAAAGAGTTGAGATAGAGGAGAGCAGTAGAGAGAGGAGGGGAAGAGAGGAGAGAGAAGAGAAATGAACGAAGAGAAGAAAGGGAAAAAAGGAGTCAACTAATAAACCCTTGACGTTCCAACATTTACAAGCTGGGTAGAGGAGGAATGAGGCAAGAGTTTGGAAAGTAGAGGTCTATGAGGCAGAGGGAAATCAAGAGGATGCAAGGTCACTGGTGTCAAGAGAGGAAAGTGCATAGGCAGATAACGTCCGTTGACTCCAGCGCTGCTTAGAGGTCCAGTAAGATGAGGACAAGGAAGTGACTGGTGGATTCACCAGCATGGAGGTTATCAACCACCCTGAAAGTAGCAGTTTCATGGAGAGGGACAGAAGCCAGATTGGAGAGGGTTGAAGAGTACATGGGAGGTGAAGCTTTGGAGACAATCAGTATAGAACACACTTTGGAAAAGACTGAGTGTGAAGGGAACAGAGAAATGGGGAGTAGTTAGAAGGACACACCATGGGATAAAGAGAGGATTTGTTTTCGTTGACAGAAAAAGATACCAAAGTATGTTTAAATGACTGATGAGACTGATCTAGGAAAGAAGGAGACTTGGATGATGCAGGAGAATAGACCCTCAGGGGTGAAGTTTGAGAAACAGAGAGGTGGGATCTAGTTCCCAAGAGTTGACCTACTTTCAAAAAATGAATTTAGGGCGCCTGGGTGGCTCAGTTGTTAAGCAGCTGCCTTTGGCTCAGGTCATGATCCCAGAGTCCTGGGATCGAGGCCCACATTGAGCTCCCTGCTCAGCAGGAAGCCTGCTTCTCCCGCTCCCACTCCCCCTGCTTGTGTTCCCTCTCTCACTGTGTCTCTCTCTGTCAAATAAATAAATAAATAATCTTAAAAAAAATTAATTTAAAAGGTAAAATTCCTAAAAGTTTTATTCTTTGAGAACATTCGTACTACACCATGGGAGTTGTCCTGCAATGAAGACAGCTAAAGATGAGTGTTATGTTTTATATTCCAGAAGTTATATTTAATCTTGATTCTAAGATCCTGAGTGTTTTGTTTTTCTTTTTAATGTATATTACCATTAGGTTGAGTTACCAGGAACTGTACATGAATCATCGGAGTTCTTTTTCTTCTCTTTCTAACATTCCTATCAGGCAATGCATTCGCTAGAGTAAAAATCGGAGATTACCACTACTATGGCTACGGGACTAAGAAAGACTATCAGACAGCAGCCACACATTACAGCATTGCAGCAGACAAGTACCACAGCGCACAAGCCATGTTCAATCTGGCCTATATGTACGAACACGGTTTAGGTATCGCAAAGGTAATAACCCAAACCTAGTAATGGCGGCTGTATGGGAAGGGAAAATTTGTAAATGTTTTTAATTTCATCGATGTCGTCATTGTAGAGGAAGGAAGGAAAAGACAACATTTGCTGAGTCCCTCCCCCTGTGCCAACACATAATACTTACCCTAACATGAACCCTATGAGAAGGAAATTATTTTCTCCATTTATGCCCCAAGACATAACTAATGAGTTGAAATAAATCTAGTCTAGGCTAATTAGATTCATAACTTCAAGCTTTCTCCAGCAATAGTAGTGGGCCCTGCCCCCACTCCCTTCCACCTCCAGGCCTTTTTCCGTTAAAATTTCCATTGACACTCAAGCTCTCGGTAAACAAGGAGAAAGTGGGAATGAGGTCAGAGCTGGATAGCAAGGTGACGTTAATCCAGAAATGTCTTATAAATCACCCACTGTGTACCTGACACAGTGCTGAGCACTCTGGAGTATCCTAAGGAAATAGATCTCCATCCTTCAAGGACTGTACTTTACTTGAGGAGATAAGGCATACTTATTAAGAAAGAGAGCTAACACGACAAGGAGATACTGGGTAAATCCCTTAGTAAGTGTAAGTAAGGCAGAAGATGCCATTGGGTTCTGACACATTGAGAAAGGTGTATTGAATATCAACAGTGATAGTAATAGCCAGGCATTTGGTGTATTATATATACTATGCAATTTATTTATTTATTTTTTAAAAGATTTTATTTATTCATTTGAGAGAGAGAGACAGAGAGAGCACAAGCAAGGGGAGAGGCAGAGAGAGAAGGAGAAGCATACTTCCCGCTGAGCTGGGAGCCCGACACGGGGTTCGATCCCAGGACCTGGAGATCATGACCCAAGCCAAAGGCAGACGCTCAACCATCTGAGCCACCCAGGCACCCCTACTATGCCATTTAAATCACACAATTACTCAATGAGATAAGCCCTATCATTGTCATCAGTGTTTGCATCAGGAAACCAAGAGTGTAGAGAAGTTAACACACATGGCCAACTTTGCAGAACTCATTAGTGGTGGAGTCAGAATTTGAACCCAGGCCTGTTTGACCCCATGTTTTTTAGGGTAAAGAGTGAGGGCTGCTTTGAGTCTTTCTTAGTGCTCACGTATATATTTTATATTAGTGTTTATACTCCTGACTGCATTTTGAGAGTTAAATAATGAGGGGGGGGTTACCAGCTTTTCTGTGCTTTCTTCTTTCTTCCTGTTATGCTAGTAGTTGAGAGTTATTGATGGGGAATTTCCTATCTGACTGCTAAATGGCACACCCTGCAACAACCAAGGGCTTCAGGCACTGACAATCCAGATCCTTGCCTTCCTGAGCTCCCCCTGTGCTTTTCATCATCCCCAGCACCCTCAGCAGTGGAAAGACTGTCAAATCCAAATCCAGTCTGTTTTCCCCATTCTTAGCATGTACAAGCTTCTTGTGTTTATAAAATGGGATCAAATACCTAAATCGGAAGATTTCTCTGGATGTCGTTTAGCCACACCCCACTCCCTCCCAACAATCCTCCACAGCTGTAAAACAGAACAATGATACCTCCCCTCCCCAGGCTTAGAAATAAAATAAGCCTTTGTGAAGGGGCTCTGTAGTCCTCTGTGTGGAATGACTCGTATTTAGATCAGAAGAGAATTTGAGTGACTGCTAAGTAAAGTTTCAGTAAGATTAAAGCTTTTATTCATCATTCCTCATGCAAAATGTAACAATAATGGTGATGGGAGCATGGTGTGTATCATGGATAGAGTGACCCCACTCTACGGGTTAAATTCAAATTAGCTTACCTGTCCTATGTGATTCAAGGACGAAATGCCCATGACAGCCTTCTCCTCATCACAGTGAGGCCATTTTGCCTTAAGACCTTGGGGGCAGGGAGGATACAGGGCCAACTGTGCGGGCCACTGTGTATGGGCCACTGTGTCAGAGGGTCTGGTTTTCCAGACTGGTTTTCCTCCTTGGAGTCACCACTAACCTCTCTCCCAGGCACTTTCTTCACAATGTCAAATAGCAGTTGTTAAGACATACATTTCATACGCTTAGAAAAAACTAGGAAATTTCTCTCTGGCCACATTTCTGTTCTTGCCCGTCTAGGTCTCGTTAAATCGCGGGTAGCTCATTTTGAGCAGTGTCTCGCAGTTACAGGTGTATTTTTTCCTACAAAAAGTCTCTACATGCAAAAACAAAAACAAAAACAAAAAAACAGGGCTCTATTCAGACCCGGACGTGGGAATTTTAGATTTAGTTAATGAGGAGTCATCGCTCTTTGTCTTCATTAATTTCTTCGGTTTTGCAATTAGAAAAATAATAACCAAGTACCCAGGGGCCTAGTTTATTAATCTTGCTATCTCATCGTCAAATTAACAAGAAGATACCACGTTTTCTAATCCTTAAAATGAATATGCTGATAATTAAAAGCCGAAAGCTTGTTCCAGCGATGGTTAATGAAAGCAAAGCAATTAGAACAGACTTCCACAGCATTTAAGTCATCAAGTAATTAAGCATTTCTTTGGCAGGGCACTTCACAATCCTCTTTATTAGTTAATCTTCATGCAAACCAGTGGGAAAGATAATAATATCATTACCAGGATTTCTCTGAGTATCGAAAAAGGTTTTGTAAACATAAAGCCCTCTGGGAGAAGGAAGTAAGGTATACATCAACCCTTGGTAAATCAATATAAAAATATGGGTCATTGTTGTCCTCATCTGTCTTTAGGAAAGGACATTGGGATGAGGGTGATGTAGGTGACTTATCCTAATAGCTTCACTGAGAAGCATCTCATTCCCCAGTTTATGACTTTGAATTAAATTCAATGAGCTCCTTGACTTAAACTGTGGGCCAAGACTGACTACATCATCGTTTTGGGAATACAAAATAATGCCTGAGGAAAAACTGGGAGAGGAACTGAACTAATGTAGAAATATAAGCACTCAGCTCACAAGTTGCTGCGAAACTCTATCTCAATATACGCTTGATTCAGAAGTACTTCAGAAATTTAACCATGAACAAAACATGTTGCCCATTCCCTCCTGCCCATTCCTTCTGTCTGTTTCCTGGCTCAGGCCAGAGTTTCTACTCATGTAGGCTTATTGTAAAGGCTTCTCATGGTCTCCCACTCTAGTGTTCTTCCTTTAAATCTGCAGCAGAGAAAGCCATGTCTGCCAAAGATTTTAATCTCCAATTCACAGGGAGGACTTGTTGCTGAGACGTGTCTCTTAGTTAGAGACTACATTTCCCAGCTCCCCTTCATCCACATGACTAGTTCTTACCAAAGGAATGGATGTAAAAGTGAAGAGTGTCATTTCTGGGCTAAGGCAGCTAAGAAGTAGATGGAACTTCTCCTTAGTCTCTTCGCCCTTCCATTGGTTGAATGCAGAACACTTAGAGGCTCGAAGGGATGGCAGAACCAAATGATGGAAGAAGCTTGGGTCCCTCAATTACCATGTGAAGAAAACTCATCTCCAACCGGGAATACCTATCTTGAAATTTGGGGGTTTACTTGTTTACAGATGTTAGCATTACTTAAATTAATGCATAACCCATCTAACAAAGCACTATCGGGTTATGTTAATAAAATACAAATCTGATACTGTTACTCCTCCACCTCACTCTTCCCCAAATCATGCATTTACACAAAAAAATACAAGCAAACACAAAAGTAAAAGCATCTTATTGACTTTGTATTGCCTAATGAAGTCCAGACTTCTTACTCTGGCATTCAAAACCCTCCCTGACCTAACCTACAAACTTCTTTATCTTCTAGACTACTTTTCCTTCCCTGCCCTGCCCACCCCCAACCAGAGACCTTGAACCAAACCCTCCTGACCTTTAGTCATATCAGCCCATTTTCTGGAATGATCTTCTCCCACAGTTTTGGCCATTGAAGACCCCTCTCTGTGTTTTTCAAAGATAGTTCCCATATCATCTCCTCCATGAACCCTTCAATGATTTGAAAGATATCTGCATCTGCTTCTAAACTACCATGGTACTCTGCCTGGCTGTTCCGTTTATTTATTCACTTAAAAATTTATCAAGTGCTTGTTTTGTGTCAGGAAGCACTGTGTTTGTTCTAGGGACATAAGAACAAGACACCTTCAAAGAGCTCATAGTCTACTGTGGAGGAGACATGTCTAGCTATAGTGAAAGCCTAAAATGGCACTAGTGCATACCCACACAAGTAAAGTGCTGTGAAAATGTGAACGAGGGAACAATGAATTCAGGTGGACAGATCAGTACTGCCGGGTCCTGTTCTGAAATGATTTTATACCATGAAACATAAGGAACACATGACAATTTTTTAATGGAAGAAAGCATGTATATTTTAAGATAATGACTAAGAAATCTATCCTAAATTAAGACAAAAGGTGGGGGGGAAATTAGCCTTTGCAGATGAATTTCCAGCATCCATAGTTAGACCTACAAGATAACACGTTTTTGGAATCCCACAGGGAAAACAAAACCACATCCATTGAATAAATTATAAATAGACCTGTCACAAATAAAAGTAATTATGGCATGAGGCATTTTAATTTCTCATTTGTCTGGTCTGACTGCTTATGGAGTGTTACAGCTGAAGGTTTAAACACCAGAATAGAATTATTTTCTGGAAAGGACAAGTTCAAGTTAGGTAATTAAAATGGCCTTCTCAGAAATATGACAGGACAGAACACACACTGCTTAGAAATGGCCATGACTGGGGCGCCTAGGTGGCTCAGTCGTTAAGCATCTGCCTTCAGCTCGGGTCATGATCCCGGGGTCCTGGAATCGAGCCCCACATCGGGCTCCCTGCTTGGCGGGAAGCCTGCTTCTCCTTCTCCCACTCCCACTGCTTGTGTTCCCTCTCACATTGTGTTTCTCTCTGTCAAATAAATAAATAAAATCTTAAAAAAAAAGCGAGAAATGGCCATGACTTCTCTTGAAATAAATGCCTCATCACCTAATAATCAGAAGTGTGCAAAACAAAAAGCTATAGGTAGATAGCTTTATTTATTACAGAAAAAAACCTACAAATAAACAAACTTCTCCAAAATAGAAGGCATGTTCTATAAGCCATTGTGGTGGTATATATACCATTGCATTCTGTATTCTGTGGCCCTGTGAGCAGGCTAGAAGGAGACTATTGGATTTGAATCTCAGCTCTGCCACTCACAAGTCCCATGAACTTAGATAAGTGACTTAACCTCTCTGTGCCTCAGTTTCTTCATCTTTACAGTAGAGTTAATATAATCTGTCCTATATAATTGTCATGAGGTTTAAATAAATGGCAGTGGTGACTGGCACACAGAAGTATTTAATAAGCATTAGCCATTGTTATGAAATACTGTGCAACTATTAAAAAAATATTATAGACTAAAGGAATATCTGAGGGAGTGCTGGGTGACTCAGTGGGTTAAAGCCTCTGCCTTTGGCTCAGGTCATGATCTCAGGGTCCTGGGATCAAGCCCCACATCAGGCTCTCTGCTCAGCAGGGAGCCTGCTTCCACCTCTCTCTCTGCCTGCCTCTCTACCTACTTGTGATCTCTCTCTCTCTATCAAAGAAATAAATAAAATCTTTAAAAAAAAAAAAGAAAGCAAGAGACAGAATACTATGCAAAGTGAAAAATTCCTAAGTTAAAAGCATGTGCATATATAAATATATATGAAAATGCTGGATTGCTGGAAGGTTCTGTATAAAATATGATCAGTGCTTATCTCTGTAGAGTGAAATTGAAGGGGGGCTTCTAATATTTATTCAGCTCTATGTTTTCAAAGTTTTCTTCAATTAGCATATGGTATATTTATAGTAAGAAAACAAGATTGAATTATTCAAAAAATGACCTCTGTCCCCATATTCAAAGTTTTTTGATGACACCCAAAGACTCAGGGCTGGAGAACTCACTCCCACATCATGTAATTGAACAATTTTCATAAACCAGAGACTTTCTGGAGAGTTCTGTATTTTTGAATTATAAGAAGCTATTCTGAACATGTGAACATTGGGCAGTACTTTGGCACAGCTGATATTTTAGTTGGAAACCCATTATTTAAGAAGAGTCTACAGATCCCTTTACATCATCTCCTCAGTCAGTGAATTTAAAGCAAAATAAGCTCAAATGTACCACAGGAAGGTTAAATATAAGTAGACTGGCTGTGCAATGGACTTATTTAATGAAACTTGGCCATCATCAAAACACTTTTTTTTTTTTTTTAAGATTTTATTTATTTATTTGACAGAGAGAGATCACAAGTAGGCAGAGAGGCAGGCAGAGGGAGAGGGGGAAGCAGGCTCCCCGCTGAGCAGAGAGCCCGATGTGGGGCTTGATCCCAGGACCCTGAGATCATGACCTGAGCCGAAGGCAGAGGCTTTAACCCACTGAGCCACCCAGGCGCCCCAATCAAAACACTTGAAAGGAAATTTTTTGTTTGAAAGACTTGGATTTTTTTCCTAAGTAAGGATCAAAGAACAAGGAGTCTTTTCTAGAGCCTACTAATAAAATTTCTTTTATATGGGTTGCCCTAATTAGCCAGTGGGTTCAGGAATTTCTCTGGGAATTTTAAAGAACGACTTTCATGTCCGGCCCCACCCCCACTGAGAATAGTGAGGGCCCCAGGGCAAGCAAGGAGTGAGCTCATCCCACTTTAATGATACTTCTTGCTAGTTTTTATTATAAACTAAGCAACTGAATTGTGATGTTTGTGCCTCAAGAAATAAATTGATAACTATTGCCTGCTTCATATAAGAATGAATGCCTGAGAGATTGACAAAGGCTGCTGTTCCCTGAATGCCCTATTAAAGTCAATATGCCTTTCAAGGGTTATAATCTGCAGGGTGCTTTCAAATGAACACCCACTGAATTTGTTGGAATTAGAGACACAAATTAGAGTTTTTACGACATCCATTTTCTCTGTTGCCAGGAAGATTCGTTCAGAACAGTCTCCTGCATTTTAAGTTTTTAAGCAAGAACATTCCTCTTTCTCCAACAAATCAATTTATGAGACCGCAAAGCTCTGGAAAAATTTTAAGAAATGTCAAGCAGAACACAGCTGAGAGAGAATACTACCCAAAAAGTGGGTTTAGCAGGGGCCACAGGGATTCACAACTATTGCACTCTGTGTAATAGAGGTTTGGGAGATGGAGAAGAAAGACAAAGAGAGACAGGATAACCACAGCTTGTGAAAAATCTCTCTTCCTATCCATTGGAAAATAATCCAAAGGCACTCGGCTAAGTACAATTCTGGGACTGGCCCCAAGGCCCATCAACCTTTAAAAGCAACTCCATTTAGCCTTTTCATTACTTTGTTTGGAAAAATAAGCAAAAATAAAGCAAACAAATAAAAAGAAGCCATAAGTAGGTGAAAATTAAACAAAAAAAATTTTTTTATCTTCCACGGCTTAATTTAGTGGGGGGAAAAAAGGTCCCTAGAAATACAGTATGTCTTTTGAGGAATCAAATTCCAGCCTGAGAACAAAACAGTTTATGCATTCATTCTGTAAGTATTATTAGGGACCAACTATGTACTCAGCACTTCCCTGAGCACTAGGAATCGAGGGGCTCGCAGGTTGTCCAGGTCCTTGAGGACAAGGACAAATGAAGAAACTAATTCTGGAACTTCAGGTTTGATACGTACTATGAAGAAAGCTAGGAATGTTACATGCTTGTTAATATCTGTATTGTGATTTGTTTCAGCATCCAGTGTTCTGCCTCTTTAACAGCAATCATATCTGAGGTCCGGTCCAGCAGTACCCAAGAAAGCTTTTTGTGTTAGCTTCCTATGGCTGTTGTAACAGATCACCACAAATGTAGTGGCTGAAGACAGCTCACATTTATTATCTCACAGTTTCTGTGGGTCAAAAGTCTGGGTGAGCTGGACCGGTCCTCTGCGTAAGGCCTCACAGGCTAAAATCAATCTGTGTTCTTTCCTGGGAGCTTTGGGGAAGAATCACTTCCAGGCTCCCTTGGGTTGTTGGCCATATTCAGTTTCCTGTGCTTGGATGGGACGGAGGGTCCCATTTGCTTGCTGGCTGTTCCCCGTTCCTTTTCATTCTTCCGGCGTGGCCCTTCCAGCCATTTGAGTGGAGCCCTTCCCAAGCCTTCTGCCATATCGGATTTTCTCTTCTGTGCTCAGCAGTGAGAAAACCACGTTTAAGGGCTCATGAGATTCTGTGGAGTCTGTGCAGGTAATCCAGGATCATCTCTCTATCCTAAGGTCTGTAACCTTAATGACATTTTCAAAGTCCCCTTTGCCATTTAACATAACATATTCACAGGTTCCAAGGGTCAGGTCATGAATATCTTGGTGAGGATGGAGGGGGCCTACCAAAGATAAATAATGATATTTCAAACAATGACTTTCACTGAATTACCCCTAAAGAATCTGCACCTAATGAGTAGGGGCTGTTCTTCTATTTCTAGGACATTCACTTGGCCAGGAGATTATATGATATGGCTGCTCAAACGAGTCCAGATGCTCACATACCTGTTTTCTTTGCTCTCATGAAACTGGAAACCATGCATTTGCTCCGAGATATCCTGTTCTTTAATGTAAGTTTGTCTCAATAGGTCCCATATCTCTGAAAACAACAATGAGGAACTTTTGGATGGTAGGATGGGAGGAGGTGATGGCTCTGGATCGAGTGGGAGGCTTGGATTTTTTTTTGACAGAATGTCTCTCCCAGCAGTTTACAATGAGATGGAAATGGATGAAATTGGACAACACCCTCGGACCATACTGGGATTTATTTGTCATTGGCCTAATTGTTGCTGTGCTGGTCTTCTTGCTTAGAAATCGCTATGGGTAGGATCTGGACCATAGGAAAACCTGCTCATGGGAACAGTTTACTTCAAGTTATCCTCGCTAAATAAAGAATTTCCTCGTCAAACTCAAGAGTCTGCTGCAGATTTCCCACACAGGCCTGTGATGGAAAATGGACAAAGCTTGGGACCTGTCAGAAACCATTTCAGACTTCAGAAACCATTTCAGACTTCCTGCTTAGGTGGGGTGACCACTTGTGGCGGAGTGAGGTGCTGGAGACTGGTCACCAGAGGTTTCCTTATAAACCTGTTGTCTTGGTGATCTAGTCCCTAGTTAGGATAAAGGCCACCCATTCTCATGTTGTTATAACAGCCTTTCCTCTCTCAAGAGGACAAATGGGTTTCTCGGCTCCTTCATACATCCAGAAGTAGAGAGTAGGGGGAGTTTTGGGAGGGCATGAACACAGATCTCTCAGAATCTGATAAAGACACAAACTTACAAATAGACCCTTCATCTTGCAGGAATGATCCTGTGAACCACATTGTGGCTCTGATGAGCGAAAGTTCCTTGTGGCATGCTGTGCTAGGGGACTAGCTCACACTCATCACTGGGGGACCTTCTATCAAAGCTGCCCTTAGCACTTGTGCAGTGAACAACACCACAGGGTCTGTCCAGCATCGTACCTCTCTCTGCCATCTCTCACTGGAACCCTGTCTTCCCTGGGGAATCCTCTCTCAAGTACCCATAGAGGGAGAGGACAGAGCTGAAGAGTCTGGTTCCCTGACTTTTGTGGCAGGGAGAGCAAGGACCTGGGGCTAGGGGTAGGGTGACCAAGGAGAGAGCAGGAGGCCCAGGACTCCTGTCAAGGGCCAGGCTTAAATCTCAGCTCCATATCTCTTTAGGTACTTGACATCTCTGAGCCTTAGTCTCCTGATCTGTAAAATGGGAAGATCTCAGCGAGCTGGTACAAGGATTAATGGGATAATGTACGTAAAGGAACTATCACAAGGTCTGGTATTCTAGAATGAACGCCACAAATGTAACTTCTAATACTCTTTAAAAGCTCATGGAAAATTGACCAGAATATGGGGACACCTGAGTTGATAACAATCTGTGAGGCTTCAGTGCCCTGCAGTTAGTTCTCCAGCCAAAATCCTGGGTGTTTTGGTAGGAAAAAATCATGCTTGCCTACTTGAAAATCCAATCCAGGGACAGGAAAAGAGTGAATTAATAATGTCCCTTGTAATCAGAAAGTAGAATGAAATGGTGAGAGAGCACTGAATTTAGAATCCAACAGCTTGGATTTTAGGTCCAGCTCCGTCCCTTAGTAGCTCTATGTATGACTTTGGGCACAATTTCTCTAAACCTCAGTTTTCCCGCCATAAAATGGGGTTAATTCTTACCTCACTGGAGAATTGTGAGGTTTAACATTAAGCCTAACTTCAAAAATGCTTTATAAACATTGCATGTACAAATACTAGCCATAGTCATTTATGTGACGATGAACTAATCCACATCTTTCTGAGGTCCAAGTATTTAGAATTTCCTGGACAGGATCTATCACTTACTAGAAAGTTCCACTTCTTTTTTTTTCTTTTCAAAATTTTATTTAAATTCTAGTTAACATACAGTGCAATATTGTTTCAGAAGTAGAATTCAGTGATTCACCACTTATGTATAACACCCACTATTCATCACAAGTGCCCTCTCCTTAATACCCATCACCCATGTAGCCCATCCCCCTCCCAGCTCCCTCCATCAACCCTCGGTTTGTTCTCTATAGTTAAGAGTCTCTTATGGTTTCTTTCCCTCTCTTTTTCCCTCCTTCCCATGTGTTCATCTGTTTTGTTTCCTAAGTTCCACATATGAATGAAATCCTATGGTATTTGTCTTTCTCTGACCGACTTGTTCACTTAGCATAATACCCTCTAGCTCCATCCATGTCATCACAAATGGCAATATTTCAGTCTTTTTGATGGCTGGGTAATATTGTTATATATATATATTATATATATAATGTGATATATATATATATATATATCACATCTTCTTCATTCGTCAGTGGACATTTGAACTCTTTCCATAATTTGGCTATTGCGAATAGAGAGTTCCACTTCTGAAGGAACTTTCATTTACAAACATGCAAAGAAGGGGCAGGCATCATCCAAACCTTGGGTCAGGGCCTAATAGGCCAGTGGTGAATTATATACCACAGGTGCCTGCAGTGCGAGCACGTCATTGACAGGGATAAGGACAAATAGGGTAGTATGGAAGGCAAATAAGGGGATCCTGTATCAAAGTCTGGGTGAATAAAGGTTGAGCTTCTTAGAGGTAAAGCTTGTGAATAGAGCTGCTGGCAGGGAAGAAAGGGCAACTCTTTGTGGCTTGCTGTGTAGAGTACAGCACTGTCAGAAATACAGAAGCAAGGGCAGTGTAAGCTCATCAATTTCCCATTTCTGCTAATTGTACCAAGTAAATGTGGCAAAGCCGTTGAAAGCATGAGCGGCTTAGAGTCTTTGAACCATTCAAGTGTCCGTTTCTGGGCCTCCTATCCGGAGCTACCGCAGAGGCAGCCGGTGCCCACGTGGGCCCCTGCCGCACCTGTGCAGCTGCCTGACGACTGTCCAAGGGCGAAGGAGCCTCCTACCTGTCCACCTCTTCTTTCTGCTTATGACAATCCCACCTCCTCCACCAGCACACAGAGCCCCTATTCCTTCTGCTTCTGATAGCTTTAAACAAAAACTGATAGCTTCCTTGACTGTAAGCTTTTTGTTTTTTTAAATCCAGTTTTCTTTGTAACTCCCTTTTCCCTCTACATTTCCTTCCCTGGTTCTTTATTAAAGCCGAGTAGGTATTCAAGTCAATAAATTTTTTTTTTAATAAAATATTTTAAAGTCAAGTATAATTATTATGTTTTTTTCCTAGAGCAAGGGTCCAGAGTCATTTTATGAGGAGCATGCTTTCGGAATTCTATGCTTTCTCCCAACATCTTAAGTGGTGGGTTTTAACAGCTGTGGCCCAGAGTGGCTGGGGAAAAGCAAGAGAAAAGAATACAGTCCCATCGGAAGCAGAGGCAGGTGGTACGGCTTGCTGCAGCCCTCCTCTGGGAATCCCAGGAAGCACGGAGAAGAGGGTGTGGGGAGGCTGAGGAGACTCTTCTGTTTTTCTTTTCTTTTTCTTTTTTTTTTTTTTAAGATTTTACTTATTTATTTGACAGAGAAAGACACAGCAAGAGAGGGAACGCAAGCGGGGGAGTGGGAAAGGGAGAAGCAGGCTTCCCACTGAGCAGGGAGCCTGATGCGGGGCTGGATCCCAGGACCCTGGGATCATGACCTGAGCCGAAGGCAGACACTTAACCGACTGAGCCACCCAGGCGCCCCCTCTTCTGTTTTTCTCATTCCATCTTCACAATGAGGTTGGAGGTAGACATAACTACCTCTGTCACCCACAGGAGGAAACCGAGACTAGAAGCTACATAACTTGCTAAGATCACACAAGAATGTGATCATATAGTAATTGATGAAGCTAGAATTTGAGTCCAGACCCGACTCTAAAATACTTTTTCATCCATATTACTATTCCAGTTATTTCTTGCTGCTTAACAAACTACTCAAACCTCAGCGGTTTAAAAACGACCATCATTGTATCTCAGGCATTTTGGGCAGGGAGTGGCTGTGATTCTTCTGTTCGACACGGAGTTAACAGAGGTCACTGGTTGGTGTCCAGCTGGTGGACAGACTGTTCTAGAGACTCCAAGACAGCTTTACATCCCTGGCACCTTAGCAAGGTGGCTGAAGGCCAGACTTAGCTGTGAGGGGTGACTAGACTGTCTGTATGTCATGATCTCTTCAGCATGATGGACAGAGTCATGGGACTTTTTACACAGCATCTCAGGACTTCCGGAGAGGATTCACAGAGACCCAGGCAGAAGCTGCAGGTTTCCTAAGACCAAGGCTCAGAAAATCCCAGAATATCACTTCTGCCACATTTTATTGGCCTGGACTCTATCTATAGCCTCCATCTCTCAATGGGAGTAGCAACAAAGAATTTGTAGCCATATTTATCCTACTACAAATAGACGATCTAAAAACAGACCAAGGGGGGAAAACACCTGCCAAGGGTTATATAAATTCACTGAAGCACTGAGCTACTTCTCTTGGAAGAATGGATTGTCCATGAAGTGAGATTCTTCTTCCATTTTATAAACTTCCCCCTGCAATGATCGGATTACTTCTTCAGAATAGTGTGACCATTAGGGGAGGATACTTAAAACCAGAATCACAGTATTTTGATACTAACTGATGAATTGGTTCTGTCTCAAAAAGACAGGTAGTCATAGGGGCACCTGGGTGGCTCAGTGGGTTAAAGCCTCGGCCTTCGGCTCAGGTCATGATCTCAGGGTCCTGGGATCAAGCCCTGCATCGGGCTCTCTGCTCAGCAGGGAGCCTGCTTCCCCCTCCCTCTCTGCCTACCTCTCTGCCTACTTGTGATCTCTCTCTGTGTCAAATAAATAAAATCTTAAAAAAAAAAAGAAAGAAAGAAAGGTAGTTGCAAGCAAAGTACATGGATTGGCAAATGTAAGGAGTATGTTGAAAGAACTGAATGCAGCAAGTAGGCCTGCTTCGGCCCAGAACCCCTGATTGAGGAGGGAGGGAGTATGAGAAATGGTCAGTTTGGGCTGTTTCCTCCCCTCTCTGCAGCCGCCCTGCTTCTGGCTCTTCCATGGTAGAGGGAGAAGGGGTGGCAAGAGGTTAGGACAGATTATGCTAAAGCTGCCTGAAAGAAATCCTGCAAAAAGTGCTTGCTGAGCGTGGAAGTTCACGCTCCGGTTTCCATGGAGCACTTTTGTGGCTTTCTTGGGGATTCTACTGCTGGGAACCTTTTTCAGGGATCTCCTGAGAGCACAGCCTGAGACAAGGATTTGTGTCTAGACAATTCAGTTGGAAGGTGATCCCAAGACTCAGAGTGAGGGAGTGAGAAGGATGAAAAGTCATAAAAGAAGGTGTATTATTGAGGTCACTGCTGTGGACAAAGGAGGGGGGGTCCTACCAACATCTGAAAAGTTTACAAAATACCTTCCAGAATTGTCTGTCTGAAAGATGAGAGGCTGTGGCACTTGTCCATCAGCTACCTCCTCCCAACATCTGAGGATTGGTCTGGGCTGCAATAACTACCCCTCATCCCTTTCCAGGCTATTTCTCAGAGGCTTTGGGGATGTCTCTGAGATGAACAAAGACCTGTGCCTTCCCTCAACATTGGGCACAGCTAGCAGGAGTCTGGGGTGGCAGGAAAAGGCCCTCCACAGCTCTCACTGAAATCAGAGCTGACCAGGAAAAGCATCTGCTTCATGAGTGAGGCCTCCTGAGCCCAAAAGCCCTGCTCATCCATTAGTTGATCCAACAGACCCTCTGATGGGACTCCCTACCTATGGTAGGCTGAATAATGGCCCCCCCAAGAATATCCATGTCCTAATCCCTGGAACCTATGTTACCTTCTATGTCAAAAATAAAACTGCAGAAGTGATTACATTATGGATTATTGAGATGGTGAGATTATCCTTGATTATCTAGCAAGACCTAAAAATCCAATCACAAGTATCCTAATAAGAGAGGGGCAGAGAGAGACTTGACACAGACGGAAGAGGAGGAGGCAGTGTGACCACAGAGATTGGAGTGATGTGGCTGCAGTCAAGGAAAGCCAGCAGCCACCGGAAGCTGGAAGAGGCAAGGAATGGATTCTTCCCTAGAACATATGGAGGTAATGTGGTCTGGCCAACACCCTAATTTCAGACTTCTGACCTCCAGAACTGTGAAGGAATGAATACCTGTCATTTTAAGCCACCAGTCTTGTGGTGATATCTTTACAATGGTTCTGGGAAACTAATGGAGTGCCCTCTCCAGGCAGCTCTAGGCTGGCTCTTATCCTTGTGTCCTTCATCCGGTCCCTGAGGAACACACATTCTTACCCCTGCTCTTGGTGGACATGCAGCCAGCTCTAAGGACAGCCCATTAGATACGTAAAAGCAGAATCCTGGTATTTGATACTAGCTCATGAACAGTCTCTGTATCAAAAGGATATGCAGGTGCAACAAAGTAAATAGATGAACAAATGTGAGGAGTATGTGGAAAGAACTGAAGGCAGTAAGTAGGTTGTGACCTGCCTGCTTCCGCCTGGGACCCCTGAGGGAGGAGGAAAGAAGTGCTCCTCTTCCTCTGTTGGTCTCATTCTCTCTCTCCCCTCGGGCAGGTAGCCAGGCCTCTCCCCATCCTGTGTCTGTCACACTCCAGGTCACCATCCCCCACACTCCAGGCACTGCAGATCAAGTTCTCCAAGCCGCTTCCTTTGAGCCCCTCTCCTGTGGTGACAGTTGATGGCAGAGCTCCCTCTCTCCCTCCCCCTTGGGAAATACAACAGCAATCAGAAAAGTGCCTGCAAGAAAAAGTTGCCTCCACCCTCCTGCTTCAGGCCTCAAATACCCCAGCCCCCACTCTCCACCACTTTGCAAATCCACGGACGACATCCAGCCCCTCAGTTTAGAAAATTGGCTCCTTTGGTTTATTCTCAGCCTACGGGCCTCAACACAAATCTAGGCACCGAGAGTCCTGTTTTATCACCCAGAAATCCCCATCTGACGATGTCATTACTGAGAAGCGTGCTCCGAGCTGGGAACAAGCAAAGAGCTCCAGTTCTAATTGTGCCGGAAACTACTGCTGTGGGCTCCATCAAGTCGCTTACCACGCAGGCCTTGCCAGTTTCTTTCTCAGGAAAGTACAAAGGTTAGGAAGAGTCTGCAATTCCAAAGCCACGAAACTGTCAGTGGGGTGCACATAAAGGAGCTTCGGAGCTAAGCCGGGCCCCCTACCTCTGGCAGGTTAGAAAAGGCTCCTCCAGTTTGTAACGGGTTCGTAAAAATAGTCTCGGCCAACTCTATTCCACAGCCACAGAAAAACACATGAGGCGTCAGAAAAGTAATTTAATTTTTTTTTAAATAAAAGTCATCGTTACAAAAAGAAAAAAAGAAGAAGAAAATGCAGAGTGGGTGGAGACATAAATCTTGGATTTCACATTAAATTTTGCTCCATGTGGGGCTACAGGTTTTCCCACCACTTCTGTCTTCCCTTCATTCCTTACTCTGCCAGAATGAATTCTTTCCCCATGGAGTATTTTCTTGTATATGATTAATATGAAAAAACCATTTACCTCCTCTAAGATGTATCCTTTTCATAAGGAGAGGTAGCAACCCATAGCAACAATAAATGTGCCATTATAACAATGGCTTATTATTAACAGGAAAACAGAAAACTAAAAATAGTGATTCCACTAGTCCTAACTGGACAAAAATAGTCCTGTGTGGAACATGCATTTCCCGAGGTACCATGTACCTGAAGGGTTTAGAGTTCCCCAAACTCCAAACGCTTCTCTTCTCAGGGTCTTCTGGGAAAACCCAAACTAAAATAATGTGTTGAAGAACGAATTGTCACATCTTCCAGATAAGAATATCCTGGCTCTGAGAACAGATCGGCAACTTGCCCAAGGCCACACTGATGAGGGAACCGAAGGCTAGCTGAGGACAAAGCACCTCCCTCCCACCGCCCCCTCCTGGGTGGGATATGTGTGACAGTCTTCCAGGAATCTCCCAATTATGTTAATGTTAATACCTTGCTAGAGGGGAAAAACAATCTTAACCTGATAATGGCAAGTCCACTCTTTAGCATATGAAAGTTCTTTTGAAACCTCTCTTTTTCCTTACCTCCCCCAACCTCATAGTATATAATCAGCCACCCCTCACAACCCCAGGGCAGCAACTCTTTCTGCCCTTGGGTCCTGTCCCCGTGCTTTAATAAAATCACCTGTTGGCACCAGAGACGTCTTAAGAATTCTTTCTTGGTCTTTCGGCTCTGGACCTCACTTATATTCTAAAATTTCATCAACACTGCCAGTTAGTAGAAAGATTTAGGATTCAAACTCAGAACAAACCTCAAAGCCAGTGCTTTCTTCCATTCTATCTACCCTCCCCATCACGTTATCTTATTGTGAAATATAGCTTTTAACGTGACATCTATTATTTTTCCTTTTCCCATTAGAAATATTAAAGTGAACTAAAGTTAAAATTTATATAAGCTTCTTTAGAAAAATCCTTGTTTTAATCATGTTTCAAAAGCATCACAAAGAAAACCTTACCAACATACAAAAATCCAAAAGGCCATCATTAATCTTGCCATGTGATTCACTGACAACTCAAAATGGAATGTGAAAATCTTGATTGTGATCAATCAATGCCATTGACCAAAACTATGGATCATTCTCTGCGCTATACTGACTTTCCACACTATCTGGTTTTCTCTCCCATTCCCCACCCCCTTCCCCACTCCATGTAAATTCACTTTCCAAAGATGTCTCCCTTTTCCAGATGAACAGTGTCAGCAGCAGATACCATCAGTGCCCCATCCAGGCCCCCTCCGCCCAGTTCTAAGATCACCTGCATCTTCCATGTGCAGTCCCTACCATCTATGGCTTCCTACCTCCAGCACCTGCATTCCTCTGTCTGAGGACGGTCCCTGGCTGCAGGAGAATTTTTGGCCACACACAGGACACTGGCTGTCAGAAGTGCCAGGAGTTACAGCTCCCAGGAACAACCCTCAACCAACGAAGAACAGGAATTTCCCAGTTTCCTTGCCCCTCGGTGGGCTGATTTAGAGTATTTAGAGCTCTCAGAAGGTGTCCAAGCAGGATTGAACCCCAGTAGTTCCCTGTAGTAACCTACTCACTAACACATTTTTTAATAGACTTTCCTCCCTTCCATTTCTCCATTCCCTCACTTTTCCACTCCCTTTCCAAATAAACTACTTGCCCTCAAATATTTGTCTCAGGGTGTGCTTTTGAGGGAACGCAAACCCCGAAAGAATCTAAGGAAAGATTATATTTAAAATACCAGAAAACAGAGATAATAACCAAGTTGGGAATAAAATCAGCATCTGTTTACATACACAATACATTGTACACTCTATGGGAACAGGGACCATATTTGATTTATTCACTGTGTATCTTGAGAATAGTTTATGCAGTTTGGCCCCATTGTATAAAAACTGAGAGGTGTGTATTTATATACGTAATATATTAGAAAATTCTATTAGAGCATGTTGCAGAACCTGGACTGGATCCCGGCAGAAGAACCAAGCGGCCCTCGGAGACTAAGGAGGATTGGAGATTTATTTAAACACCGGCGGGTTCAGAGGAGACCCTTCTCCAAAGGTCTGAGCCCCGAGCACAAGTAGGGAGGGTAATTTATACCCTCCTACTTCCGCATACTTGGTATTTTGGCGCCCACAGAAATGGAGTAAGAAAGAAGAACCAGGAAGGGCTTTGAGACAGGGACTGGAGTTCCCTTGCTGGTTTAGTTGGCCAGCTTAAAGTACAGCTTTTTCCTTATCAAGCACACATGAAAATGGATGTTAACAGTGATTATCTCTGTGGTGGGATTGGCAGAATGGATTTCCTAAAAGCGTGACTCAACTATGTATTGTCTACAAGAAACATGCATTAGATTCAAAGACAGAAATGGGTTTAAAGTTAAAGGTCGGAGGAAGACACACCATGTAAACAGTAACCAGAAGACAGCAAGAGTAGCTATCTTAATATCAGACAAAATAAACTTTAAGACAAGAGTTGTTTTTAGAGACAAACAAGGATATCTTATAATGAAAAAGGGCCAATTTATCAGAAAAACATAACAATCATAAACATATATGTATCTAACAACAGGAACCCAAAGTACATGAAGCAAAAACTGAAAAAAATTGAAGAAACAAAATTCAACAATAATAGTTATTCAATACCCACTTTCAGTAGTGGATAGAATAACTAGGCAGAAGATCACAAGAAATTAGAAGACATGAACAGCACTATCAACCAACTAGAACTAATAGATATGTACAGACACTCTACCCAGCGACCTCAGAACACACTATATGAAAAAGAGTCCAGTAGATTCTCAGAAGTTAAACATAGTTACTATGTATGACATGGCAATTCTACCTCTCAGTACATACAGAAGAGAACTGAAAACACATGTTTACACAAATGTTTATGTACAAATGCTCATAGCAGCATTATCTTTAATAGCCAAAAAGGGGAGATAACTCAAATGTCCATCAACTCTGAATGGATTTTTTAAAAATGTGGCATATCCATACCACAGAATATTATTTGACGATAAAGAGGAATGAAGTATAGATACTTGCAACAATGTGGATGAACGCTAAAAGCCATATGCTAAGTGAAAGAAGCCAGTCACAAATGGCCACATGTTATATGATTCCACTTACACGAAATATCCAGAATAGGCAAATTCATAGAGACAGAAGGTAGATTAGTTATTGCTGGGGCCTGGGAGAGGGGGAGTCTAGAAGCAAATAGTAATGGGTGCAGTACTTCTTTTGGGGTGACAAAAATGTTCGAACATTAGATATTGATATTGATAATGGTTGTGAAAGTACTAAAAACCACTGAATTGTTCACTTTAAAAGGGCAAGTTTATGGCAAACAATCTGTTATAAAAAATAAATGGACATGAATGTGATGAAATCTTAAGTTATTAAGGTGGGGTTTGGAGAACAGGAATATTATTTTATTCTTTAAATTTTATTTTAACTTTTAAATATCTCTAAATTAAAAGAAAAGGGATGCTGGGACAATTGACTAAGAAAAAAAAAATAGGTTAGTCCCTCACTCCCTGTAGCATAGACAGTTGGTGCTCATCAGTACATTTTCCACATGCTCTCCTAAATTTCCCAGCTGCCCTGGTGACTAGTCTGGGCCCATGTGACTAGTTCGATGACTAGCCCAATCGTGACCAGCCCAATGAACCATGAGGAGATGTAATATTTGCCACTTCTAGGTTGAGGCAATCAAACGCTGGTGTGTTTCTTCTAACCCTCCTTTTCCTGCCACGAATACCTCAGAAACAACAGGATGAGATAGTCATAGCACATAATTAAGGGAACATGGATCTCTGAGGCGCTAGAGGCCCTCTGCCCCCATCCTACAGACTTGTCCTGAATAAGAAATTAATTTTTGCTGTGCAAGCCACTGGTAATTCAGAGTTTATTTGTAACTGCTGCCTAGTCTAGACTAGTCTAACTAAAATAAATAACAGATAGATTAAACCACTTTATACACAAGCATTAAGAAATAGCCTAGAAAAAAATAAAACAATCAAGAAAAATGTTTAACATCCTAGCATGAAGAAATAATTTTTAAGCACCAAAGCAGTGAAAGTTATCACAAAGGAAAATCTGCACAGATATGAGTAGAAATAAAATAAAATTTTGGTATATTAAGAAAGCCACTACATACAAAATGACAGAAATGTGGGAAAATGTATGGAATGAATATGTCAGAGAGTTAATGCCTTAATGTTTAAAATAAACTATGAAATAGAAAAAAGTGGGGAAAGGATATGAAAAGACAAATAATCAATTTAAAACATGATCAACATTGATTTGCGCTACATTTGCCGGCTCTATGCATAATACTTTATATTATTCTTCCTCACAGTGATTCTATAAAGGGGGTACTATTATCATTTCCATTTTAAAAGGAGATCACAGGCTTAGTGAAGCATTTTGCAAGACTCAAAAATTGCACAGCTAGTAACTGTACGTGAACTTGAATCTTATCAAATGCCAGAACGAGGGCCACTACCCTTTCACAAGAAAATACAGGAGCTCATACTTAATGATCAAAGTAGTATTTGAAAACAACAACAACATATCATTATTCACTTATCAAATTGGCAAAGATCCATTAAAAATTATAACTGAAATAGCGAGGATATGGTAAGACATTCATTCACTCACTCGTCATTCATCTGTAATTTTTTGAACATTCAAAACATCCACTAGGAGCCAGGTACTTTCTAGGTGCTGAGAGTATAACAATGAGCAAATAGACCAAAATCTTTGCCTTTCTGGAGTTGTCCCCTACCCAGCTAATAGAAGATATATATTGGTACAACTTTACTAGAGGTGCAGCTTCATAATAATTATCAAGAACCCTAAATATGTTCATGACTTTAATCTAGTAATCCCACTCCTAGTAATTTACGCTATTCATCTTTTAGTTGTCTATAATGAGAAAAAATATAGAAAAAGACACAACCCTACAAAACAGAAATCTCTTACTAATGTATGATACATCGCATGATGAAATGTTACATTGTCATTAAAAAGTTATGTTTTTTTAAAGAATGACAGGAAAATGCTCAAAGTATGATATGTGAAAAGGGCAGGATGCCAAATAATATACTATATTTGATTTTTGTTATCTAGGTAGCTAGTAGTTACTACAATACTGGAGAGATATACACTGAAATTTTAATGGTGATTGATAGGATTTCAGGGTTTTAAGAATTATTTCCCCAAATGTCCATAGTAAACCCATACGACATTTATAATGACGGTAGTGGGTAATTAGGAAAAATGTTTTCTAAAAAGTCTTGGTCATCTTTTAATGGCCAGCTCAAATGGGAAGGAAGCTCCCTGCCTGTGTGGTATTTACTTCTCGCTGGATACATTCTTCCTGGACCATTTCATCCATCATTCTCCATCCTCTCCCCAGCTTCCAAGCTGATCAATCAGTCATGGGTTCCTACTGATTACCACCTCGTAGAGCTCTCATCCTCACGTTTCAGTGTAGACTCACCCTCATTACCATCTGTCCCTCCATTTGCGATGCTTCCACTTCTCTGGACTCTTAGCTCTCTGGACCTAAATGTTCAGTCTCCCTTATGGCATTCCTCACACTGTATCCAGAGTGATCTTTCTCAAAAAGAAATGATGTACCACTCCCTCAATTAAAACTCTTCAATGACTACATTGCCTTCAGGATGAAGGTCAAACTCCCTATTATTAGTTTGGGTTCCTCTGAAGAAAACCTTGAGACAAGAACTTGGTATGTGTAATCACTTACTCTGTCTGGGCCATAGAAATCACTCTGGGTTATCTATTCCTACCTTATTTCATTAATTCTAAAATACATATTTTTCCAAAATTTAACATCTCTACAATTAGGATGCAAATCACAATGAACAGCACTTAGAATTGAAAAAAATCCTGTATTTTTTGTTGTTGTTCTGCCCCAGCTGACTGAGGGGCCTTAAAGACTGCAGCTCCTTCGTCCTTATACCCCAATACCCGGCATGATGTCTGGGACCTAGTAGGTGCCCAATGAATTGGTGGAATAAGCAACACAATTAACAAAGTCTTCCCTGATACCATCCCCACCCCACCCCATACAGACTGCACATCATCGCTCTCCTGTGAGTTCCCAACGTGCTTTGGTCAGACCTCTTTTCTGGCATTCCTCACAGTCTATTGCAAACTACAGGGGAGCACCTGTGTTACCCTGCACCACTGAAATGAAGGCAGGGCCCCTGCCCTATTTCTTTGAGAAATCACCATGCGCTATTTTGTATAGTGCCTTCACACAAGTGTCTCAACTGTTGGTTGCAAAAAAAAAAAAAAAAAAAATACATAATGTCAGCTTCACTGTGGTCTCCAGTCAGCCCAGGGTGAGCTCTGTGAGGGTAGAAATTAGGTCTTTCTCGTCACTGGGTATCCAGTGCCTTGTAACTAGTAGATGCTCAGTAAGTACTGAATGACGAACTTGCCCACACCCACCTTTCTTCAGCCTCCAGCCTAGTCTGACACACTCTCCCTCTCCAACACAACTCATTACCAACCACACAAAGAAAGACTCATGTGTTTTTATAACCAATATGGCAGCACAAGTCCTTCAAAATTCCCAACCACAGAGAAGAGAGGTTAAAATGGGGTCTGTCTGTGATTCACATAAGAGTCCCTCTGCAGGAAAAGCTTTTGCTCTAGAGCAGGTTTTAGCTTTTAATGCTGCCCCCCACCCCGCACCGGCTCCCCACCCACCCCTGCCCAAGCCAAATTAAACCAGAATCTCTGGGGTAGGAGCCAGGCAATAGTACTTTACAGTTCTCAACGTTCAGTCTACTATAATCTGCAACACAGAAATTTGCTCTAAACAACTTCCACATAAGGGGTGACCCTAAGTTTTGCAAACAACTCAATATGGAAAGCCCTTAAATGGAGCACTGTGCAGGGGACCTCGAGAACATTCACTTGGCACACTTCACGACTTTACGTCCAGTAGCGGAGGTGTGGCAGGCAGCCGGGCCCCAGCTCTGATGGGGTTGCATGAAGGACGTCAGCCTGCCACAGGTTCCTACACAAGACTCTGGAACACCTACACTTCAGACTCCACTCTCCACGACCAGCTACTGACTTCAGGCAAATCCATCCCTTGGTGGAACTCAGTTTCCTCAATGGTAAAATGAGATTTCTCTGATGTCTTTTTTTTTTTTTTTTTAAGATTTTATTTATTTATTTGACAGAGAGAGATCACAAGTAGGCAGAGAGGCAGGCAGAGAGAGAGGAGGAAGCAGGCTCCCTGCTGAGCAGAGAGCCCGATGCGGGACTCGATCCCAGGACCCTGGGATCATGACCTGAGCCGAAGGCAGAGGCTTTGACCCACTGAGCCACCCAGGCGCCCCTTCTCTGATGTCTTGTGGCTCAAAAGTTTTATAATTCGAATCTAGCCTCTATACAAGAAAAGAAATGTCTATAATAGAAAATGCTTTAAAATCTTTTCATGTGTGCCAAGAATACAATTATTTCTTAGGCTGTGAGGTTATTTTCTTAGTTTTTCTTTTTTTTTTGACACCCAATTAATTTCATCCAGCATTGGTACCTATGTTTTGATACAGAAACATTTTTTTTGGTATCATGTGCTTGTGTGAAATAAACTATCCTAACTTGTATTTAATTAATCAGAAAATAATGTCTAAGTGCCTCTAAAAAAGAAACATTCAATCTTCACCTAACAGAGCGTTAGAACAAATCTCACTTAACTGAGATCTATTTGAATTTTGCCATAGAAGCTAAACAGCTGTCTGAGGTTGTGCGATTTATTCCTTTTTAAAAAGAGATAATGACTTTAAAAGCAGTGTCTGTTTATTAATCAATCTTCTTGTGTGGGCAAGAGGGAATTTTATGTAGGACAAATGGTAAGCTAGCATCACAACAGAAGTCAGTAATTTATTCTTGAAAGCATCCCTAAAATTCATTCTGTCTAGAATAATAATAGCTAACATTTCATGCTTATTATGTGCCAAGCGCTGTTCTAACCGAATATATTATTAACTCATTTGATCTTCACAGCTACCTTCCCAGGAGAACAGCCTATCATCTTCCCTCTTTTACAGAAGAGGAAACTGGGTCAAGAAACTTGTCCAAGGCCACACATTCAGGACAACCAGGTCACAGTCCACGCTCTTAACCACTGCACTGGACTGCCTTGAGAAAGTTCATAAACAATTTTTCAGGTGAGTAGATTCTGACAACTGAATGTAGGTTTTCCCACAACTATTCAATTCAACAAGGCTACACAATGCCTAGCATTATCTAGACTAATGTTTTCTCAAACAGGTTCAAGGTCTTACAAAGCACTCCTTGATAAAAGGGTTATTGGGTCATTAAGTCTGGAAGTCTGGAATCTAATGACAGCTGGACATCTTGCCTGGACCTGAGACCTACCATTCCAGCATAATGCCCGCCAGCACCGCTGCAGGCCTTGCTTTGACCTCCCGTCATAGCTCTAGTCTTATTCTCTAGGACCGAGCTCTTCTCTGTTTCCCAGTCCCACCAATTGTGTCCTGTACCGTTATCTGTATCAAACTGCTTTGTTTGATACCCAGATTCCGCCAGAATAAGAGTCTAGCCCTGAAGTCCAATCAGGTGGCTGATTCTTACGATTTGCAGCCGAATATGCCCAATGCAACTGCCAGTCTTTCCAGTCTCCTGCTGTTTGCTGTGCTCACAGAATCCCATTGTCTGCTTGGCAGTGACTTCATCTGGAAGTTTCCTGAGGCGTATGAAACTCTGGTTACAGCAATGCCAGTACTTAAAAGAACTGAATATTTAGCTGAAGAGGCAGAACTCAAGGATGGGAAATAATATATAAAGTGCTAAAGGACAGAGAACTAAGAAAAGTTCAAGATAGTCTGGGACAAGAAAGCAAGATGAACTTGAGCTGGATTTACTTATTTTTTAGAAAAAATTTTACTAATTTTTTTAGAAGATTTTATTTCTTTGACACAGAGAGAGAGCACAAGCAGGGGGAGTGGCAGGCAGAGGGAGAAGGAGAAGCAGGCTCCCCGCAGAGCAGGGGAAGCCCGATGTGGGTCTTGATCCCAGGACCCTGGGATCGTGACCTGAGCCGAAGGCAGTTGCTTAACCAACTGAGCCACCCAGGCGCCCCATTTTTAAATTTTTTTACAGACAAATTTATTTATTTGAGAAAGATAGAGAGCATGAGCGGGGTAAGGGGCAGAGGGAGAAGCAGACTCCCGGCTGATCCTGGAACTCCGGGATCGTGACCTGAGCCAAAAACAGACACCTAACCGACTGAGCCACCCAGGCATCCCAAGCTGGATTTAAAGGATGGCTGAGTGTAGAGTGGGAGAGATGCAGAAGATGTCAGAGGGCAAGCAGCTCTGCAGGAACAGATTCAAGCACAGGGCTGAACATGTTTTGGAGACAGTGGATGGAATTACCTGCCTGGTTCCAATTTGCTAGTTGGAGTGTACAGTGGTTGTGGCAGGTTGGGGACATAGAGGGAAAGAATGGTGGCTCTTGGAAGGCTTTGACCTTCCTTTGACCTTAGTCGCACTAAGTTTGTCACCTATGAGACCGCAGTCCCATATTGGCTATGCCATTTATGTGACTCTGGAGAACAGTCTCCCTGAAACTGTTCCCTCCTCTGAAAAATAGGGATAATCGTATTAGTATCTACCTCATAAGGAACTGTGAGGATGAAATAATTGAGAATGCATATCAAATCCTTGGCATAATGCAAGAATGCACTTTATTTTATTTTTTAAAAGATTTTATTTATTTATTTGACAGAGAGAGAGAGAGAGATCACAAGTTGGCAGAGAGGCAGGCAGAGAGAGAGGGGGAAGCGGGCTAACTGCCGAGCAGGGAGGGTTGTATGGAAGTGTCGAATCACTGTATTGTACACCTGAAACTAATATTACACTATACACTAACTGGAATTTAAATACTTAGGGAAAAAACTGGATAAAATAAATCAATACTGTAAAGGATTTCAAAAAAAAAGGAAGAAAGAAATAAGGAAAGAGGGAAGGAAGGAAGGAAGGGAGGAACGGATGGATGGACAGATGGAGAGGGAAGGATTGTGGGGTTGGGAGGGCAATCCTATCCACTTGTCTTGGGACGAAGCTCCTAGTACTGGGCTGAATGCTTCTGATATCATCCCGCCCAATGGCTCACTGCCATCTTCTCACCATGACATGATGAAGGGGTGTCTCACAGTCCCCTCAGTGACAGAAGTTCCCTATGGCCAAGGTTTCCAAACAACAGGAGGAAGGTAGAAATGTTCCGTTTGAAAAAGCCCTTCAGGAACTTGGAAGGCAGGCCTGTGGCCTCCTTTGAGACTCACTGAGTACCAAACCTCTGACTTCACAGTTGAAAACCCTGAGGTCAGAGATGGAGTTTGCCCAAATGTTAGGAACCAGCAGGGCCAGGACTAAACCCAGACCACGACTCCCGGCACTGACAGAGCAAGCGATGGCATCCTGGGCATCTGCATGAGATTCTTGTATATGGACTCTGGAGAATGTCCGGACTACACAGGTCACTTCGAAAGTGCAGGCAGTTTACCTTCGCCTGGTTTTAGCAACGTCTAGCAAGCCAAGATCAATTCTAGCTTTGAGAAGGCCTTTACCTACTTCCACAGCATCATGCTCATCTGACAGCCTGGCAATTAAGTGCAGTGTCAGCATCCATACTGGTAACAAGTTGTCAGCAACTCAACAGTTAAGGCAGAGGAAAGGGAGTGAGGAAGCCACATGTACTTTTTACACTGAATCCTCATGATTCTCATGATCAATTACACTGAATTCTCATGATCAGAATCTCAAATTCTCTGGTTTCATTTGACTTCACATAATATGAAATAAGCAGGCTATGTTCTATACTTACAGCAACAACTTGGCATACCCCGGGCACCCAACTTTTCTCAGACAGTATTGTTAGTTATCTATTGCTACATTAAGAAATGACTCCAAAGACAGCAGCTTAAACGACAAATGTATTATCCCAGTTTTTGGGCTTTGGAAATTTGGGAGTGGCATAGCTGGGCGGTTCTGGCTCAGGGTCTCTCAGGAGGCTGCATCAAGGTGTCAGCCAGGACTGTGGTCATGCGAGTTAGACAGATTGGAGGATCTGCTTCCAATATGGCTCCCTCACACGGCTGCTGGCAGGTCCTCACCTCTATACCCTCTCTACAGTGCTGCTTGAATGCCCTCACACTATGGCCACTGGCTTTTCCAGAGTGAGTGATCCGGGACAGAGCACGGTGGAAGCAATGCCTTTCATCACCTATCTCTTCTGTATTTTATTTGTTGGGAGGGAATCACCAAATTCAGCCCATGCTCAAAGGGAGGGGAATTAAGCTCCTCCACTTAGAAAGGAACATATCGCACAATCTGTGGATAGATTTTAAAACCACCACAAGTCCAAAGCATTATTTACTTGTTAACAACTTAACAGTGCCCACGGTACCTTCCATTATTTTCAAATCAATTGTTTTTACACCAGCAAGATAAATATCTCTGTCAAGTATCCAGGCACAGAACCATAGTACACCAATTTCTGGAAGGGTAGGCCCACTTATGGTAAGTTTCCAGAAGATAAACTTCACATTATTAAGGACAACAGTAATAAAACACCACCTCAAACAACTCTCCCCCCACCACCCCAAAGCTCAAAACATTTCTTCTTGGGCAAGAGGGTAAAATAGTAACTTATGAAGGAGTAAAATAATAATCACTGTGCCAAATATCCTTCTTTTCCCCAAATATCTATTGATCTTAACTTCTTTCCTACACAGAATCCATTCCATGGTAAAATACTTTTATCTCATCCTTACTTAAGGGCCAGATGTGGAGTATAAAAACTGTGTCTTCAGTACAGGCCATGCTGTAATTGTTTCCACGTAATAGATAAAATGGTACTAAAACAGTCTGAAAAGCAAAGCTTGCTTCATACTTTATGAGTTACATACTTGTGTTACTTTTTACGGTCATATCACATACTTCATGTCTAGGAGTGGCTTCCATCTCAACAAATCCTGCAAAAATTTTCTATAAAGCAACAATCTTTGTTTTAAAAATATAAACTTTCACGTACACTACCACTTCTGGAATTCTCCTTAATAACAACGTGGAATGCTGCTAAGAATCAGGAATAATCCAAAGTCTCCCAGCAGCCAACAGATGTACCAGTGCCCATAGACGGAAGCCCTGTTAGACTGACAACCAAAAGCAGAGAATTGGAAGCCTAGCACAAGAAACTCAAAGGAGATTTGTTAAGGGAACCAATAAAACCCACGCATTTTACTGCAAAGGAGCGTCCTTTTCTCAGAACCTCACTCCTCTTTCCTACCTTTCACACTAGTCCTAGAAACCTTTTAATCCGAATTCTAATCTTACAGATCAGAAAGTAGAACGGATTCAAGAAAGTTCATTTTTGGTGAGCTGATGAAATTGACAAGTGGCAGTAAATTTAAAAAGTGTTGGATAAGAGACAAACCACATCATTCTTGGGGCCAGTGTAGGAACAAGGAATGCAGTACAACTTGAGTTTATGATAATTGTGGAGTTATAAAGAAATGGTTATGTTCTACACACTGTTTAAGAATGTGACATATTTTGGAAATATTATTCTTAAACATTCTTCTAGGTATGTCTCCTCAGGTAAGGGAAACAAAAGAAAAAATAAAGCATCGGGACTACACCAAAATAAAAAGCTTTTACACAAGAAGGAAACCATCAACAAAATGAAAAGGCCACCTACTAAAAGGAGAAGACATTTACAAATGATACAACTGATAAGGAGTTAATATCCAAAAAAAATATAAAGAACTTATACAACTTAACACCAAAACCCCCCAAACAATCCAATTAAAACATGGGCAGAGGACCTAAACAGATATTTTTCCGAAGAAGATATACAGATGGCTAAGAGCCACATGAAAAAGATGCTCAACACCACTCATCATTTGGGAAATACAAATCAGAACCACAATGAACTATCACCTCACCTATCAGAAAGGCTAGAGGCAAAGAGGTAAGAAATAACAATTGTTGGCAAGGATGTAAACACATAAAAGGAAGCCTCATACACTGTCAGTGGGAATACAAATTGGTGCAGCCACTGTGGAAAACAGTATGGAAGTTCCTCAAAAAATTAAAAATAAAAATACCATATGATCCAGTAATTCCACTACTGGGCATTTACCCCAAGAAAACAAAAACACTAATTAAAAAAAAATGCATCCCTATATTTATTGCAGTGTTATTTTATTTATTTGAAAGAGAGATAAAGAGAGAGGGAGAGAGAACACGCACACACACGAGCAGAGGGAGGAACAGAGGGAGAGGGAGAAGTAGACTCCCCGCTGAGCAGGGAGCCTGACGAGGGGCTCCATCCCAGGACCCCAGGATCACGACCTGAGCCAAAGGCAGACACTTAACTGACTGAGCCACCCAGGTGCCCCTATTGCGAGAAGCAACTCAAGTGTCCATCGACAGACGAATGGATAAAGAGGTGGTGTATATATACATATATGCAATGGAATGTTAGTCATAAAAAAGAATAAATTCTTGCCATTTGCAACAACATGGATAGACCTAGAGGGTAGTATGCAAAGTGAAATAAATCAGGTAGAGAAAGACAAATACTACATGATTTCACATATAAGTTCAACCTAAAAAAACAAAGAAACAAAAACAGAAACAGACCCATAAATACAGAGTACAGATGGTTTCCAGAGGTGAGGGGGATAGGGGTAGGCAAAATGGGTAAAGGAGAGTGGGAGATACAGTCTTCCAGTTTGGAATGAATAAGTCTTGGGGATGAAAGATACAGCATAAGGAACATAATCAATGGTACTGTGATAGCGTTGTATGGTGATAAGATGGTAGCTCCACTTACGGTGAGCATAGCACAACACAAACTTGTCAAATCACTATGTTGTACGCCTGAAATTAATGTAATGTGTCAACTATACTTCAATTTTAAAAAAATAAATTTTTAAAAATAAAGTTTTTTAAATTAAAAAAATAAAGTATTGTTACTTAAAAAGGATGAGTTCTTAATCATTCGGAAAACACAGCTATTCAGAAAAATGAATTGCCTGAGGTTTTCAAATAATTAAAGCTTGATAGATACTTCAAGCAGATATTAACTAAAAAAATAATTTTACTACTGTCACTCATGTTAAACAATAAGTGTCCTCAATTAGTTGTGCTAATTTTTCTTTCCTTTATTTTTTTAAACCGTGATCTTATTTTTGAGATAGCCCAGGGTAGACTCCTCCCCAGGCTACCCCACCATCCACATATCCCTAATCAGCATGAAATAAACAGGTAATATTCTTGGTAAGAAACTTCAAATTTTACAGAAAAATAAAAAAATGGAAAGTACAAGTCTCCTTCCTGGCTTCTGCCCACCTCTTGCACCCGACATTCAAACCTGACAGATGCAGACACACCTAGTTCCTCAGTCCCATTCCTCAGCAATAAGCACTTCACAAGTTTGTATGCATTCTTCAAAAAACAAATAATGCATATAAACACACGTCCTTTAGGAAATACAGTCACCATAGGATTTATCCATTCCTTAGTCATCAGTTCGCAATTTTAACACATAGGGTTTTTTGTTATTTTTCTCTTCTCCCTTCAAATTATGAAAAGTAAGCTTAAACACTTGACCAAATTTTACTTCCTAAATATTTTCTTTTGTGTTAAAAACAAAATAAAATAAAAACTGAAAAGAGTATCCCAGTTTCTAATATTGATAGATTTCCCACCCACAGGCGGCAAGAATAGTAATTTCTTTTTCTCCTATAAAACCTTGGTTTTGAACTGTAACTTAAGTTTTTCAAAGGGCACACTTTTCCACATAATTTAATTCAATTCAAAATGTAATCTAATATCTACTACGTGCAAAGCACTATGCTGTGGACAAGGCAGACACAGCCCCTACCTAGGAAGAGCTTGGTGCCAGTGTGGTCAAGGGAGGGAAGGCAGCGGGAGACAAACACTGTAATAACTTACCTAAGGCTGAAGAGGAAGCTGGGGCCCATGCCTGGTGAAACGGTGAAATGCAAAGGACAGCAATGGCTCTCCGTTGCCTGCTGATGCAGACTCAGCTCTCACCTTTTTTTTTTTTTTAAAGTATGGTTAGTTTTGTGCCTTATTCCATGTGAACTGGCACAGACTTGTCTCTGCGGGGTTTATTTCAACATAAATGACAAACAAGCAAGCGCCACCACCTGGCGTTTCAGTGAGGATCAAGTTTGAACACACCGGCTCAGCTGTCCCACAGTTAGAAAGCTGTCAGCACTACTCCATATCTCAACTTGGAGCAATGGAAGTGGCCACTCACTCTTATGTGCTTCCCAGCCTTCTCCCTGCTTCCTCATCACCACCTTCTTCCCTCCATTCTAAGCTGTCTGAGCTTGACTGCTTCCGAATGATTTTGATCACTACTAGATGACAATGGGACAGTGGACCTGGATTACAATAAGAGTGCCAAAGGTCTGAAATGACAAAGGAAAGTCAAACAACAGCATTTTTCATTACTGTGCAGATACTTTCGCACAGGATTTTTCCTCTGTAATTCTTCAAAACGTTCTCTTCTTACCTAAGGTAGCAGGGGGTATAAAACTCAAGGGTCCTACCCAGATACCGAAGGTACAAAAGAAATGCTTGAATTCAGATGCTTTAAAAAAAAAAAGATGAGGAAAGATTCAATAAAGTTCCACACTTTCCTAAAGTACAAAACTATGTAATAGCTCTGGAGAGACATATAATCCTATGCTGTCTTCACGACAAAGAAGACAGTGTGACAAATACTTTAGCTTGAGTAACTTAGAATAGTCATTATAAAAACTGTTTTTATTCCAAATGATCCAGAACTCTAGAGAATCTATCAACTCGTCCTTCCTCTCATCTCCATGGCTATTGCCCTCTCGTGGCAATAACAAAACATCAGAAGGAGAAAAAGGTACAATATGTCAGCATGAGCAATGTTTTTCCATCAAGTAAGGCATTTATAAATGTGAACATATTTATGGATTTTTTTCATTGAAATATCTTCCTGCTTTTGGCTGAATCTGTAAATAAGACATTCGAATCACCAGATAACAGTACCCATATGAAAACAGAAACCACATAAAACTGAATGGGTTACTAAACGTAGATGTAGGATTAGGTTATTCTAATTACTACAAGTCTGATAGTACATCACTTATAGATTGCTTTTTGCTTCAAAATGTAGTAATTTTATTCTTTTTTTATTCTTTTTTTTTTTTTTAAAGATTTTATTTATTTATTTGACAGAGAGAGAGATCACAAGTAGGCAGAGAGGCAGGCAGAGAGAGAAGGGTAAGCAGACTCTCTGCTGAGCAGAGAGCCCAATGTGGGGTTCGATCCCAGGACCCTGAGATCATGACCTGAGCCGAAGGCAGAGGCTTTAACCCACTGAGCCACCCAGGTGCCCCAAAATGTAGTAATTTTAAATGTGAAAGTTATGCATCTCTGATGAAAATTCTGGACTACATTAACATTGAATAAAATATTTATTGTGACTTTTCCCCCTGTGACATAAGATTGTTTATCTTTCCCAGTTCTCCAAATGACACAGTTGCCGAACCTCTTTCAGCTGGTCTTGCCTGAAAATAATGAAAGATTAAAGATATCAGAAATAGATAAATATACAGTTCTACATGAAATCCCTTAATGCTGTCATATATTTTTTTTAAAACCCCACCCTATGAAAATAAAAAGTAAATGAAAACATGAACCCACTAAGAGAAATGATTCGTCTTAATATTATTACCTGTGAATCATGGTATTTCCATCCTATCATGTAATAGATCTGATATGTGGCAGGTACTGAACCATCCTCATTTTTGTACATTTCTATAAAGACAAATAATGGTTATAATCTGAAAAAAATGGAAGTAGGAAGAAAAAAATCTGCTCAATAAAAGTCATGTCTCTGAAGAGAAATGGATATTGGGGTATTTGGGGGACTGTGAGAATGCCTTACATGAAAAATCCTCTATTTCTATCAGAAGCTGATAGAAATACAGTTAAGGGCTGTTTGGAAAAAGGATATGGAACTACAGGATCTGTGTTCTGAAAGGAAGGACAAAAAAATCTGATGATGCCTTAACGGGAAAGGAAAAAGTACTGGCAACTTTAAGGGATAAACAGGGCAAGGCACGCGTTGCTCAGTGCGGCGCGGGCGGAAGAGACGGCGGGCTCGCTTACCTCTGTACACCGCCGCCGCCGCCAGCATCGTGTCTCGGTGCAGCAGGCCTTTTCTATTCCACGCACAGTTACTCTCACCCATACCTAAAAATACACTACAGGCAGTTTTAGATCATACCGCCAACAGCTGAGCTGCTCAAAGCACAAATTTAACCTCCTCACTTCCAACAGTGTACTGTCTCCATTCTCTAATAGGTTGTAGCTAGGCTCCTTAGTGACTCTAAGGCAAAAACTACTTGAAGTTTCTGCATATTAAGACCAGAGAAGAAGTCAGATTTCAGGAGGCAAGTCCCATAAGCACGCCTTGCTTGCCAACAGTGGTCTAAAGCAGGCCAGGTGGGCAAAAAGCAAGGCAACTGAACCTCCATGTGAGTCACGAGGAGTTGCAAGTACCTTTCCAAGGATGCCACCTTTTACGCCCCTTTTAGATGCTCTTCAGAGGACAGAGCACTGCTACAATGCCTCTCCTTCTAAGCCATAAATGTCTGATCGTAAAACTTGGGAGAGGGGTCTGAAACTCATTAGACAGTATCAAAACTACAATGTGTTTTCAGATTTTACAATACTTTACTAATCCCAGATTAGGAAGAAATTATGTACATTCTTTATAGAGGCATTTCTCCTAATGTTTTAAAATTTAGACTTCTGGGACACCTGGGTGGCTCAATTGGTTAAACATCTGACTCGTGATCTCAGCTCCAGTCTTGATCTCAGGATTGTGAGTTCAAGCCCCACTTTTAAGCTTGGAGCCTACATACACACATACATAAAATTTAGACTTTTTTTTTTTTTTAAGATTTTATTTATTTATTTGAGAGACAGAGAAAGCACGAGAAGTGGAGGGTCAGGGGGAGAAGCTGACCCCCCGCTGAGCAGGGAGCTCAATGCAGGACTCGATCCTGGGACTCCAGGATCATAACCTGAGCTGAAGGCAGTCACTTAACCAACTGAGCCACCCAGGTGCCCCATAGACTTTTTTTTTTTTAAGATTTTATTTATTTATTTGTCAGAGAGAGAGAGAAAGCGTACAAACAGGGGGAACAGCAAGCAGAGGGAAAAGCAGATTCCCCGCTGAGCAAGGAGCCCCAGTGTGGGACTGGATCCCAGGCCCTCGGGATCATGAGCTGAGCATGAAGGCAGACGCTTAACCGACTGAGCCACCCAGGCGTCCCTAGACTTCTTTTCTTCAAGTTGATAGCTAAAAGCTAGGATTGATATTGTTCTACAATTGGTGCTGTATACTTGATTTTTTATGCACATACTTAAAATTCCTTTGAAAGGCCACATTTTAAACTAGTCCATGAAATCAAAACAAATTTCCAAAGTAAAAATCCTTTAATTTATTCTCTATATCCCATTCCATCAAAAATCAGTTCTTACTTTTGTTTTTCTACTTTCACAAAAAAACCCCAACAAACTTCCCAATATCAGTTGTTCTTTAGTTTCAATGGTCTTATTAAAAACAACCAACAAATCAGCTATAATAAGTGAACCTTGTTTTTCTCCAATCCCAAAAGGTTCCTACTATTCCTTAAAATAATGACTCTCTGATGGTAAAAGCAATGTCCAGCATCCTGTGAGTACAACAGCCCCAATTCATGAAGAACAACAGACACACGAACTAGACTGTCATGAAGAAAAAGGGGCTAACATTACAGACCCATTACGTAATCTGATTTAAAAACAATCTCCTACATTGCAAGCATCAACCATATCAAGTGACCAGAGGTAAACTGGAAGTTGGATTGAAAGAATCTGTTGTTGATGATGGCTGTGGTGCTTTCATTTCCGTTGACCTTCCCAGTGCCATGACTTATCACACATTAGATACAGGAAATACCAGTGGAAAACAGGTTTAATTTATTTAACGTAAATACTTAATACATGAGGGGGGAATACTTAATACACTAGAAATTCTAAAATGCCTTTTAAATAATTGGTATTAGATATACTAATTAAGATTATCAGGCATACTGTTCTCTCTGATACAGAAATTCAAGAGCACTAGTGTATAACACAGTCAGTAACTCTGCCGGTAGCAGAGCACCCCCTTGCCTCACAAGAGAAACAAACCACCATTCCAAACTTCCTTTCTCCACGCTGTAGCAGTGTGATGTGGGGCAGAAAGTCTAGACTTTGGGATCATAATCCCAATTCTGATCCTTAAGGAATCTAAGGCAATGTCACTTAACTCTAATTAAACTCAGTTCTATCATCTTCAAAATGGAATGACAGCACTTCATAATGCATCATGGTAGACCTTTACGGAAGACCACCTGGGAAACACATTTAGGAACTTCTGACCTGCTCTGGGCTTTGGGATAATAGAAAAATCCTGGAAGCAAATGACTGTTTAAGACTCTCACAGTGTTTTTAAGGTTAAGTTCAACTGCTTGTATAAAAATCTAATCTATTCTGCTTTAGGAGGAACAATACTGAGTATTGTCTTTAAAAAACAAACAAACTGAACTTACCTTAAAACTACTGTGAAAGCCTCCAAAACTTTTCATGCATTCATCAGCTGATACACAACTGGTTTTGTAAAATTAGGTCAACATTCTGGACTTTTTTTCTGTGAATTAATAACAATGGCAGCTCAAATGAGAAACACTACAACCATCAAGAAAAAAGTAGAACAATATAAAATACCAAAAACCAATCTGAAGGTAACATCATCTTCCAGTAGGCAAAGCAGCACACCTGGAAGTAGTTACCAAGCTCCTCCGGTCCTCCATTCATCCCTGGACTACTCTCCTTCTCATCTCAGCTGCCTCTGACCTTTCTTTTTCTTTCTTTTTTTAAATATTTTATTTATTTATTTGACAGAGAGATCACAAGTAGGCAGAGAGGCAGGCAGAAAGAGAGAGAGGGAAGCAGACTCCTCGCTGAGCAGAGAGCCCGACGCGGGGCTCGATCCCAGGACCCTGAGATCATGACCTGAGCTGAAGGCAGAGGCTTTAACCCACTGAGTCACCCAGGCGCCCCTGCCTCTGACCTTTCAAAGGCAGAATGGTTGAGATTTCAGGATCTGAGTTAGGCTGCTACACTGGACTTAAATCCTGGCTTTCTCACTTATATCACCTTGGGCAAGTTACTTAATTTCTCTGTGCCTCAGTTTATTAATGCGTAACAAGAGAAATGAACATTAGTTCTAGTCTTACTTTCCTCATAGAGTATGCCCTATAAACAATGCTGGAGGATGAGCAGTGATCTGACAGTCTCTCCTCTGCATGAAATTTTCCTCCACAGTACCAGGCTCACCTGATAAAATCTCGAAGCCTCTGGTGGACTATCCTGCATCATTTCCCACCATCTCTCCATTCTACATATTCGAGCAATAGAGAATTAGTGTAGTTTCTTAGTTAGGAAAGTAAAGGAAGTTGTGTATCCTCTCACATCTCCATGATTTTACACGGACCATTCCCTTGGCTTGGAAGGCAATGTCCCAAACCTGTACCCATCGACTCACTCTCCTGGCTAACTCATTTTAGCTTAGGTCCTGTCTCTTCTACAAAAGCATCCCTGACACCTTAAGCAGATTTAGGGATTCTGTTTTTCCCTATACTTTAAAACACAATTATCCATTTTACAGTTAAATGGCTATGTCTCTCTATTTCGGTGTCTCTACTAGAGCACAAGCTCCCTGAGATTAGGAACTACGTATTTTCATCACTGGCTCAATAGTTGGCACATGGTAGGTAGATGTTCAATAAATGGTAGGGGAATGAATATAAAATCAACTATTTACTGTTTATATCTATTTTGTTAAATATCACTTTTACGAGTTATCTTTACCTAATTCTTCTTAATCCTCCTAAGGATAAGAGACTCAAAGACTAAAATATATGATTTATGTAAAAGGCTTAACAGTAAAAATAAGAGAAGCACTGGCAAAGCCTCTTAAGGTAAGTAGTAGGCAACAGGTCCTCAAAATAAATGACCATTTAAAACCCTTGGGGGAAGCAGGGGTTATCAACTGGATAGTGGCATGAGGCAACCTTCTGAGGGGCTGGAAATGTTCTAGTCCTTGTCTCGATAGTGATTAAAAATACAAGCAACTATACAAGTAAGATTAGAGCATTATACTATGCTAACTTCAATAAAAAAAACATGCACACAGATTAAGTAGCAGTATTGGACTTTGGATTCAAATCCTAATTCCAGATCCAGTGTGACCATGAACAAGATACTTAACTTCTCGATGTCTCTATTTGCTCATTTGTAAAATTAGGGTATCAGAAAATGTCACAGAACTGCACCCAGCACAAAGTAAGTTCTGTATTTTTAAATCAGTGGGCAGTAACCTTTTCCAACTGATGCATCTAATTTCTAGTCTCTTTCTTGCTTCTCTCTTGAAATGAATCATGAGCATAGCATTTATTATATAGCAGAATAAAAATAAATGCTGCATTTGCGAAATATTTTTATCATTAGAGTCTGAATGATCCATCATCAGCCCATCACCACCTCTCAAGTCTTTGGATGAAGGGGCTCTGTGATTATGTCATGGGAAGCTAAGTGTTTGGGGCAGTGCTTAGGAGGGGATGTGTGATTTATCATTGATCCCTGTCATCTCAAGCACATAAGTTATAAGCTGCCAATCCCTGTATTAAATTATAATGAACCAAGAGTGACTATAGTAGTAAGTTTTCAGCTACATATCCTTCCCCTTGTAAAGCCAACAGAAGTACCATTCTTAGAGGAGGCTGGATGATAGGTAAGATGGACTGTTATAAATGGGTAGCCAAAAGAAGTAGAGTCAGGTAAGAGAGTGCCAAAGCAGGAGTCAAGAAGGCAAGAGTTCGGCACCTAATTCTGCCACCAACAGGCAAGTGCTCCCTTTGGGCCTCATATTCGTCACTTGTAATACAGGGATAAAGTAGTTACCAGAGGACTACCGAGAGAAGCAACTCAATAGTGCTTAAGAAAAACTACGTATCTGTGAACAACTGCAAGCTATTTAATCTTCTAAATCTCTTGCTTAAATCATCTTATCATTTTTCAGGATCCAGATTAAGGTTCCCCTAGGTAAGCACAGTTCTGGTTTCAAGGAACACACCTTTAATCACTTCAGCTTCCCTCATTCATCAAACTGCCTATGCCATTTGTGTAATAAAAAGTCAAAGCTCGAAATTTCTTAGGCAAGTCGAAGCTCTCCTTGAAGAAAATCACTTCCCCAGCAGCGCCCCCTGTGGCAGATGTATATGTCTGAGTACCTTACCTCTTTCAGAATTGGGAGGTAGGGGTTTGTATCCTTGTTGCTCCTCAAAGCCTCTTCTAGGCCATTTTTTCTCTAACTTGTTAAAAACCCTTGCCCTGCTGAGACCCACACTGTTTGGCCGTCACCTTCTCCCCTCTCCTGCCCGCTGTCAGACACAGACATCAGGCTCCTAGTCCCTCTTCTCGTTCATCGGAGGGTTGGCACCTGGTTCAGGTTCCATCCGTACCCCAAGTACCATCACCATCCTACGTGACTTCAGTTTTAATAATCACCAGTACCATGGTCTCCAGGAGTTTTTAGTCTCCCACCACTAATGGTTCTCCATTGCTCTGCCTCTTACACCACATCTGTAATACGTCCAGACACGTCCTTTTTCTACACAGTCACTGTCGATTAGGTTCCTAACAGCTCAGCATCTGGCCGTGTTCTCTTCTCACTTCGTGCTCTCACTTCCAAGCAATTGCTTCAAATACCACCAGTTCACAAATGACTCATGATATTTTAACCAGGCAATCACCTCCTCTAAAACGACACACCCACACACCAGCCACCTACTTGACATCTCCTCTTAGACATTTCACAAGCACTTCAAACCCAAAATACCCACATGTGAACTCAAGAGGTGTCCCTGCCTGTACTTGGTCTTCTACTGTTTTCTCTGTCAGTGAAGGGGCACCGTCTGTCTGGTTATGGGAGCCAGAAACTCAGCAGTTATGTTTGAAATAGCTCTCTCCACTCACCCACAGGTAACCCATCGGCAACCCATCGGCAAGGACTGCCAAATTTACATCCTAATTATCTCCAGAATCCATTCACTTCTTTCAAATCTCCACTGCCACCACCTTAGTCCAAGCCGCCATCATTTCTCAATAAGCTTTACAGGGATGAGTCTCCCTACTAGTTGATCTGCCAGACCATTTTATCCAAAATGCAAATCTGATGTCATGACTTCCCCCCTCTCCCTCCACTAAATGCCTCAAAGGGGTTTTAAGATAAAGACAACCTCAACGGGGACTATAAGGCCCCCATTTATTCACCAATTTCATTATTGAATCCTCTCCTTTTTATTCCCTGTACTCTAGCCAAAATGCCCTGCTTTCAGTACTTGCCATGCTCTTTCTTGCCACAGAGGCTTTCTACCTGCTATTCTCTCTGCCTGCCACTCACTTCCCTCCCCTCTTCACCTAGTTAACTCATCATCATTTTTTAGAGCACAATCACCACTTACTCAGACAAGACTTCATTGACTCTCTCCCACTAGGACTTACCCCTTTAATAAACCCCAATCCTACACTAACCCAACTACTTGGGTTACACGCTTTCTTGTGCCTGGACCTGAGCTGATAACCGTTGTTGGAGAAAGTCACTGATGTGCTCTACCAGCCTCAGATGCTCCCTTTAAGAAAGTCCCGCCATCTTTTTAGAAGCAGTCATAGCACCATGCACTTCCACTTGGTAGCACTTATCACAATTCTGATTTAACATTTATCTTTACGGCAGCCGTGTGATGTCTGCCTCGTCCACTTATTTTATAAGCTCCATGAAGACAGTCTGCTTTCTCCTCACCAATGTATCTGTAGTGCTTAGCTCCTGTACCTGCGATTGAGTCTGCTCTCAAAATAACTCTCAAATAGACTAAACATTCTTTAAAGTGTGTTACCTTGTAAATCTTCCATCAATTCAAACATTCCAGGATAGTTAACTTGAATTTCATCAGTATCCTATTTAAAAAGAAAAAGGAATATTCATTTGACATTCATCATAAAAGACCCAGATTTGAAAACAGGCCACAGAAATCACCCAGACCAATTTCTCATGGTAAACAGGAATGTTCTTTATAATAATACTCACAGGTGTCGTCTGGTTTATGCTTGATATATGAAAATGTCAAATTGTAGAATAAATATTCACTATTCTAAGAGAAATCTTCCTAAACTCCATCAACCCAGTTCTAGTTCTCTCCCGGGGAACAACACAGAGCAAATCTATTTTGTATCTGTAAACCATCACCCTCTTCTTCAAGTCTTTGAACTTTTCTAGGACACTAAGTTTTTAGACAGAGGAGTTAGTCTTCTGGACAAAATTTATAGATTTATAGATCCTTACATATCTTTCCTGTGTTACTAAGTACGTTGTCAGTATCAGTTTCTTAAAATGTGGCACCCAGGGGCACCTGGGTGGTGCAGTCATTAAATGTCCAAATCTTGGTTTCAGCTAAGGTTGTGAACTTCAGGGTCATGAGACTGAGCCCCACGTTGGGCTCTGTGCTCAATTAGGAGTCTGCTTCGGATTCTCTCTCCCTCCCCCTCCTTCCCTGTCTCTAAAAATCTTTAAAAAAAAAAATGTGGCACCCAGAACCAAGCCAAATAGGGTCATCTCCCAAGATGTTTCCAATCTGCTTCTAGTAATGCAGCCATACCGCACTGGCTCACTTGGGAGATAGGCACACCACTGGCACATTTCTCAAATGGACTTCTGGGCAATTATGTTCCACTCTTTCTGAAGCCTGATACAAGAGTTTACTGTTGGTACAGCGGTAGAGACTTATGCTTCCTAAATATCTTGGTGCTCCTTGATACTTCCCAGCCCCCAGAAGGCATTTCTTCTGGCCTACTACAGCAAAAGGAAAGGAAAGAGCAAGGTAATAAAGAACTAGTGAGGCTTTTCCAGGCCATCCCTTTTGCTGTGGTAACCTCAGAAGATGAAAGACCAGGTGGCACAACTATGGGATGGAGAAAAGCTGCCCAACCAGCACAGGGCTGTGATGTGATTAAATTCTGTGTTAAGCACAAAAATGTAGAAGTTTCTCTACATTGGGAATTAGCCCCCAAATATAGGACACATACTTTTTTTTTTCTAAGTTTGGTATCAAAATGCTGCATGTATCTCAAACTTTGCCTTATTTGCACTAACCACTTTTGAAGTGTCTAGATCTTCTCGTGTTTTGTAACTTTATCTAATGTGTTCATTATTCCTCCTGATTTTGGACTTTAATGTTGAACAGAATCAAGATAAAGCCCAAAGAACGCTTATCAAAAACACCCATACTTAGGGGTGCCTGGGTGGCTCAGTCAGTTAAGTGTCTGCCTTCAGCTCAGGTCATGATCCCAGGGTCTTGAGATCGAGTCCCACATCAGGTTCCCTGCTCGGCAGGGAGTCTGCTTCTCCCTCTGCCCCTCCGCCCCTCGTTCTCTCTCTCTCGCTCTCTCTCAAATAAATAAAATCTTAAAAAATCCATTCTAATTCCCAGAGAAATGCAAAACAAAATGACCACTTTTTTTTTAACTTTAAAGAAACAAAACAAAGTATAAGCAAGAGTTCCCATATTCTTCTAGTGTTGATGGGGCATATAAATTGATGCTACATTTGGAAAGTCATCTAACCCTATCTGTTAAAATTTCAAGGTACAGTTTCTTTGACCCAGCAATTGACCTGACAGATGTGACAAAATTATGTGAAAGGAAATCACTGCATTGAATTAGCATCAAAATAGCAACAAAACAACAACGAAAAACCAAATAACTAGCTGTAAATAATCTAAATGTCCATTAATAGAGAACTGGTTAGATGAAATATATCTATATAAGAAATACTATACAGCTGTTAGAAAATGTAATAGCTCCAAGATATGCTATTAACTAGCATACCTGGGTGGCTCAGTCAGTTAAGTGTTTGCCTTTGGCTCATGTCATGATCCCAGGGTTCTGGGATAGAGCACTACATTGCACTCCCTGCTCAGGGGAGCCCGCTTCTCCCTCTCCCTCTGCTCCTGTCTCTGTCAAATAAATAAAACCTTTAAAAAAAAAAAAGATATGCTATTAACTAAAAAGAACCCGAAGAGTGCTTATATAAAAAAAAAAAAACAAAACCAGTGTATATATTGTTGCATATGTATGTTTAAATGACATCATTGTACAGTGGTGTATAATGAAAAATTGTTCTGAAAGGATATACACACAACAATGGTCATCTTTGGGGAGAGGAGGGACCAAGCATCAGAAGTCAGGAGAAGGAGACTTCTTTTTACTTCAGACCTGTTCTTTTTATCTCATTTTATCTATACATTTTTTAAAATTTCTTTTTCTTGTTAACTATGACCATGTTGTATGTGCACTCTTTAATAAGACCATGTCTGGGAAGTCACTTTCTTCTATTTTTCTACCTTAGGAAACTATTTTTTAAAAGAAATCATAAGATTAAAAACAAAATTCCTTCCAGGCTGATACCCAGCCATTAAGCAATATCCTTCAAAAACAATCTTTCAATGAAACTAAAAGCACTATGTCCATCTCAATCAAAAGAATACCACAATAGCTTTGTCCAAGTCCTTATTCAAATTAAGATGGACCATATCTGCAGTTTTCTCCCAATATATTAGTTTGGCAACTCTATTCTAAATGGAAATGAGCCTCATTGAGAATGCCCACTAACTCTGAAAATAATTCACTATGAAAGTCATATAAATGTAAACAGGCAAATCTTGAATTCACGTTAAAAATAAAAACCCATTACAGGATAAAAATGATATACCTAATGTTGTATGCAACATAAATCTGTGTGATGGATTTTATAAGCTTTTTGGGATGAGATTCATCCCCCAAAATCCCATTTTTTGAAAATGAACTATGATATAATGTTAATACAGCATATTAGAGACAGTGTATATTATCAAGGAACAAATCTGTATATATTTATTATTAAATCAGCAACTTTCTTAATTTTTATAAACCACAAAAAATATTCCCCACCAATATTTTTGTATTATCTTAATGTTTGAGTTATTCAGTTCATTTTTTAGAGAAGAATATAAAAGGTATTTCCATAATTTAGGATTTTAAGTGCTATGTTAGGTTAAACATTTAGTAGAAAATTTTAAGATTTTATTTATTTATCTATTGAGCATGCATGTGCTAGCAGAGCAGGGTGGGGGGGAAGGGAGAAGAGAATCTCAAGCAGACTTTGCACTGAGCACAGAGCCCAATATGGGACTCGATCTCACGACCCCGAGATTCTGACCTGAGCTAACATCAAGTTGAACGCTTAACTGATGGAGCCACACAGGGCTCCAGTAGAAATTTTTCTAAAATGCACAGTCCACTTTACAACATAGAAAACTGTAAGAAGGTACACCTTTGGGGGTCCACAAAGTCAAAACTATTCTCTTTTTATTTTTTTTTTCAAAACTATTCTTATAATAATACTAAGATGCTATTTGGCTTTTTCATCTCTCAGTCTCTCATGAGTACAATGGGTTTTTATAAGTTACGTGACATGTGATATTCTAGTAGACAATCTTATGACTGCAGAAGGCATGAGAATTTAGCACTTTTATTATATCATACGTTAAAGAAATTTGTAAAAATGTAAAGCAATGACATTCTTCTAATTTTTTCTTTTGGAAAATAGTTTCCTTGACAAAAAATAGGTTTTTTATGTTAACACATAACAGGTACACTACTGTTAGTTTTAAACGTATTAATAAATACTAAAATTCAGTTTCAATTTCTAATTTGTTTAATATCGATAGATATAACCCACACAACGAAAGCTCTCTAAGGTCTTCAATAATTTTAACTGTGTAGCTAGGTTCTAAAAACGAAATTTTGAGAACCGTTACTCACAGGAGAGCGCTAAGATTTGGGGGATTAAAGGCAAATGACAAATTGCCACTTTATCTGTACAGTTTAATGTTTACAAAACGTATTTTTTGTTATTGCTTATATAATTAAAAAGTGTTGAAAAATATACAGTGATTCCTCTTGTACAACTGCCTGTGTTTGCCAGTGTTTGCTTTAATTACAAAGCAGAACCCTCACATGAGGCAGAGCTTTCCCATTTCCAGCTGCCAACAGCTGACTGTTGTTTTGCTGACTCAGGCCATTAGCAGTTTACAAAAGACACAGCTGTGAAATCTTGAGGGTTGCTGTCATTTCCTAGCCTACTGTGTCTTCCCTGCTTTAGGCTCCTTTCCAACTTCTGGTGGTCTATGGTCTATGCCCCGTGCTTTCTACCCAAATAAGGAAGGACAGGACAATCTTTTCTTGGTTGGTTGATTTTATGCAATATGTTCACATTAAATCTCCTTAAATGGTTATTTCAATCTTAAGCCTATCATCAATGAGAGGCTTTTTTCATCAGTAAATTCCTATTTCCTCTAGAACAGAGATGTATTTAAACCTGAGGGGTTTGGAAAATCATAGCAAGTCTACTCAATTGACCTCTGAAGGCAGTAATAAAATCCTTTACAGTTACTGTGCTAATGAAAGGAGCTAGAAGGGGGCAACCACTGTCTCTCCAGATAACTCCCTGCTGGAAGCCTTGGATGGCAAAGTACTAGGAGTATGAGGAAGGGGAGAGAGGAAGGCAGGAGCAAATATTTTTTTTTTTTTAAAGATTTTATTTATTTATTTGACAGAGAGAAAGGGAAGCAGACTCCCTGCTGAGCAGAGAGCCCAATGTGGGGCTCGATCCCCGAACTCTGGGATCATGACCTGAGCCAAAGGCACAGGCTTTAACCCACTGAGCCACCCAGGCGCCCCAGGAGCAAATATTTACTGAGCATCTACCATGGTCCACGTACTTCACACCCTTTATCTTAATACTAATAGCCACCTGAGGTGAGAAACCTTTAAATTTTTTTTTTAAAAAATGAATGCTCAGAGACGTGAATTAAATCTCCCAATTCCCCTAGCTAGTAAAGGGACAAGTAAGGAACCAAATTATACCTGTCAGACTCCTACGCCCCATACCATCACTGTACCATGCTGACTCCATGTTTCTTCTGACAGTCTACAGGTCCTCTTTCCAGATCTCTTCAGCCCTAATGGAGTATAGCCTCCTTTCCTACATTTTCTACCGTTGACCGTAAGTGCACGTACCTTCATTTCTACCTCATACAGCACTATTTCAGTTGAGAGCTGGTGGCAGAGATAGAGCTGTAAATGCTTCTGTACGTCCCCTTTTCTCCATCATCTGAAATGCTCTATCATATTAGGTGTAACTCTGGTTTTTAAAGATTCTAATGGAATAGTAAGTCTTGGAAAACAATCTTATTAACTGAGGTTTGGGTTTTTTGAGCTACATATTCAGATAACAAATACTAAAAATTTCACTTTCCTCCCTTTATCAATCAAGACATGTTTATACAAACTAAATTGAAAGAGAGAAAAAGTGCAAAAACCTTTCCATAATACCATCAATACTTTATTACTTTAAAATGAGAAATTATTACTTTAAAATGAGAAATTGTTTATTACTTTAAAATGAGAAATTGTTTCTGAACTGTGTGATGGGTTAATGAGAATTAATCAACTATCTTGATAGTTACCACAGTCAGTGTATTAAAGCCAGCTCTCCCAAGCAGATGTCCTAAGTCATTGACAGCAGTGAAAGGAGAAACGTGTGGAGAAAATCCTCCTTCCCTTTCTGTTTCTGCTAACTGTAATGAACACCGAAGTTCATAGAGTGTGTCACCTCCAAACATTGCACCAATAAATACTCCATCTGGTTTTAAAACGTAATGAATCTGTAATAAAAACAAGACAACAAAATTAGTTAAAATTTTATATTAAAAAAATATTGGAAGGATAAAAAATGTTAAAAGAACATACGCTGTCTAAATCAATATTTTATGATTACTGTTCTTATTTTGTCAAATAACTAGAAAATTTAATAAATAACATCTAAGGCAACCAAATGTCAGAAAGGAACTGTAGTATAATATTATAAAGATAAGCAATAATTCATTGATAACATTAATACCTATAAAATATGTTAAATGTTTTCAACTTTTCTAATAATAGACACAAATTACTTTTTTTTTTTTTTATTTGACAGAGAGGAGAGAGATCACAAGCAGGCAGAGAGGCAGGCAGAGAGAGAGGGGAAGCAGGCTCCCTGCCGAGCAGAGAGCCCGACGTGGGGCTCGATCCCAGGACCCCGAGATCACGACCCGGGCCGAAGGCAGAGGCTCTAACCCACTGAGCCACCCAGGTGCCCCACAAATTACTTTTATAATGAGAAAATACTGAAAGAAAAAAATTTAAAGTGTGGATAGATTGCAAAAATCACAAACCTCTACTGTGCCCTTTACATGTCACTCCCATCAAACAACTCCATCAGAAAATGAAGCTATTTCCCCTCTCCCTGAATCTGGGACAGCCTTGTGACTTGCTGCGGCCAAAAGAATGCAGTGCAAGGAACAGTGTGCCAAACTTTCACACCAAAGTTTGAAATGGCTTTACCTGATTCCCTGTGCTGCCACCATGCTGTGAACAAGCCTGAGCTAGCCTGGTGAGGGATGAGAGATATGAGGAGCAGAGATCTCTCAGACATCCCAGCTAAGGCCACTCTTGAGAGGTCTACTCTGATCCAGCAGCAGCTCACAGACACTAGCTTGGTGAGCCAAGCCAGACCCAGAAGGATTTCCTAACTAAGGAATTCCCAAATTCCCACCCAGTCCGCAAAATCCTGAGCTAAGTAAACTGTCATTTTAAACTGTTAAGTTGGGGTCGCTTTTTAGCAGAAATAGCTAATTTATATAGAAATTATTATTATTCATAATATTAACCTAATCAAACATTAGTTTCCTTTAAGGAGAAGTAACTAACTTATTTTTCAACTTTCAAACAAAAGCAATTTTTAATTGATAACTCAGGCAAAATAGTGGCTATAATGGCTTCCAGAATCACAAATGTTTACTCACTGACTCTCTTAGAACTACCATCTGTAACTAGATTTGATGGGCTATTCTCAACAATGAGGAACGTTACAGGAAAAGGTAGATTCTGTAGTAAACCCCAAATCATAGTAGGCTTTCTCATCAAGGTATGCATCTTAAATTTATATTTAATAAATTTATGAAGCAATTACAAAATAGTATGTAAGCAAACCAACCGTAAAATCTTTGCTTTCTTCCCTTCTGCCTCTTTGCTTCCTTCTCTTATCACCAAATTGTAATATAGCAGGGACCTAAGATTCAGTCTTCAGCTTTCTGCAGCTTCTTTCTACCTCAGAGGGGCTTACTAATCAATTCCCACGGATTTCACAAGGATGACTTCCAATCACTATCTTTAGCCTGGACATTTTCCCAGAACTCTAAACTCATTTTCATTTGCCTGTGCCATGGATATTTGTCTCTTGGCAAACTCACCCTCCCAACACAACCAACACACACACACACAACACTTAATTCTCAAACCTACTCCCTTCTCCAGCTGCCATATTTCTGTTAATTACCATTTTCCATTCCCTTTATCTGATCATTACCATTCTTTCCCCTGTTTTTACTAATTATTCTCCCAGGCATCCAGACTCAAAACGTTAAGGTGAGCTTGGACCCCTCCCTGTCTTTGATCTTCAGATCCAACCAGCCACCAAACTGTTGATTCTTCCTTTACAGAGTCCCAAATACTCTCTCTTCCTGTAACTCCTGCCACTGCCACCTAGCTTTAGTTTCTCTCATGCCTGGACAACGGAAACAGTCTCTTTAATTGAACCAAAACTTCTGGCATCAGTTTTCCAAGTAGCAAAATGAAGACATCCTGCAGTTATTTATTTAATGCACATATAAAACAGGGCACAGTGATTGGTAAACAGTATGTGCTTCAGATATGGTAGTTATCCTGCCTACCAGCCTTTTAATCACATAACTTTCCTCTTCAAAATTCTCCAGCAGCTCTAAATTGCAAAAGAATGAACTCTAAATTCCTTAATCTGTTACCCAAGTCTTCCTAAATCTGGTCCCAATATATCTTATCTCCCAGTACTACACTAATCTCCCCACAGACTTCCTCTCTGTCCCTTTATGCTCCTGAGGCTCTTATACCTCCCACCTATCCTATGATTCTACCTTCCCACCCCAAATCTGACCTATCCTCAAAGGCCCTGCTCAAGTAATTCCCACTTCTTGAAGCTTTCCGAGGCCACTCCAAGTCACAGTGATCTCCTGCCCTCTTCTGAACACAATGCTTTTACTTACTCTTTACCAGTTCACTGATAAATGCCAACCAACAAATATACCTCACACTAATTATAAGGTGCCGGGAAAATACAAATACGAACAAATAGTTTCCTACCCACACAAAGTTTATAGGCAATTAAGAAAAGGGACCCACACAGGAAATGTCTTATATCAATGTGATGTCAACATTATTTTGTCCAAGTTATTTTCTATGACTTTTCATAAATATTTAAAACATCTCCATAATTAGATTTCTTGAATTCCTAGGCTCCATGTACTTCTTGATATGCTCCATGTACTTCTTTTTTTTTTTTTTTTTAAGATTTTATTTATTTATTTGAGAGAGAGAGAGAGAACATGAGAGAGGAGAAGGTCAGAGGGAGAAGCAGACTCCCCATGGAGCTGGGAGCCCGATGCGGGACTCGATCCTGGGACTCCGGGATCATGACCTAAGCCGAAGGCAGTCGCTTAACCAACTGAGCCACCCAGGCACCCTCCATGTACTTCTTAATATGCCGAAGGGCACCAAGTATATCTGGCCCATAGAAGATAATAAATACTTGATTTGCTTTCATTTCCAACTGTCAGAAGTATAAAATGGAAAATATCTGGAAATTTCTGGTAAAAAACAGAAATATTTAGAAGTTTCTAATAATAAAATAACACAGGCTGTTAGAGTCAACATTAAGTTTCTTACCTGTTCAAGCGCTCTAGGAAGGTCATTCACCCAGTGTAAACTAGAATATTAATAACATATTGGTTTTAGCTTAATTCATATAATTAATTGGTATAATTATCACTCCTCTAAAGAAAAGCCACCAAAAAGGTATTAATTTTGAAGTCTGAAATTGGATATCAAAATTCACTGATTGTTTTCACATAAATTTTAAAGCAAAAAATATTCCTAGGGGAAAACCTTCCTTCTGTCACACTAGAAAATGTGACAGTACTATAAATACTATACAGTGCTTAGAACTTAATTTAGTAAATCTCTTGCATTTTCTTTTGCCTCTATTCACCCCCTACCAGGCGTGGTGATATGTGATGGCAAGGATCATAGTCTCTGTAGAGTATGGTCATACTTTCCTGACAAAGGTGGCATCCTCTTATACTGACTTCCAGGATAGCATTGAATACCCACTTCAAACCACACTATGTTAAGCTCACATTTATCTTTCATAATGCTTTCTAACAATTATTAGATACTTTAAAAATTAAGAAGGTCATATCACAAGCTCTATCATACTTATGGGGAAACTGAAAGCAACAGAATTAGGTCCTTGCAAACAGCAAGCAGAAGAGCTAAAACTCACATTCTAACTCCCTGCCCAGGGCTCTTTCCCTTAGACCAACATTTTGTAATGTTTTCCATTTCATGATAGAATATACTTTTCTAAATTTGCTTAGCATACCTTTAAAAGCACGGAAGAAATTACAAACTCACTGAAGAAAACAGGTAGAGTACGACTCTCCCAGCCTGTCTGGGAATGAGGGGTTCCTGGGAGATAGGCCTTTCAGTGCTAACACTGGCAAAGTCTTGGGTGAACCACAGTGACTTGTCGCCCTAAAAACAGCTACCATAAGAGACTCCTAAACTCATGAAACAAACTGAGGGTGGCTGGGGGGTAGGGGCAGGTAGGGATAGAGTGGCTGGGTTATGGACATTGAGGAGGGTATGTGCTATGGTAAGTGCTGTGAAATATGTAAGCCTGAGGATTCACAGACATGTACCCTGGGGCAAATAATACATTATGTGTTAATTAAAAAATATAAATAAATTAACTAATTAATTTAAAAAAAGCTATCAAAAGGGCTGTGCTGACATGGAGAGCATGTTGAATTTTTGAAAGAAAATCTGACTATACAGTAAGATAGGGGAAATAAAACACAGACTATTACTGCTGAGTTGTTGGAAGATGGGATCCCCGTCCAGATTCATTTTTTTATTTCTCCAAAGCCTCTAGCTCAGAGCCTCATATATTATAATCTATTCAATAAATATTGATATGTTTGTGTAGTCGATGTGCAGGGACAGTAGGAAGCACAAATGAGAAAACATAACCTTAAGGACTATATTTCTGTGTGGAAGAAAAACTGAAGTTGAAGGAAATACTAGCTTTTCCTTATTTGCCAGGATGACTTTATAAAAGTGCTCTAATATTTGAATGTTGGAGCCAGTATACTCTTTCCAAATCCTGCCCCCATCAATATGGATACTAAATTATGTATACTGGGGAAGAAAACTCTTCTATCACAGATGAACTTTAGCAAATTGAAAAAAAGTTGTGGAGAAAGTTAAGGTACTATATCATATCATCTCCACTAAGGAGCATATAATTCATAATTCTTTACCACAGAAATCTTATAGTTTATAAAATAAGAAAACTGGTTTGTGACTTAAAAAAAATTACTAAGAATTTACTCCACTATTTTTTTCTTTACCCCATAATATTAAAACTGTACATCATAAATTATTTATTTATAACATACATTTTCAAGAAGTACAAATGGATTACCAACCTTAAACTGCTAACCACCAGGTCAAATGTATTTTCTCTGAAGGGAAGGAACTCTTCATCAGCTAAAACGCTGACAGTAGGAATTTCAATTTCTAAGATATTTTTCTAGTGGTTAAAAAATAAAAGTTCAAAATACATTCATATAGAATCTCAGTTACTAATGCAATCATTGTTAAATTTAAGTCAATGTTATATTTACTTGGCAGTTTCTATCCTTTCCAAAAAAAAAAGAGCCACAAAGAAGCTCAAGAAGTATTTCTTAAATGAGAACTAAGATAAGCCACAAAAACTGGCCAGTGGTTTGGGAAAATACATACAGGATACCTATCTCACACCAAAACAAATCTCAAAATGCTGGAAGTTTCAGTGGAGTAACTGAAGCCATAAAAGTACTAGACAAAAATATGGGTAAACATTTTTATACTCTTAGATGATAATACTTTAAACAAATGTGACTCAAAAGCCAGGAACTGTAATGGAAAAGACTGATCTATGTGATGATAAACTAATCAAAAACTTCTAAAAACCCATAAACAGTGTAAGCAACACACTTTGGAAAATATTTACAACATAGATGATGAAATTAGTATTCTTAAAAAACAAACCCTTAAAATTACCTAGAATAAGAACTCACTAAGGCAACAGTGCAGGTATAGGCACATCACAAAATTACTTACAAATTTATAAATTAAGAAATACCAAAAAAAAAAAGAAATACCAATAGCTCAAAAACATGAATAGCTGTTTGGCTGCATTAACAATCAAAGTACAAATAAAACTATCAAGAAGATTCTACTTTCTGCCTATCAAACTGACAAAGACAGAAACAATTGGCCCAGTGCTGCCAAAGATGAGAAAAAGTGCTTTCATATAATATTTTCTCTTTCTTTTTTTTAAAGATTATTTATTTATTTGACACAAGGAGAGAGAGAGAGAAAGGGAGGGAGGCAGAGCGAGAGAAGGAACACAAGCAAGGGGAGCAGGAGAGGGAGAAGCAGGCTTCCCGCTGAGCAGGGAGCCAGAAGCGGGGCTCAATCCCAAGACCCTGGGATTATGACCTGAGCTGAAGGCAGATACTTAATGACTGAGCCCTCCCAGGTGCCCCTTATTCTATCTCTCTAATGGCAGTCTGATGTATATCAAAAATTTAAAGATGAACATCAATGAATCTATAAATTCCACTACTAGGATATTATTTCCAGGGAGAAAAATAAATCAAATATACCAAGTTGCTTTATACAAAGATGTTCTTCACAGTATTGGTTATTAAGAAAATAGAAATGTAACTGTCCTTCAATAGAAAGTTAGCCAAATAAACCATGGAATATTCTTATATTGGAATACTATATAGCCATTTAAAAAGGTGGAATTTGTGTGTATATATATCATTTGTTGATATAAAAGAATGATACCCTGTGAAAAACATGGCATGTTACCATTATACCATCTATATAAAATTATATGTTGGGAGACAGTTATACATACAATCATACAGTTATACATGCAAAGGTGGAGATCAAAATATCACACATGATTGCCCCTGAATGTGGAACCAGGGATGATATTTTCTTTCCCCTTTACATTTCCTGTATTGTTTAATTCTTTATATGTGTTATATATAATCAGGAAAAACAAACAATAAAACTATTTTCATTTTGAAGGAAATAAAAATAAAAAACTAAAAATAAAACCAAAAAATCAGAAATCAATAGTGTTATAAAGCTACCTACCAAAGCATTTTCTGCAATGTCTACTTGGAAAAACTTTCCAACAGTTTCCTGCAATGAAATAAAGTTAATCAGATAATACAAAAACAAAAACTCACTGACAAAACAAAATAACTGCTGAAAGTCCTAAAGGAGAAAGTGGCAATCATAGAGTCATTTTTAGCTTTGTAAAGGTATTTTTCTGCAGTAAAACCAGTATGATAAATAATTAGCTTTAATAACATACAGTAAGTCACACGGATTTAAATATATGCAACCATGCCTACATTTAACATAAATTTAACTATATTTAATAAAATACATAACATAGGTGTGAGTAATTAACCTCTTCAGTTCACGCCACTGGATTAAGGCTGCTGTGTTAACTTTTCCACGCACAACATGCTGAGAGCTAGTCCCCACTCCTGGGCCACAAAAGACCTGGATGGTTTTCCTGCCTTTCGGTTGTTCATTCAAAGAGTTTACAAAGAGTAAAGACTTAACAAACACAGACACTCGGGGAGAAGGGGAGCTCACTGGTTTCATTTTCCCTGTTTAATCTCTCCTTTCTTTCTTCCAAGAGCCCTGCACCATTTTTTTTCCCAGAATAACACTTTCCACTATGCTCTTTTCTCTAGGATTCTGCTCCCCCCATCACCATTTCTATCAATCTTCCATCTCTACCTTCTGTGTCTCTTTCCCTTACCTTGAAACAGGCTTAAGCCTCCCAATCTCTCCTCACCTCTACCTTCTAGTTGTTCTGTTTGCAATCTACAACTTCAATTCTCAATGTCTTTCTCCTCAATTCTTGGTAAACTATTCCCACTTTCAGTGCTCTAACAACACTATTCACAAAGATTATTAACAACCTAATCAACTACAACAGCGTGTCTGCTCTCAGTCCTACTTTACTTGACCTCTTTGAAGTCCAGCACTGTTGGTGGTCTCCTAGAAACTTCTTCAGTACTTTCTACTCTGCTTCCCCTCCTTCTGATCCTTTCTACTTTATGCACACCCTCTTCTTAAAGAACTTCCTTGCCCACAACTTGAAAAGGGTACCCGATCATTACGTGGTCACTGCTGGTCAAGTGCAATTGGTGTGCAGGTGAATGTTTAACTATAGGTCTCAAAGAAAAAAAAAAAAGGTACCCTGAGTTGTAGTGTTTGCCAATTTCCATGGTTTAATTACTCTTCATTCTCCCACCCTCAAAAAGTTGTGGAAGGTTCTTTTTTATATGCTTCCCTGGTAAGCTTATATTCCTGTGGCTTCAGTTATTACATGACAGGCTTCCAAATGAAAGCAATAGCCTCCACTTAACCTTGTCTCACTTTATCCCCTTGCTAACCTTTGGCGATAAGTATTACTGCTCACATTTTACAGCAACTGAGGTCTGGAGAAGTTGGGTAACTGGTCCAGGGGTGTTTAGTCAGCAAGTGGCAGAGCTGAATTTGAAATCCCTATTTGTCCAAGCTCAAGTAAGTGCTCTTAACCTCAACACCCCAATTCCAGTTCCACATTTCCAACTACCTGTCAGACATTAACACTAATATAGTCCACTGTTACCTCAAATGCAACACATCTAAAATAGGAAATTCCCGGGCTCCTTGCCCCACTACGTCCCCTTTTTCCAGTCACTGAAGTAATAACTTCAAAGTTATCTTGCATTTATTCGTGCAATATTAACAAATCTTCATTGTGTATTCTAGGTATTGAGAATTTAGCAGTGACCATAAATGAGCAAGACTATGGAGTTTATGTTCCAGTAAGAAAAGACAGACACCAATTAAACAAACATACATCAGGTGCTAATAAATAAGTGCTGTGGAGATAAGTCAGGCAAATAGCCAGTGGAGAGTGGGGACCCTATTTTACAGAACAGTCAGGAAAGGAATCTTTGATGAAGAGTCATTTGAGCAAAGACTGAAAAAGATGAGGAAGTAAGCCACACAGGTATCTTGGGGAAGAATGGAGAACAAGTATAATGCAAAGCCCTGGCCAGTTTGAGAGACAGAGAGAAGGTTAGGGTTGCTGAAAAGTAATGAATGAGGGGAAGGACATAAAGTCAGATATATGTTAGGTAGCCAGATCACTGAGGGCCTTAAGGATTAAGACTCTGGATTATTACTGAATTAAAGGAGAAGCCAACAGTTCTGAGCAGAGGACTAGCAATGAAATGACTTGTGCTTTAAAAGAATTACTTTGCTGTGAGAATGGACTGAGGAGGGCAAAGGTAGAAGCAGGGAGGCCAGTAGGGAGGCTACTGCAGTACAGACCAATATGATAATAATGAAAGTAGTAGGAAGTGGTAGTTATGGATATATTTTGAAATCCAAGTAAGATTTGTTGACGGATTCAATGTGGGAGGGGAGGACACACAAGACGAATCAATGAATAAGTTTTCTGGCCTGAGCGACTAGAAGAATAGATTTGCCCTGCCCACAACAAGTGTTTCCGATACTTCTCACACCCCTATCCCACCACCCTGGCCCAAGTGTATGTTTTTTTGAAGTAGATTTAATATAGAAAGCCCACTTTAATCTGTGCCCAACACAGTGTCTCATATACAGGGGCTAAAATGATAAATGAATGCCTTTATTGTCTGAATTAGAAAAGGTAAAATAAAATGGTGTAAGCCTTAAAAAAGGTACTTACATACGATCACATAGAAACATTTCTAATTAAATGATAAAATTAATATTTTTCTCAGCTAAAAGATTAGCTTAATTACATTTTCCAAATGAATGTCAATCTGATTCTACTGTGAAGTATCAAAAACATTTGCACAGAATGGGAATGAAGAGCAACATATCCTATATAGATTTAAAAAAATTGTAAGTAGGAATCACTGTATAAAACAGATTGAAAAAAAGAAAACCCACTTTAAGAAAAAAATACTTAAGAGAAGACACAAAACACCCATTGGTTCACCATTTTAAAAAAATTCAGTGATTTTGATAAAATCTAAATATGATACACACTGAACTAAGGAAGACTTTCTTTAAAAATAGTCAATTTTATTTCTTAAAGTAAATTAAGTCATTGAATACATATACCTTATTCAAATGTTGTGCTATGTAACCTCTTCCACAACCAACATCCAAAGCAAGGGAAAAATTTCTAAAAAATAGACACAGATGTTATGTTTTGTCTGTAATAACACAGTCCACAAAACAATTACTAAAAACTAATTTTTCTTAAGTAAAAACATTTTAATGAACACAACTTTCAAAAAGTTACATCATCTCCCTTTTCTGCCTCACCTTATAAGCTGTTTCTACCAGAGAACAAGTCTTTCTGGTCCAGACATTCGCAGGACCTCACAGTCAACTGGCTTTCCATGAGGTTGCTCCATGATGTGGAGTCAAAGAACAAATTTAGTGGGGATATTTTAATTTAGTAATATATACAAATAAAGAATGAAAAGAAGCTAACGTAAATTAACATGAAAATATCAGCATACTTGTCACAAACTTAATTATCCCTTTTCCTCAAATTTGTCAAGGCAGCAGAAAACTTAAAAATCATCATGAAATACCATGAAATACTAATATGTTAAACTAAAAACAAAACAAAACACCAACTAAATAAATAGTAGCTAACTTTTATTGAAATCTTAGCAGGTTCAAAGCAATGTGCTAAGTGTTCAAAGTACGTCAACCCAAGGTCGCTCAACTAATAAGTAGTCAGAACTTGAATTCAGTTAGTCAGAATCCTGAACCAGAATTTTTTTTTTTTTTTTTTTACTAACATATAATGTATTATTTGCTTCAAGAGTACAGGTCTGTGAATCATCAGTCTTACACAATTCACAGCACTCACCAGAGCACATACCCTCCTCAATGTCCATCACCCAGCCACCCTATCCTTCCCCCACCACCCCCCAGCAACCTTCACTTTGTTTCCTGAGATTAAGACTCTCTTA
>CM052885.1:87758688-87800106 GCA_028534135.1 Potos flavus
AAAAAAAATTTTTTTTAAAGATTTTATTCATTTATTTGACAGAGAGACACAGCGAACAGCGAGAGAGGGAACACAACCAGGGGGAGTGAGAGTGGGGGAAGCAGGCTTCCCGTTGAGCAAGGAGCCTGATGTGGGGCTCGATCCAGGACCCTGGGATCATGAGTTGAGCCGAAGGCAGCCGCTTAACAGCTGAGCCACCCAGGCGCCCCCAAAATTTCTGTTAAGTAACTTTAGCATGAATTTTGCTGAGTTTATGGTTTTTTAAATCTATTTCATAGAAATTATATTTTTCCTGGACTTGAGGTCAAAATAAGTTGGATTCAATTTAATTGTGTCTACGTTTTCTTAATTTCTCCCTCCTTTAATATTTTTTGCAGTGATTCCACTAATAATGGCAAGAGACAGTGATGGTAATGAAAACTCTACAGGTGGTAAGATGTTTGACAAAGATGCTCTGGAGGAAGATTCAGAAAGTGCTAGTGAAATAGGTGATGAAGAATCTGAAGATGGAATTACAGGCACTGGTAGAACCTCAGCTGATGATGATGACGATGATGATGTTGATGATGATGTTGATGAAAGTGATGAGGAGGAAGATGAAGATGAGGATAGTGACAATGATGATGAAAGTGACAGTGGCCCTGATCTTGCGAGGGGTAAAGGAAATGTAGAAACTAGTTCTGAAGATGAAGAAGATATGGCAGATTTACTACCAGAGGACTCTGGTTTTGAGCATGCTTGGAGAGAATTAGATAAAGATGCTCCTCGGGCTGATGAGGTGAACTTTTGAATAAATAAGATTATTTGTGAAAAGCACAGTAAAAGTAGCTTTTATGGATGGTAGAATTGATGTCATTAAATTGAGTGGGAAAACCTTTATTGGTAAATAATGTTCTTAATGATTATTCTGATTGAAACTTTTTGATATAAAAAAACTTCATGATATGGAATGTAGCTATATAAATTAGATATTTGTCCAAGCACATAGAGATTAGTTAAAGAAATAATTAAAAGTCACATGAAAAAAAATTGTTTTTTGAAAAAAATTTTTTAAAGATTTTATTTATTTATTTGACAGAGAGACAGTGAGAGGAAACACAAGCAGGGGGCGTGGGAGAGCAAGAAGCAGGCTTCCTGCTGAGCAAGGAGCCTGATGTGGGACTAGATCCCAGGAGCCTGGGATCTTAACCTGAGCTGAAGGCAGACACATAATGACTGAGCCAGCCAGGCACCCCAGGTCACATGAAATTTTCGGAAGATACTTATTGTAGCTGATAGTTTATATTTCAGTTCCTACTGCACTATTAGAAATGCTATAGGGTAACATACTCAACCTCCATACTAATGCACGAATAGCAAAATAGCTTAACAAACTTGGTTGTTAAAAAATCAGCTGATTGGGATGCCTGGGTGACTCAGTTGGTTAAGCATCTGCCTTTGGCTCAGGTCATGATCCCAGGGTCTTGGGAATGGGTCCCATGTCGGGCTTCCTGCTTAGTGGGGAGCCCGTTTCTCCTTCTACCTGCTGCTTCCCCTGCTTGTACTCTCTATCTCTCTGGCAAATAAATAAATAAATAAAATCTTTAAAAAAAAAGAAGTCAGCTGATAATCAAGTTCTGATTCAAGAACTAACAACCTAGTAAGAGAAAGTGCTTATCTATCTGTTGACATTTTTACCATTGTGTGACTCAGCCGAAGTTTAATTTAACATATTGAAATAACTGAAATAAATACTATATTGGTGATTTCAGAATTTGGGGGAAAGAAGACATTTTTTTGTATATTTTGCCAGTGATAAGAATGATAGAGATTATGTAATATTTAACTTTTCTCATTTCTTAGGTTACACATCGATTAGCAGTTTGCAACATGGACTGGGACAGATTAAAAGCAAAAGATTTGCTAGCTCTGTTCAATTCATTTAAACCTAAAGGAGGTGTTATATTTTCTGTAAAGGTGAGAATTGATTTCATTTTGAAATATTTCCTAACTTTTTTTTTTTTTAAGATTTTTTATTTATTTGAGAGAGAGAGATCACATGTAGGCAGAGGGAGAGGAGGAAGCAGGCTCCCTGCTGAGCAGAGAGCCCGATGCGGGGCTCGATCCCAGGACCCTGAGATCATGACCTGAGCCGAAGGCAGAGGCTTTAACCCACTGAGCCACCCAGGCGCCCCGTATTTCCTAACATTTTAAGTTTACTTTTTTTTTAAGTCATAGTTTTCCTTTTAAGGAAAATAATCTGGCAGTTGTCTGGTATAGTTAGGCACAAAACTTGTAGAATAAGTATAAAAAAAAGGAAGAGGTAAAATTACTGCTCTTGATGGGTTATGTGATTGTTTGTATTTTAAAAACCTAAAGAAATCAATTGAAAAGCTATTATAAAGCTGAATAAAGGGCAAAGTAAAAAAAATATTTTTTTAATTGCATTCTTCAATTCTTAACCAATTAAGAAAAATCTATTTTTGCTAGCAGCAGAAATGTAAAATCCTTGGGAATTACCTTAAACATATATGACATATATGAAGTAAACTATAACACTGGATAAATTTGAAAAGCTTAAATAAATGTTGAGATACCATATTTCTGGAGAGCAAGCATAGTGATTAAGAATTTAGGCTTTGCAGTATGACAGACCCACATTCAAATCTTGATTCTGATACGTGCCATGTGATCTTGGGCATTTTATTAATTTCTCAGATGTATTCTCTCACCTGACAAGTGGATATAACAATAGCATTTCCTAGGGTAGTTGTAAGGATGAAATGAAAAGAAGCTCACACTAAGTATTTAGTACAGTGCCAGAAACAGCTCTAAATTATTGTTCTGTTTAAGTATTTAAAGATGTCACTTCTATAGTTTTACTCTAGTTTCAGTCATAATCTCAGTTCAAATCAAAGAAAAAAGATACCAGTAATCATCTAAAAGAATAAATAAGTGAGAATGACTAATAAATTTTTAGGAAAACATACCAGTGTAAAAGAATTCGCTCTGTCAGGTACAACATGTGAACATTTTATATTGCTACAAGAGTTAACAAGTTTGGGTAAAAATGGAAAGACAAATTGATGGAATGAAATAGGTAAATAGAAGAGTTCATATTATAATACAGACCAACATAAGCTTGAATACCTGGCATTGGGACAAATGAGTGAGTCTTTGTATAAAGAGCTTAGTTCAGATCTTTACCTCATCATAGTCCAAAATAAACTCCAGATAAAGTAAGGAAAAAAAATTAAAACTCAAACCACAGAAACAGAATGAAATAGGATTGTATTTTTATTAAATCTTGTGTTTCAGGAAATGCATAGTAAGAATTTCTAGACTTAGAAAAACAGAATCAACAGATGCGACTACATATGTATTTAAAACTTACATCAAAAACTATTGCCACTCAAATTAGTAAGGAAAACTCAAATCCCCTATTTGATAAATTGCATATTGCAGAGAACTCAGAAAAGCATGTATTGGTTAGCAAAAATATATTAAGCCCAGTAGTGTCAAAACAATACAAATTGGAGCGCCTGGGTGGCTCAGTGGGTTAAAGCCTCTGCCTTCGGCTCAGGTCATGATCTCAGGGTCCTGGGATTGAGCCCCGCATCGGGCTCTCTGCTCAGCAGGGAGCCTGCTTCTCCCTCTCTCTCTGCCTGCCTCTCTGCCTACTTGTGATCTCTCTGTTAAATGAATAAATAAAATCTTTAAATACATATATGTATATATAAAACAATACAAATTAATAGTTATATTTTTTCTCAAAAGTAGCCAACATACAAAATTACCAAATCCCAATGAGGGTGAATCCTTTTTCTTTTACCAAGACCCTCTAAACTTGTTTGATAAGATTATTATTAGTTCTTTTCTATTTCAAGTATTTCTTAAGAGAAAGCATCGGATAAATGATATGACTTAAGAGAGAAAACAAAATTGTTTTTCTTTATGTTTTATATACTTCTTTAATCTTTTTTGTATATTTTGTGTCAACTATTTAGTCATTGTGTGTGTGTGTGTGTGTGTGTGTGTGTGTGTGTGTTTAAGTTCCTTGAGCACTTAGACTCTTGTTTTGCTTTTCTTAATTTTTCGTTTGGATCCCAGGACCATCTTGTCCCAGTTGATATATGCAGGAGATAATTCTATTTTTGTTCTCAAGCTCCTCATCTGTGACTCTTCAGTGAAAACTATTTTTAAGGAGATTCCTCAGGGTGTTTTAGCTTCCTGTAGTAGGTTTGGAAGTGAGTCATCCTTACTGTTTTCATCGAGTTCACTTGTAATTCTCAGAATTCCTGACCTTGACAGGTCTGGATGTTGTAAGAAAAGTGAAGTATAAATTACATTGATCTTATTTTTTGTGTGTTTAGATATATCCTTCGGAGTTTGGAAAGGAGAGGATGAAGGAAGAGCAAGTTCAAGGACCAGTAGAGTTATTAAGTATTCCTGAAGATGCCCCTGAAAAGGACTGGTATTAACCTGTTACAGAAAATAAAACTAAATCTCATAAGTTCATGTCACTAACTCAGAATTTTGGTCACTTTAATGAGATTAAAGTTTATGTTGTGCCTGCCTTTCATGGGTAAAACAAGTTGCAAAGCAGATTAAAGTCTATCAGAAGTGGCACACTATTCCAACAGCCTTTTGTGTGTATATTCATATTTCTCTTTTCACAAAAACAATTATTGCAGTTTTGAAAAACATTTCATGATTAGACTGATTTAGGGTTCTCAGCCTCCTTGCTCTTAGTAAGTTTTGGTTTTTTCCTGAGATATTGCTTTCCATATATGTGGCACTGAAACCCTTTTTGCCTTTGAAATATATAACTTTTTTTTAATTTGAGGATTAAATAAAAGAATAATGATAACAATTTTTATCATTATAATGTATAGAAAAAAATTTAAGGTAGTTTTTAAACCACTAGGTGGAGCTATATGTGCACATAATAAAAATGGTGGTTAAATAGATTGGTGGCAGAACAGCCAATGAAGACCCAATGAAGACCAATGAAATTAAACTTACAACCATTTAGACTTGACAACACATAAATCTGGAATAAACATTTTCAAGATTAGGAATTTCTTTGTACTTAGAGCTAATGTTTTCCTAGCATATTTATTTTATAATACAGTGATCTTGTTCAGGAGTTTTACTTGAGAGACTATATGTGGTAGCAAAACAAAAAAATGACTATTCAAGAGTTAAAATTATGAGTAAGCATATGTTATTCTCACATGCTCCTTTTCTAGATACTAAAAATTTCAATCAAAATATAGTCTGTACTTTGTCAGAATAATAAATCGAGCTTAAATATTTAATGCCCATAAAGGTAGAATCAGGAAGGAAAGATGGATTGGAATGAAGGCTAGGTTGTAATATATTTTTCTTGAAATAATCACATTTGTTTTTTAAAGGAAAATAGGTATTTGTGTTCCATTAAGTAAGCTTAATGAGTTTTCTACCTTTTAGGACTTCTAGAGAAAAATTGAGAGATTATCAATTCAAACGACTCAAATACTATTATGCAGTAGTAGACTGTGATTCTCCTGAAACAGCCAGTAAAATTTATGAGGATTGCGATGGCCTGGAATTCGAAAGTAGTTGTTCATTCATAGATTTAAGGTAATCCAGTATGTGTCTTTCCAGTTTTATCTTGTAGCACAATATGATTGTAGGAAGTAAGATATTAGACTGGCAGTGTTTTCTGTTGTTTCACATTGTAAAAGAGGATTTTTTGCTTTAAGTGAACTCTGTCCTATGGAACATCACTCTTAACAAGGAAAACTATAATGAGAAAATGCTAAAGTGTTGTGTATGAGTCACTCCACATTTATATCCTGAATTTCAAATATATTGGCTATGTTTTTAGGATAATGGCTTATATGCAGTGATATTTCTTTTCCAACTCTCTTTTAGAACTAGGAACCAGGTGAATTAACTTTAAAAAAAGCATTGAGGTGGGGGCAAACGAATTTCCTAATAAACTGGTTCCTCTAGACGTGTGCTGTCTAATACAGTTGTTACTAGTCATATCTGACTATTTAATTAAAATTTTTAAAAATTTTAAATTTATTCATTTGCTTCATCACTAGACACATTTGAAGTACTTACTGGCCATATGTTGGACAGAGCAGGTACAGAACATTGCTATCATCACAGAAAGTTCCATTGGATGGTGCTGCTCTAAATGCTCAGTGAATGGATGGTGTTGCTGGCATTGTCTTCAGACTTGGGCATTATTTTCACCCCATGCTCAGGTTTCACTGGCCCAAAGCTAAAAAACCTTAAATGGTGATAAATGTCAGTTCTGAGGAAACAGGAAGCTGAACTACGATACCATTTTATCATTAGTCTAGTGCTTTTGATCCCAGTAAATCATTCTTCTATGACACTTTGAATAGAAATCAGTTCTTTGTATCCAGGTTTGTGAGAGGCTTTGTTCTCAAAATGAAATATTTCCGAAAAAAATGCATCATTTCATAGTGCCTGACTTTCATATTTCAAAGGCATTTGAACTGGTAGAAAAATACAAATAAAGATTTTTGAATTGATAATTTGAGGTAAGATTTTAGTATGCTTTCTTTTATAACAAGAAAGGCTTATCTCATCAGACAAATATTTCTCTTTTCTGTTAACAATTCAATAGGAGGTATTTGTTTTGAATGTTTAGTAGGTACCAAACGTTTGTTAGAATGTCAAACTCTTTGGATTTCATGAATTCATGTTAACATGTTCTTTTCAGAATCATTTTGTTCTCTCTGTTTCCTTTTTGGGACATTTCCATGCAATGTTAGAATAAGCTCTGGCAGGCCTAGAAAATAAGATCAATGAGCATGGAAAAAATTTACATTCCCTGTTTTATTTTGTTAAACATAACATCAGAAAATAAAATTGAGTTTTCTACTACCATCCAATTATCTAGAAACTTTTTTATCTGCCCTAAAATATAAATGCATGCATATTAATAACATTTAAAAATATTGATTTCAGATCTTTTTCTTCTAGTGAGTCTTTGTAAAAGTATTGCTGGAGAAAGATATCATATAAACCTAATGAGCCTTAATTACCTGTTTCTTCCCCTCAGAATCATTTTTGGTGGATTATAGAGCATATGCTTTTTGTGTGTATTGGACCAAAATCTTCTTATATAAATTACAAAACCTAAATATATTTACCATGGGTTATTTAACTCTGCTTTTTCACCCTATGTTTTAGCCTGATGCCTAAGCATTGTCAGACAATTACAGTGGTTAATGTACGTCTAACAGCTAATTATTTGTGAAAATAATTACAAATTATCTTTGTAAGATAAGATTATGAAGGTTTTTTAGTCTTAAAGAATCCACCTTAAGCTTTTTCCTTATTTTCAGTGACACCTTATGTGTCTGATACTTTACATTCAGAACACTTATCTACTACTAATTCTATTTGATCTTCAGAATATCATATAGCAAGCAAAGAGTGTGCTATCAGGAATCTAGGTCTTTTTGAAACATGAGGGACCCGTGTGTGTTTGCACCTGACTCATATTAACTGACTCCCAACACAGGGTTTCTACCTACAGAGTTCACTCAAATTTAGTGGAATTACAGATTTATAGTTCGTGAATTTCAGAAATTTTGTGCCAAGGTTATTTCTAACATTGTTTGCCCCATCTACATGTGCGTTCTATAGAAACTTTTATATGGTATGTATGTATAAACTATAACTAATTAGAAGAGAACCCATACTCTCGTTGTTTATCACTACAGCATATGTTTAAATAAATTTATTTATTTTTCTTTGCTTCTTAGGTTTATACCAGATGATACTACTTTTGATGATGAGCCCAAGGACGTAGCCTCAGAAGTGGATTTAACAGCATATAAACCAAAATATTTCACATCTGCTGCGATGGGAACATCAACGGTATCTCTTAACTTTTAAAAATGTATAGCTGGACTTTTGCTTTCAAAAAAGAATTTGTGTAGTATTTACTTATAGCATCTTCAGAAATGGAAAGTATTCAAAATTTTAATGCACAAATACAAATAGAAGTGAGACACAAGTGTATTTGCATTTTTATCTACCACATCTGTTTGAACTATTTTCAGATTTTTGTTATGCCTTTAAGCTTGAGTCAATACCTGCAAATGTTTCTTTTTTTCCTCTATCTTTCCCATATATTCTTATTCATTAGGTTTTTTAATAAGTAATATGTCAGTTATTAATATCCTAAGGAGTGGGGGAAGGAGGTAACAGATGACCTCAAATCACAGTTAAAACCAGTGGAAATTTTAAATAGGAACACATTTTTTCCTGCAGATATGATCCAAAATTATAAAAACAATTGAAGTTAGAATAATTCAGGAGTATGAGCTGTCACATTATTGCTTAGTAATGAACAGCCAGAAGATTTCTATTGAATTAATTTGTCACTTAGCTGCCTACCTTCTCTCTTCTCCTCACATAAACCTTCTGCCCACAGATAGACTCTGCAGGAACCACACAGATTTCCCATTGCCTTTTCTATGACAGACCACTGTGCTTTTCTGAGGATAGGCTAGTGGTAGAGAGAGCTACTGTATCTGTCACCTCCATGCTGTGTTGGGTACTGTGTGGCCTTAATTAGTTACTGAGTATGGTAAAACCCCACCGTTACGCAATAAGTGAGGTTTAAAAGATTCAGTAACATAAAATATAGGGTCAGGTTATTTTCAAGACTGAAAAATGACTGAGGCAAGTCTGTCCAGACAGCCATTCTGGAACTCTAGGGTCCGGCCATACCATCCACATATGTCCCAGTTCCAGCAGCAGTTTGATGGTTATCACTCAGGCAAATTATCAGAATAGGGATAAATTGACTGACTAATTAGAACTTCTAAGGTAGTGGCAGCTATCTTAAAGATTCCCTTGGTTAATTGGTGCCCATTTTGTTGTCCTGATCTGAGGAGATTAGACTGAGGAAAAAAAACAAGGGTGGGGGACCCACCCTGTGATGAAGCTAAAACTTCTGACAATACCGTCTCTGAGAATGGGGGCAGCATGGAGGACAGGAGCCAAACCAGTCATGTTATAAATGAATTTCTGTATCACTGGGGTTTACTGTACTTCCAGCTGGTAGATGCCTTTCTTATCAGTAGCTCTTAATCTTTTTTGGAAAAGGGACCCTACTGAAATTCTGTTGAAAGCTTTATGAATAGATTTTGTGTAGTTTGTAGACCTCCTGAAATACTTAGAACTTCAGGTGAAAAACATGTTTTTGTTGATTCATGTTAACTTTTTCACAGTGTATTTTATTTCTTTTCCCTACAATTAATTGACACACTGGTGAATTTTTATTCCTAATATTAGAGTAGCTTGCATATAGCAGAGAGTTAAGATATGGATATGGTTCCTCTTTCATAAGTAAAATACTTTCTATTATGCATGTCATTAATTATTTGTTTTAGCATGTCTTTTTTAGCTTACATCCACAGTAGTGATAAATATTCTGTGAGTAAGTGTTACTGACACTTCTGTTTTTATTTGTTTTATTGGTGAAAGGTGGAGATCACTTGGGATGAGACTGATCACGAAAGAATTACAACACTCAACAGGAAGTTTAAAAAGGAAGAGCTCTTGGACATGGATTTTCAAGCCTACTTAGCTTCCTCTAGTGAGGATGAAGAAGAGATAGAAGAGGAGCTATGGGGTACTTGTTAATTTTCTGATATTTTACATTTGTAAGCATTTAGACTATGCCTAATCTAGGCTCGTTAATGGAAATATGTCTTTGGTGGTAGCTTAAAAGGGAGTGCCAAGCTAATTTTTAAGCTGTCTACACCTGTAAATAGTATTTGAAATTTTTTATTTAGAGATATTTTTTTAGTCTGAATTTCTTTTCTTTTTTTTTTCTTAATTAATATATAATGTATTATTTGCCCCAGGGTACATGTCTGTGAATCATCAGGCTTACTTAGTCTGAATTTCTTTAACCACGAATATTTTTTTGTTTAAAACTGTTACCAAACAAAAAAAAGCCTGGCCTTTTAGATTTGTCCTGATTCATATAGTTTTGCAGTCTCTTAACAAACTAGTAAAATGCCCTATTACCCCTCCTTTTTTTTTAAAAAAAACTAAGAGATCTTTATGGATTGACTGACTTTTTTTTTTTAAGATTTATTTTTTTTTTTAAGAAAAGATTTATTTATTTATTTTAGGTAGAGAGCACAAGCGGGAGGGACAGAGGGAAAGGGAGAGAGAATCCCAAGCAGACTATCATAGCCCTGAGATCATGACCTGAGCTGAATCCAAGAGCTGGATGCTTAACAAACTGCGCCACACAGGTGCCCAAATTAATTGAATATTTTTTATATCCCTTTTCTCTTCAAATAGTTTAGAGAGTAGACTCTGTTTCTGTTCATTTAGTAATTATCCTAGAAATTGTGACTTGCATTCTTAATTTACTAAGGTCTAATGGTAATTAATATTTTTACCCTCCTAAATAATACAGGGAATTTAAAAAAATCTCTCATGCTATCCTGTGTATTGTAATTCTATTTTTTTGTAAGTTCTATGGGCTATTAATATTTAAACTGCCTTATTTTCCAGATTTTCTCCACTTTCTTTGCTCCTTATTCTTTCTTAAATCTCATACTTCTATCTAGGATCATTTTCCTTCTACCTAATGTATATCCTTGATCAATTCTGGTAGTATTTGCTGGTGTCAAACTTTCTTGAGTTTTAGTATAAAAATGTCCCTATTTTGCTTTCATTTGTGAAAGATATTTTCACTAGCAAAAAAAAAAAATTGTAGGTGGGAAGTCTAATGATAATATCCTACAGACTTGTAGTTTCATTGTTGTTTTTGAGAAATCAGTTGTCTTTTTTTTTCAGTCTTTTGAAGATTATCTGAATTTCTGAATTTCTTTTTTCTTTGACTGCTTTTAAAGTTGTTTTTTTTTTTTTCCCTTTTTTTGGTCTTTCTGCAGTTTTGCCATAGATAGTAGATTTCTTTTTATTTCTGTGCTTGGGGTCTGTTGGGTTTCTTGCCTTATGTCATGGTATCTTTCATCAGTTTTGGAATTTTCTCAGCCATTATCTAATCACATATTTCTTCTACCTGTCCTTCTGGGATTCCAAGTAAGCATATATATTATTTCTTTCCACTATAACTTCCATCTTGCTACTCTCATATACTTCTTAATCTGTTGTCTCTCTGCTGTGTTCTGGATATTTTCTTTTGACCTATATTCCAGTTCACTAATTTGCTTTTCAGCAGTGTTGAATCTGTTGATAGGCCTATCCACTGAGTTCCTAATTTTTGTTATTGTATTTTTCACTTCTAAAAGTCCTATTTGGCTATTTTTCAAATCAGCAATATCACTTTTTATAATTTTCTATCCATTGCAGATATTTTCAACCCTTATCTCTATAAATGGTATAAGCATGTTTTTATAGTCTGTGTCTGATAATTTCAGTATTTTAAGTCTTGGGTTCATTTTTGTTACTTTACAAGATATTTCTCCTTTGTTTATTTGTATATGTGGTTAACTTTGTGTGCTAATTTGATAGTTGAGATGAGTATCTGATCAGAGTGAACTTTCATTTACTCTGGTCATTCTAGGACTACATTACTCCCAAGTTTTAAGGCTTCAGGTTCCTTGGACTTTGTGGGTGATACAAGTCTTCAGGAGGGCTGGTTTCCTTCTGGTTGGCTTCTACCCTAATTGTATATCCTTCTGGGTTCCTGCTTAAAATGGACATAGTAGTTGAAATCTCCTCTTCTCTGGTAACGTTTGTCCTCTTGGCCCTGCCAGGCTGCCAAGACTAGTTTAGTTTCATAGCTGTTTCTTCTGTGGATCAGTAAATGTTCTCAGGAAAAAATAAATCTTGAATATAGATCAACTCCCTGGGGCTCCCTTCTTGATTTTGACTTGGTAATTTTTTACTAATTTATCAGTTCTTTGAAGTTTGTTTTTTTTTCCTTTTTTTAAACCCATTGAAGATTTTAAAAATATTTCATCCAACTTGATATCCTTGGTGGAAAGGTTGGTCTGAAGTATCTAGCTTGCCATGAATGGAAGCAGAAGTTCTCAAATTATCTATGTTTTATTTAAAAATTTGTTTTGATGATTGAAATGATCAATGGTATATTTTCTAATTGTATATGCTATTTGCCTAAAATAACTCATTTTTTAAAAATAGAAGCAAAAAAACATCTTTTTTCCTCCCTGTGGTCTGGCTCTGTATGGAAATGGTTGCTTGATTGTAATTTCTTATCAGTTTTTGGTTGATGCTGTCTCCCTGATATATTCACATCTTCATTTATCTATCTAATAGAATTCCCAGTCATGCAAAATTGTGTAAGAGGTTTAATGCTGACAACAAATACCATAAATGTTAAGCATAAGTATTTTAAATTAGCAGTCATGAATATTCTTGCTTTTATTTATAGCTTAATATTTTTCATAGCTGTCTTTTGGTTTTCCTTTTGTATATTTTTTTTTTTTTTTTAAAGAATTTATTTATTTATTTGTCAGAGAGAGAGATCACAAGTAGGCAGAGAGGCAGGCAGAGGCAGAGGGAGAAGCAGGCTCCCCGCTGAGCAAGGAGCCCGATGTGGGACTCGATCCCAGGACCCTGGGATCATTACCCGAGCCGAAGCAGCCGCTTAACCAACTGAGCCACCCAGGCGTCCCTATATGTGTTATTTTTATGACCTAAACATCAAATTAAATAAAATTCTTCTTTAGTATTAACATAGGACCACTAATTCTTAACTTTCTTAGGTCCTGTGATTGGCCTGTCATCGTTTTTTTAGACTACTGAAGACACTGCATCATTTTTCTGAGTTTTTCATAAAGTGCTACTCTTGAACTATGTTCTACACATGGAATGGAAAATTATGCTTAATCATTCTAGTTTCTTTGTTCAGACAGCTCATATTAATAAAACCACATAATTTCTTAGGTATTTAATAGTCTTTGAAAAAGTATGATTTGCAAGAGTAGTTATGTTGGGCACAAAAGCCTTCTCATTTTTTTTAAGGCCTCAGTGGCTGTCGCTTGTTAACGTTTGGGCTTTCCAAATAGTTGAGTGACCATTTTATTTCTAGTGTGCCCAGAAGAGCTAAGCCCTTTTTTCAAATAGCCTTTGAAATACATATATTGATTTATCTATATATTCTTTTTATTCATAATGCCTATATGGTCATTTAGCACTTTCCAAAAATTCTGATAGTTTTTCTTCATTAGTAGCTCTAGATTAAAGGAAAGAAGAGAACATGTATACTTGTGAAGAGTGGCTGTATGTTAACAGTTTTCTTTGATTGGTTTGGGAGAACTGATGTAAATTTTAAAATGCCATTATTGGCATTTGGGCAAAAATGTATTAATTTGTCAATATATTCTTAAGATCTTGGGCCCTTCGGTTTCAAAGCCTGAGTTTACCACATAGTAGAGTTATATAGATTAGGTTTCCTAAGCCCTTGTGCTTTTCTTTCCATAGCTATGAAATGAGGATAATAATAATACCTGGCTTATAGTTGGAAAGATTGAGTTAATGTTCATAAAGTGCTTAGCATACTACCCCATATCATATATTTTATTTCTAAAACTTTAAGAATTAATGGTTTTTTGTTTGAAATATACTACTCATTAAGTTTTAAAAGCATGCATTTTTTTTCCATATTTTAATTGATTGCCGGCTTACTTTAATCTGTAATTTAGTGCCTCTGATAGATACATTAGTATATTTGAATGCCTTAGAGTTACTAGATGTTCCTGGTGTTCATAAAAGATCATTGCAGGGCTTCTTATTGTTGGGATTATTTTTTTCATTCCTTATATAGTATTAAGGCTTTTACAAAGTATTGTCCTTGAATTGGAAAGAAACAGACATACATGAGTTATCCCTCATTTTAGAGCTTCAGAAAGTAAAATTTTAATACTGGAAAAAATCAATTTAAAGTAGGCCATCAGACTTACCACTAAAATTTCAACCTGGAAGGAGCTTGCTTCTAATTATGTTTTCAGAAGTAAGCTTTTAATAGAAAGAAATACATTGCCATTTTGTTAATGTGTTCCTGATGTTTTATCCATTGAATTATGGGATACATGACAGAATTCCATCCAACATTATTTTTGTGGCACAAAGCACAAACAGGAAAAAAATGAATTTCAGCTGTTTGAGTGAAAATATAAAAGTGTGATAGGATGGAAAGAATGTCCTGGACTATTTTTTTATTCATTTAGAGAAAAAAACTATGAAAACATTTACTTAACCAGTGCTTTTTCCATGTCACCTTTTTTAAGATGTGAGGACAATCTTAACATTGATGTTTGACAGCTAAATACTTAATGATGTTAGATATTTTTAGTGACCAGTTAGCCATAGCTTATAGAAGAGAGGGTCTTCATTATGCTGCTTCTAAATTTTCCTCTACCAGGGACATTTAGTCAATTCAATAAGTGTGTATGTTTTGCATTAAAACCCAGGTTCTCAATTTATGTTTTTGACTTGGAAAGTTACAGTGGAAATACAGAGCAAACAAGCTTTTCACGTATTAGTTTTGTTTGGTATTTGTTGCTCATGAATTTTATATCGTTCCTTTGTATCCTAATTATTTTTATAAAATTAGGAAATGGAAATGTGGATGTTTTTCCACACAGGGATACTAGTTCAATTAATTTCTAATTTATTCACTTTTATTCTCTGTGTGTTAAAGAGATCCTGAGAGTTAGCATACTTTTATTCACCATCAAATGGAAAAGACTCATAATTGTTTGTTTTGGATTTCAAGGAGCTTCCTTTATCTGCTTCTTGAGCATAAATACTTAAATCCATGTACCAAATGCATCCCAACAATATTCAGCCTCCTTTTAGTGACCATAACATTTTAAAGCCAGTGTGCAGATGGTGGAAGACATAAAGAGGGATAAGTGCTGTTTCTCCTGTCTTGTTTCTAGGGAAGAGACAGTCCAAAGATGTTGCATATCTATAAAATTATTTTGAAACATGAATTTTAATAAAAAGGGAGATTCCCGATATCCTGCTTAGACAGTGCTAACTTATATTCCAATTGATTTTTGTTATAAACAACACCAAATGCTTTCATCTAATTCATTTAATATTAAGAAGTTTGAATGGTGCCTGGGTGGCTCAGTTGTTAAGTGTCTGCCTTCGGTTTGGGTTGTGATCCCAGAGTGCTGGGATCGAGCCCCGCATCGGGCTCCCTGCTCAGCGGGAGGCCTGCCTCTCCCTCTCCCACTCCACCTGCTTGTGTTCCCTTTCTCGATCTCTCTCTCTCTGTCAAATAAATAAATAAACTCTTTAAAAAAAAGTTTATCTGATTTTGATATTCTGTTGCATTTTATCTGACAGCATCTTTTAGAAGGTGCTATAGTGACTGAGATTTAAATACTGGATTTAAAAGTCAATTATTTCTAAAAAATAAAAAATAAAAAAATAAAAGTCAATTATTTCTGTGTACTAAATGAAATTGATTTTTTTATCAGGTGATGATAAAGTCAGTGTGGAAGAAGAGGGGAAAACAAAGAAAAGTCAGAAGGATGATGAAGAACAAATTGCTAAATACAGGCAGCTCTTGCAGGTTATTCAAGAAAAAGAAAAGAAAGGCAAAGAAAATGATATGGAAATGGAAATTAAGTGGGTTCCAGGTAAGAATTAGATACTCATTAAATGTTCACTTGTTTTTCTTCATTTCGAGATGTTGAGTGCATTTTAGGTATGAAGGAAAAGAATATTAACTCTTACAAACATAAGCCTAAAAAAAATCTTGTTCGCCAGGAATATTTCGGTGAGGAAGTTAACATGATATTTGCATACATCATTTAATTCACTTAAGAGCTAGTGTTTTAAACTCTTGCCAGTTTATTCTTAATTGGTTCCTTTGATTTACTAACTACAAATTATTTCTGTCCATTTATGAAGGTAGACCTTTCCTAGGTTTGATTCCAGTATTCGCAGAATATACAAACTTGAATCCAGGCACCATGCATTCTAAGATCATTAAACTTCTTTTTAAAATGTGTAATTCATAAGTGAACTTTTCTCCCACAACTTCTTAATAATAATAATAATAATAAACTTTAATTACAAAGGTTTCACTAGCACAAAATATGTAATATATAGTTTTCCATCTCAGTTTTGCTGTGAAGAGTCAAAGAAATACAGCATCGTAAGTGATTCTTATAACTGCCTTGAAGGGTTCCACAAATTTTTTTTAAAGTAGTACAGTACTAATTAAAACCATGTCAAAGCTAAGCAAAGATAAAAGCTACTATAAATGAGAATTATTTTCTAGCATACCCATTTTTTCAGCAACCCGAGCAAAGCAGCATGTACCCTTGGAACCAATATTGGTTTTGGAGATTACTGCTGCTTATGTACATGTATATCTTTTTTGAAAATCTCAGTATAGATAACATATGGTGTTACATTCATTTCCAGTGTACAACATACATGTATATCTTTTAAAACTAGGTGGAATTTTTGACCAGGATTCAGTTCTTTTGTCACAATTCATCTCTAGATGAAAGAATACTAACAACTTGTAAGAATATCCTTGCTAAAAATTAAGTGTTCTATATTCAGTTATATCTGTTTTTTACAACTAGTATGTTTATTCACTAGGAATAAAATGTTTGCATAGATTTTTATTTGGGGCCATATTTTGATATTTGAGAGTTGATTGACTATTTTAATTTTCTGGAGTGGAGTCGTCCCCTGCATATTCCTATAGGAAGGTGGTACTATGTTGTAGTCCATTTCTTTTAAGTGTTTGTCTTTTGTAGGAAGTGGTGGTGAGAAAAAATGAAATTTAGTAGTGTTATCATCTGAACGATGGTTGGGAGAACTCAGTTCAGCCGAGAGAGGAAAAGTCTAAAAAGTGACTTACTAGTTATTTTCAAGTATTTGCAGAATGAATATATTAATGAAAGCTTCATTACTCTTATTACATCAGAAGTCAGTATTTTTGCCAGTAAGTCAAAGTTGAAGGAAAATACAGTTCAGTGTAATATTAAGAGGAATTCTCTTCATCATTAGAATTGTCCAGCGAAAAATCAGAGACGCTACTTTAAGGGGTTGGATGCCCTTTTCAGTAAGTCTCGCAACACAGTGATATTACCATATCACCCAGGGATGTTTGTGAAGCCATATTTTACTTGAGGTCCTTTACTTCATGATTCCAAGGAATGTTGAATTCTGTCTTTTAAGTCAAGTAGGTTGTAATTGCAGTTTAATCTTAGAATGAGCTCAATGAATGAAGATTTTTTTTTTAAGATTTATTTATTTTTGAGAGAGAGAGAGGGAGTGCACGCATGTGCTAATGGGTAGAGAGGGAGATGAAGAGGGAGGGCAAAAATCTCAAGCAGAGCAAAAATCCCTGCTGAGCACAAAGCCCTAGCAGGGCTCAATCCCATGACTTATGACCTGAGCTGAAACCAAGAGTCGGATCTTTAACTGACTCAGCCACCCAGGTACCCCCAAATGAAGATATTTTAAATAAACACTTTTTTTTTAAAAAAGATTTTATTTATTTGACAGAGCACAAGTAGGGGGAGCAGCAAGCAGAGAGAGAGGGAGAAGCAGGCTCCCTGCTGAGCAGAGATCCTGACTTGGGGCTGGATCCCAGAACCCTGGGATCGTGGCCTCAGCCGAAGGCAGATGTCCAACCAACTGAACCACCCAAGTGCCCCTTAAATAAACACTTTAAACTGAAGTATTCAATTGACTGACAAGGCAGATTTATAATAAACTTGATTGAGAAGTTTTATAGCTAATATTTCAGCTTTATCAAGTGAACCAGGTCAACCCTTTGTCTATAGTAATACAGTTATATACGGAAAATACAAAAAAGTGATAATTATACTTGTATTTATAACTGGAAGATGTAAGCAATACAGTTTTCCTGAGATTAACCTCACTTGGTCGTAGTATACTACTTTTTTTATGTATTCACGGATTCAATTTAGTAATATTTTGTTAAAGATTTTTGCACCTGTGTTAAATGGTGAGTATTTGTCTAGTGTTTTTGTTTCTTGCAGTGTCCTTGGTTTTTGGTGTCAGAGTAATGCTGACCTCCTGAAATGAATTGTGAACTGTTCCCTTTTCTATTTAGCAGTACTTTTATCTTGACTTTAATTTCCAGATACAATATTGTCACAGAAAATATTTTGAAAATGAAAAATTATCATTTGTAATTCCACTACCTTGATTTAGCCACTGAATGGTTAGTTGGATTGATTTATCATTTCTCTGTTGTTAAATACTTAATCATATTTCTAATCTTTCATTGCCATAGACTTATGGCTGTTGGGAAGAAATGTGACTGAAGGCCATTAGCAATCTCAAACCCACAAATATCAGTATTTTCTTAGACTCTTCACATTCATCACCAGCTAAGGAATTGACTTGCTATTTTAGGGCTTTTTACTTTTAAACAATTTTTTTAACAAAGATGTCCATCCTCTCCCTTCTCCGTTTCAGGAATGTCTGTGCATGTAGAGAGCAGTCAGACCACAGGGAAAAGCTAATGCTGGCAGTCAGGCTCACTCAGTAGTTAGTCATGTGACTTCCTCATTCACATAGCAACTTGACATATGCTGTGGATCAACCTGTGGTTCTCTCACAAGCTGTTAAAACTACCAGTGTTAAAACCTCAAATGTTAAATCTCAGATGCCAAGCATCCAGGATGTTATAAATAATCTATAGCTTTTTCCATATTTTGAGTTATTTTTATAGGATACCTTCCCAGAAATGGAATTACTAGGAAAAAGCACGAACACTTTTTGTGTCTTGAGATTAGTGCCAAATTGCTTTCCAAAAGGGTAGTATTAGCTTATGATGCCTTCAACGAGAGGTAGAAGTGCCAATTTCATGGACTTACAGTCAACATTGGGAATATATATATATTTTTTACTAGTAATTGAATGGAGGAAAATTGATACTCTGATGTATAGTGCGTTTTGTAATTCTTTAGCCATTGTATTTTTGAAGGCCTCAATTAGGGTATTACTATCTGTGGATCTTTGATATATACATGCACACAACTATGTATGTGCATGTGCGTGTGTGTAAATGTAAAGGGTCTCTATATGATATACGTTAAATGACATAAATGAGCTAATCTTTCAGGATCTCTGTTTGGAAAGTGGCACCGATAATACCTTTCTTGCTGAATCTGAGATATTTATAAAGGTACCTAATAAGCTAGAGTATTACTCATGTCATATATGTATTTTGGTGGATTTGTGTCTGACAAAATGTGTGTTCCCAGTAACAATTATCCTGAACCTCAGGACTTTTATGATGCTATACTTCAGTAAACCACAAAGGGTCAGTATGAGATTATACTACATCGTTCATCAGTTTCTCTGTGGCTTCATTTCAAAAATATTAAGCTCTTCAGAAAAATAAGTACCCTTAATCACTAACACTTGTTGGAATATGCTTTGGTTTGGTTGGGTTTTTATTTTTTATTTTTTTAAAGATTTTATTTGTTTACTTGACAGAGAGATCATAAGGAGGCAGAGAGGCAGGCAGACAGACAGGAGGAAGCAGGCTCCCTGCTGAGCAGAGAGTCCGATGCAGAGAGCCCAATGCAGGGCTCGATCCCAGGACCCTGAGATCATGACCCAAGCCGAAGGCAGAGGCTTTAACCCACTGAGCCACCCAGGCGCCCCTGGTTGGGTTTTTAAAAGGAATTTTAGTTCAGACTATTTAAACTTCATATCTTTTTATATTGGATTATGTGTTATAGTAACATCAGGAGTTTAATTCCTTAAAGGTAGACTATTAAAGGAGGCAGAAAGCAGGTATATAAGTGTAAAAACTAGAATAAGCTAGTTTTTCTGTTTATATTCTAGTTCCTTATAGAAATGTGATCATATAATCACATTAGTTAAGATTATAAATAAATAAAAATGTTGAATTATAACATTTTTAAGTAAAGTTCTAACTCAGTATTTTGATGTTTTTAGAGTAATATTTTCCATCTCAGTGTGTGGCTGAAAAGGTATCCTGGCTGACTCACTTTGATAAATAGATAAGGTGATGCACGTTGGGTCTTCATCAGTGAATGTGTCTCATTAGGGAATTTGTAACATACATGCAAATAAAGGATATTCAGTTTTATCTCATATATTAAATAACTTCTCTTACATTAACAGTTCAAGTTAACAATTTTTTATTGTAGATAATATGAGATACATATAAATAATGTCTTCGAAATGCCACCTAGAATATGAACAAATAATAACATGTTTCTTTGTTTATAATCTTAAAAGAGACTAGATATGGTAAAAGTCCTCTTTTTCTTAGTTAACCTTTGTTTTTTGTTTTTTTTATTTGACAGAGAGAGAGAGAGAGATTACAGGTAGGCAGAGAGGCAGGCAGAGAGAGGGGGAAGCAGGCTCCCTGCTGAGCAGAGAGCCCGACGTGGGGCTTGATTCCAGGACCCTGAGATCATGACCTGAGCTGAAGGCAGAGGCTTTAACCCACTGAGCCACCCAGGCGCCCCTTCTTAGTTATCTTTGGTCTAATAGATGCCGGTGAAAGGGTATCTGGTCTTTTTTTTTTCTCAATATCCTTCAGGACCCCAACTTTAAATACTTATTGGGCACTTAGTAATGCCAGGAACTATTCTAGACACAGTGTGAACAAAATATAAATCCTTGACCTCATAAATCTTATGCTCAGTTGAAGGGGAGACCGATGAGTCTAATAAAAAAAAATATTTGAGCAGAAACTAGTAGAGGTCAGGAAGTGAGACATGCAGAGAAGAGTGTGAGAGCAGAGGAAATGTTAAATACAAGGCCCTGAAGCTGTAGTTTATCCTGTTTAAGGAATAGCAAAGAGAGAACAGTGTGATGGGAGTGAGTGAGTGAGTGGAGGAAAGAATAAGTGATGAGGTTAGAGTGGTAACATGAAGCCAGATCATGAAGGTCTTATAGGTTATTTTAAGGGCTTGAACTTTTTCTCTGAGTGAGATGATAAGCCATTGGAGTTTTAAGCTAATCTGAGTTATTTTTTAACAGGATCACCCTGGCTGCTGTCTTGAGAGTAGATTAAGGTAGGAGGTAAGGACAAAATTGAGGAAGTCAGTCACGAGGCTATTGTAGTCTCTTAAGATAGTGAAGATTGTGGGTAGAATAGGTTTGCAAAGGAACCTCAGAAATTCTCTTTTGGACACATGTTAATTTAAGATGCCTATTAGATATCAAAATAGGCATATCAAGGAGACATTGGATATATAATTTAGAGTTTAGGAAAGAGGTCAGAACTGGAGATCTAAATTTGGGGATCTTCATTGTCTAGGTCTCTCAAAGTGAAGAACGCCAAAAGATTAAATACAGGTAGAAAAGAAAAGAGGTTCAAAAACTGATCCCTGGAGCACTCCAGCATTTACAAGTTGAAGAAAACATGTATTATCCAAAGGGCTAGGAAGAAACTACCAAAACCACAGGAGGAAATTCAGTGCTGTAGAGTATCCAGACATCCAAGTGTGAAGAAAGCATTTCAATGAGAAGATGGGTTAATAGAATACAGACCAAGAATGATTGGTGTGGAGATCATCAATGATTTTGAACTGTTTTAGTGGAATGGAAGGGATAAGATTAATGTAGGTTCAAGAGAGAATGAGGAGTGGAATTAGAACAAGTACAGACAACTCCCTTTTCTACAATATTTGCTCAGAAGTTGCAGGCATTGTGACACTTCATCCCTAAAAAGCACTTCAACATAAAACTTCCAAAACCAAAGACAGTCATCTGTATAAGTGCAGTGCTGTTATCACACTAAGAGAATTTAATATTGATGCAATAATAGATATCTTACTCATTCCAATAATGCTCCTTATAGTTCTTTCATGGTCTAGTGTTAGTTTTAAAGTGTCTACTGTAATGGCTTATAGAATATCCACAATCTGGATTATTCTGATTGTTTCCTCACAGTTAATTCCAGTAAAGAGTTTTTGGCAAGAATTTTCCATAAATGATACTGAGTATTTCTCATTGCCTCACATCATGAGGTCCCTGATGTCAATTTGTCCCATTATTTTCACTTTTAACTTTGCTCACTCAGTTAAGGAGGTGTCTGACTGATTTTTCCATTAAAGACACATTTTGTTTTTGGTAATTGGTGAGTTAATTAGTGAGTGGGGTGTGTAAATATCCTATTTCCCAACATTTTATCTCATGCCATTGGTATTCTTTGATGATCCTTGCTTGAGTCAAGTTGTTATACCATTCATTGCAAAATACTGACTTTCTGTCATTCCTTCTATATTTATTAGTTAGCATCCGCCCCTTTCTTAAGTTACCATGCATTAATAGATTGACAGATCTTGAGGTGTTTTCCTATAATGAGTCACAGAGGAATGGAAAAGAAACTGGAGGAGAAAATGAGATCAAGAGAGCATTTTTCTTTCATATGGGGAAAATAACAGCATGCTTCTGGGAATGATCCACCAGAGATAAGAAAAAATGACGATGCAGATAACTGTGTTCTAAAGTAAGCAAAAGGAGTTGGAATATTTTTACGCAAGTGGAGGAAGTGGCTTTTGGTCCATTGCACATGGGCATTTCATCCATTGTAACAGGAGAGAAGGCAAAGAATATGGTCACAGGATAATGGATAAAAATGATAGAGCTTGTAGTACTCTTCTGTTTGCTTGTATTAGTGAAACAGGAACAGCTGAGAGCAGGAATGAGGGAAGAGGTAGAGATTTGAAAAAAAAAATGATATGAAATAGTTATTTAAGAGAGTGGTGAAGAGGGAAATTTAATAGTATTGCTGAGCAGCAATAAGAGTGCACTTGTAGTTTGTAGTTCATGCTCTTGTAAAGTTAGATGAATCAACATAATTATGTTTTTCTTCAGCCACATTTAATGATGAGCAATCATGGAGTAAGGAGAGAGTTGGATTAAATCAGTTTAGAAGATTCGTCAAGTATGACCAAGCAAGAGAGGGGCAAGGGGATTGAAGGTTATATGCAAGGGGTTGATTGTAATAATGGACCAAGGTATCTGTGTTGGTTTAGGAGGAAAATGAGGGCATACTGAGAGTGAGGAATGGGGAAGAGGTGAGAGGATTGATGGATTGTAGATCCCTATGAGACCTAAGATTAGCCTTGTTGGCCTTGGGATATTAGAATAAAATGGAAAGATGGTAGCTAGTGTTTGAAGAGTAGGATACTCGAAATTAAGATTATGATGGGACTGCAATTTTGGATTATGACATGATCTAGTTACGATTATGGGAGTAAGGTTCTAAGATGAGATGGAGTATAGGGTGATAGGAGAAGAGGAGATCAGTGAACTGGGAGGCCCAATTAGTGTTAGAAGTGTTAGTGTTAGTTAGTGTTAGAAGGATCATCTGTGTAGATGTTGCAGTCACCAAGAATTTTGACAGGGCTAGTATCAGAAAACGTGGCAGTGAGCCAAGGGCTTAGTTCTTCAAGAAATGAGAGGAGAGACTATAGTCATTAGGTATCTCAATAAGAAGGGCTTTTCAGTGGTATGGTTTCATAACATGATATTCAAAGTTGGGGGCTTTAGGGAGGAGGGTCAGCCCGTGGACTGAAGGTGGCAATGAGAACTAAGAAAGACAAACTGGGAGAGAAAAATTAGCCACCTAAAAAGGAAATAGGAATATAGGCCCCAGAGGAGAGCCAGGTTTCAGTGAGAGTCAGACTAACAGGTGAATGAAGAGGATTCTGTTGATGAATATTAATGAGTGTGTTTATGACTGACTTGTAGAAGGGCTTCATTGTTGAGGGAGGGTGAGAAATGGGAATGTTTACCTCCTTATTAGAAAAGTGATTTGGAAGTAGTAGACTTCTTGTGACAGTTTTAAATGGGGATAAAGGGCATGATGAGATTAGTGCTGATGGCCTTAACGCTTTATTTATTTATTTATTTATTTTAAAGATTTTATTTATTTATTAGAGAGGGGGAGAGAGCACACGAGTGGGGCGGAGGCAGAGGGAGTGGGAGAAGTATGCTCCCTGCTGAGCAAGGAGCCCAGTGTGGGGCTCAATCCCAAGAGCCTGGGATCACCTGAGCCAAATGCAGACGCTTAACCGACTGAGCCATCCAGGCACCTAATAGTAGTGAGACTGTGAATGTCTTGAGGGAGCTCTTGTCAGGAAACTAGAGCTATAGGATACTTTTTCAAAGGAGATATGGAAGCTAGAGGAGAAGCAGCAAGGACTCCTTTTGCTGTCTAAGCCAGCTCACTGAAACAGGAGGTACGGTTGCAGCTCTTCCTTATTCAACTTACTCTTTCTTCCACTCTTTACAGTTGTAATTTTATGTTTATTCTGGTATTTCTTTGTCCTTTGTCCTTCCTTTTTGCCCTTTTATTCCACCTTCATTCCTCTGTTTAGTGTCCCACTGGGAAGCTTAAACACAGAGACACATTAATGACAGGTATCTATGGCCATTGTATTATTTATTCTCTCTTCAGAAGAAAAATGCTTTTGAATCAGTTGGGTATTCTTTCTGCTAGGCAGCCCAGTTTCAAACATTTTAATTTTCAGACATCTCAAAACCTGTTCACTGTTTACCTTGGCTATATCAATATTTCCATTTATTGTCAAGGTATCCACCTTATGGATATATTTGAAATACATTCACAAAAATGTTTTTTTGGTAAGAACTTTTAAAGTAACCAGATGTTTAAATTTTGAGTTGAGTGGAGAGGAGAGCATTAAATAGAAAACCTGAACTTTAAAATAAGCTAAAGAATTTGCAGTATGCTTTGTATTTTGATGGTGGGATGGAAATGAGTTTGCAGTGTACTCTCATATCTGTACACAGCTGGTAAGTAGCTAGAACTTTAAAACTTAGGTGTGTGCTCCTTCCTTGAATCATCTAGTGAACAGGTTGACTATAAGGGTTTTGTAAGGTAATAAGCTGAAACTTTTTACTGTGCAAAAAAAATTTTTTTGAATCATTTGTGGAATGTGTAATGAAAACAAAAAGCAGCCAGGGTTATCCGAAAATGTTGCTAGCACATTTTCTCCATAGAGTTGCCAGTAAATGTCTCCAAATTTCCTGGATTATTTTAAAAATTATTTTCTCTCTTAATACTATTAAGACTTAGTTTTAAAGAGCTTTCCAAAAAGCTTTAAAAAAAAAATCATGGGGCGCCTGGGTGGCTCAGTGGATTAAAGCCTCTGCCTTCGGCTCAGGTCATGATCTTAGGGTCCTGGGATCGAGCCCCGCGTCGGGCTCCCTGCTTGGCGGGGAGCCTGCTTCCCTCTATCTCTGCCTGCCTCTCTGCCTACTTGTGATCTCTCTCTGTCAAATAAGTAAATAAAATCTTAGAAAAGTAATTTGGAAGTAGTAGACTTCTTGTGACAGTTTTAAATAGGGATAAAGGGCATGACGAGATTAGTGCTGATGGTCTTAAAGCTTTATTTAAGATCTAACACAAAAAAGAAAAAAAAGATCTAACACAAAAATTGGGGATACTTTGGGCGCCTGAGTGGCTCAGTTGGTTAAGTGACTGCCTACGGCTCAGGTCATAATCCTGGGGTCCCAGGATCAAGTCCCCTGTCGGGCTCCCTGCTCAGCAGGGAGTCTGCTTCTTTCTCCCTATGACCCTCCCCCCTCTCATCCTCTCTCTCTTTCTCTCATCTCTTTCTCTCAAATAAATAAATAAAATAAAATGGAGGATATTTTTATACCATAGTGTCAGAAAGTGTAAAATTCCCATAGGTTTTTTTTTTCTTTTTAAAGATTTTATTTATTTATTTTACAGAGAGATATCACAAGCAGGCAGAGAGGCAGGCAGAGACAGAGGGAAGCAGGCTCCCCGCCAAGCAGGGAGCCCGACGCAGGGCTTGATCCCAGGACCCTAAGATCATGACCTGAGCTGAAGACAGAAGCTTTAACTCAATGAGCCACCCAGGCGCCCCAAAATTCCCATAGGTTTTGAAGTTTCAAATTAATTGGTCTGCTGTCTTAGGATGGTTGCTAACATCTAGGATGATTTTTTTAATCTGTCCTTCCTCCTCTGCTCGTACGTCACATCAGTTGTACTGTTTGCATCTGTAGCCACTATTTCCAGACAGTAGTACTTTTTTTGCCTTTGCCATAGATTTATAATCTGCCTGAAGTCAGTTCAAGAAGAGTGAGCTTTTTTCATGTATTATTTTCCCACAGCCCACAGTTATGCTGATTTGTTTGAAGTTGTGAATTCTTTTGGTCTTTAAAGCAGAACTTTTGCCTATTCTATTTGAGGTTGTCCCACATCATCATTCTATATACTAACTGCCTGGCTAGCAGACCATCATTTTTCTCACACATGTTCCACATGTTATTTTGACAGAATCCACTCAGACTACTTACTTTCAGCACTTTCATTACTGTTCTTTTTTTCCAAAAACCTGAAAATCATATGATCTTAAACACATTTTTTCCTGTTTTTTTTTATTGTGAATAAATACATATAATATTTACCATCCTAAGCATTTTTTTAAGTATACACAGTTCAGTGGTGTTAAGTGTATTTATGTTGTTGTGCAACCATCACCACTATCCATCTCCAGAACTGTTTTCTTCTTTGCAAAACTGAATCTATATCCATTAAACAGTAACTCTTAATTCCCCCTTTCCCTTGGCCCTGGCAACCACCATTCAACTTTCTGTCTCTATGATTTTGACCACACTAAGTACCTTATAAGTGGAATCATACAATATTTATCTTTTTGTGATTGGCTTACTTCAGTTAGTATAATGTCTTCAAGGTTCATCCATGTTGTAACATGTCAGAATTTCCATCCTTTTTAAACCTGAATAATACACACCCCACATTTTGCTTATCCATTTATCCATTGATGGTCACTTGGGTTGCTTTCATATTTTAACTATACATTACCTTTTCTACAAGCAGACATAATTGAGGGGCGCCTGGGTGGCTCAGTCGTTAAGCGTCTGCCTTCACCTCAGGTCATGATCCCAGGGTCCTGGGATCGAGCCCCACATTGGTTCCCTGCTCAGCAGGAAGCCTACTTTTCCCTCTCCTACTCCTCCTGCTTCTGTTCCCTCTCTCGCTGTCTCTCTCTCTCTATCAAATAAATAAATATCTTAAAAAAAAATCATTAAAAAAGAAAACAAGCAGACGTAATTGAATAGACCCCCATTTTGAGTTCTCCTTTATTTCATTTCTTATACTTATTTTTACATGTTTCTAAATAATCTTTTAATCATTATGCCTGCATCATATTCCATTGTGTTTCTGATTTACAAATTATGGATCACTTCCCTGACATGTTTTAGGCTCTTTCTAATGTTTTGCTATTGCGGATAACATAATAACCTTATATTGGATTTTCTTAGGGTAAATTCCTAACAGAACATCTTTATGTTTCTTATCATATATCTTGAAATAGTTCTCTTAATTCATGGTGCTAACTGGGAAACATTTTTTAATTAATCAGGGTGCCTCAGAAATGCTGATAACAGAGGTGCTTGGGTGGCTCAGTTGGTTAGGTGTCCGACTCTTCGTTTCAGCTCAGGTCATGATCTCATGGTTCATGGAACTGAGCCCTTCATTGGGCTCCACACTCCTCGTGGAGTCTGCTTGAAGATTCTTTCCCTCTGCCCCTCCCCCTGCTCCTGTGTATGCATGCTCTTTCTGTCTCTCTCTCCCAAATGAATAAATTACAGATATAGGTTTAAATTAAAAAAAGAAAAAGAAATGCTGATAACATTTTAAAGAAAATCAAATCTAGCTTCTACAATAGGTTCAAGTTTTGAAGCCACATAAAGGAAAGGGCATAAATACTTTCTGCAGATCTTTGGTTTGATGCAAAACTTAATCCCACTGTGAGACCATATGCCATATCCTTGTTCTCTGAAACATTTGCCAGCCTTTCTCAGTGCCCTTTTGGTTAGACCATTGTAGACAAATGTTCACTGACTATAATGCAAAGATAATTTTCAGTTATGAGGTCCAAGATAAAGCCAGTAAAATGTCTGTGGCTCGAACTGGTGGCTAGGCGGGCCGAATCTGACAACTTTATGTGGGAAGGGCTCTGTATTATTCACTTCACATTGACATTGTTTTCCTGATGTAATATATTAGAGAAAGAGGTTGTAGCGTTACTTTCCTCCATTAGGATAATCTTCATTGAGGGTGGGTGGGATAGCACTCATCAAATGAACTGTCAAGAGATAGATCCTTAGCTTAATCTGCTCATTCAGTGACATGGAAAACCTGTATCTGTAAAATTATTTGGCATAGCTTGGAAGAGCCTGATCCTATGTATGCCAAAAGATGAGTGCCAATAATTTGACTTGGGTGAGTTCCTTTGGTGTTTGGAATAATATGCCTTAGTGGTAAGTTGGAGCATGTACTTTGAAAGCATACGCTTCCCTAAGAATTGGCTTGTGTAAAATAGGGAATTCTGTCTGCAAAGGACTTAACCAAGATTTTCCTAAGCATTTCAGCTTAGATTGTCATAAAATACATTTCATTTTAGATTCCCATTGCTCCCTTCTGTAGAAGTATAAGGAGATTTTAAAATATTTTTAAAGCAACTTATTTGGATGCATAATTTTGATCCAGAAGAATTACATTTTAAAATGCTCGTTAGGAGTGGGAGGAGAAATTTGCACCTATCGGATGCCTGTGCTCTATCAGAAACTGTGCTCTGTGCTTTGCAAAAAATTTATGTTAAATTCTTCCAACAATTCTGTAAAGTGATTATTAAGCCACTGTACAGGAAAAAAAACAGACACAGACTTACTCAAGATCACAAAACCAGGAGCTAGAAGAACTGTAATTCAAACTTTTTTTTTTTTTTTTGTAATTCAAACTTTGATGTGTCTGACTTCTGTACCCGTTGGAATATTTTCCCTGGATTACTAATTGAATCTGGGTCCAGTGTCTTCATTTAGTGCTTTTCTCAATCTGCATGTGTTTACTGTTGTGTGCACAAAGACACATAAAGACATTCAGTGAGTTTTACTTGAGAATTTGGATAAATTTTATAAAAAACAATAAGCACTTACCAGGAATGGGCCAGTATGTGCTATTACAGACTTCTCAGGATATGGGAACATTTTGGTCTCCAGCCAGGGTCACCTGTGTGACAGTGTCAGAGAGGGCTGTCTTGTGATTAATAAGCTGTTCTGGAGGTTAACAAACAAACAGAAAAGGCAAGAAAACATTTTGCACAATGTTGAACACTGCAGGCTTCTGGGGGTGTGCATGTTAATAGTTGGTATTCTAAGATCTGTCTCTTGGGACCTAAGAATGCTTGGCCTGTTACAGATTTCCTCAGTAGATTCTGTCACCAGAGAATCCCAATGAATAGAAACAGTGCTTACTTATAAGATAAGCTGTGAAAATATTGAAGTCCTAAGTTTTAATGTTACTTTCATTCTGTATTACTCTCATTCTGTAATTTTTTTAATGTTGCAGTAGAGGACATTGCCCATGAAATCAACTCTTGAGTTAATTACAAATACTGGAAAAGTTGAAAAAGTAAACCTTAAATGATAGTCTGTCAGGGATTCACAACCAATATGTTGATCCTGTTAGCCCTTAGGCCAACCAGAGCCCTCATGTTAGTTTCCTTTTCTGGTTGCCTCCTCCATTTACTCCAGTGTCCTATATAAATCTTACCATTTTTTTATCTACCAAAATAGGAAGAAGATTGGCAGGCTGTTGCTCTCCTAGTAGTTATTTGTGACATCTTTTTAGAAGTAGTCAGAATGTATTGTTTACTTACATATAAACTCCAGTAAATGTGGAAGAGAATACTTAGATTGCGGCAAGAAACATCCAGCTTGAAAAGTTGTTAAATACTGAAATGCTAGGGAGGTTGATATATTTTTCTTTCCTTTTATTTGTATAATATAGTTTTTTTCTTTAATTGACTTAGAAATGCCATTTTGGTTGGACCCCAGCCTCAAATTGTCCTTACATATTTGTAGCTTCTGGGGTCAGAAACTCTTCCAGGGAAGAAAACAGACTTAGTTTCAAGTCACCAATTTATAGGTGGATTTTTCAATACAGTGTATAGATTGGGACCTGCTTACAATGAAATATGGAATAGCATTAATAGTTTACTGCGATTATGAAAAGAGCATAGAGGGCTTGCTATTAGAAAATCTGAGTTCAAGTATTTATTATTTGGATGGGAGTAAATGACAAAAGGCAGGTGAAAGCCATTTTTGCACACAGTTGTCAAAGAGTAAGCACTCTTTTTTTTTTTTTTTACGCTTTACTGTGGGGGTGGACAACAAAAGATAAAAAAGGCAAACACAGTGTGTTATACAGTTTAAAGAAAAATAATAAAATGAACACCTATGTACTCAGCTTAAGAAAGAACTTTGCCAATGCCTGCAGTCACCTATGAGACTCCCCAGTTACAACCTCTTCCTTTCTCTACCAAAGGAAACTTAAACTTTATTTCATGTTAATCATTTTCTTTTTCTATATAGTCATTTTACCACATATACATATATCCCTAAACAGTTGTTAATTTTGATCTTTATAAAAAGTATCTTCTCTATATTCTTCTGCTTCTTGTTTTTTGCTATTAACATTCTGTTTTTGAAAGGTATCCATATCAGTATGTAAGGTTATGGTCTATTAATTTTCACTATTACACAGAATTCCATTTTAGATATATCAAGTCTGCTCTATTATCAGTTATTATAGTTTATTGCTGTTACAAATAATGTCTTCATGAATATTCTTGGGACTTCTCACCTGGGAATATATAGAGAGAATGTCTTGGATATGTGTAGAATTTGTTGGTTGTGGAGCCTGCTCACAGAGTTACATTAACTAGGTCATGCTGAATTGTGTACCATTTTAACCAGTGGTATGAGTTCCCAAAGCTCTTTATCCTCATCATTAATTGATATAATCAGGCTTTTCAGTTTCTGCTAGTTGAATATATAGGTAATGGTATCTCATTATGGTTTTAATTGTGTGTTATTCTCAAGTATTTGTTGAGTTCCTGCTATGTGTGCCAGACTCTTTTCTCTGGAGACAGAACACTGAACAGACTTTTATGGGGCCCTACATTTTAGTGTGGAGGTTAGGAGAAAAGGGAGAAAGGGAATTAAACAAACAAATGGGTAAAATACCCAGATGGTGATTAAGGATTGTGGAAACAAAAGGATAAAGCCTGGGTGAAGAGTAGGAAGTTCAGGGATGAGAGTAGGTAGCAATTTCAATAGGTCAGGAAAGGCTTAATTGAGAAAGTGACATTTGCACAAAGACCTAATAGAAAGGAAAGTACATACTAGTTGTTATCCTGGGGAAGAGCATTTCAGGCAGAGGAAACAATAAATGCAAAAACCTTGAGGGGGAGCATTTCTGATTTGTCCAAGAGCATTTAAGAAGCAGCAGTGGCTGGAGCAGAATGGGCCAGGAAATGGACAGTAGTAGAAGATGAGGGCAGAGAGATGGCCAAATCACAGAGAGTTTTGAGACCTCTGAGTGGATGTTAGCTTTTACTGTAAATGAAATGAGAAGTGGAAGGGTATGACCTGACTTAAGTTAAAGGCTTGCTCAGGCATTTGCCTAATTACTAATGAGGAAGAACATTTCTTTTTGTTTCCTCATCTGTGAAATACCTGTTTAGTCTTTTGACCATTTCTATGTAGTATTCTTTGTTTTAGTGATTCATAGAAGTTCTTCATATATTTTGGACTGGTGTCTATCAGTTATATATTTTACAAATATGTGCTTTGTAATTTGTCTTTTTACTCTTTATAATATCATCTGAAGAACAAACATGGTGTAGTCAACTTCATTAAATTTGTTCCTTTATTATTTTGTACCTCTGGTTCATATAATTAAATTAATTATAATCCTTGGATTAGGACAATCTCATCATTGGTCCAACTTGGCCCTTTATTTATTTATTTTTAGTAATTAATAAGTGAACCCACAACAAAAGCTAAAACCATACAGTAGCTTACATTTATCCTTTTGATCTCCCTTACTTCTCCATACCTGTTGTAACCATCATCCAGATTTCAGTATTCACCCCATTGTGTATATTTTCATCTCATTTATAAGAATTCCTAAAAAGCGTGAGTGCATCAAAAGGAATAAGGTGTATTGATGTATGCTACAAAGTGGATGAACCTTGAATTTTCATGCTAAGTAAAAGAAGTCAATCACAAAAGACCATGTATTTTATATGAAATATCCAGAGTAAGAAAATCTATAGAGAAAGGAAGTAGATTGTTGTTTGCTGGGGGAGAGGGAGTATTTGAGAGTATCCTGCTGGGGAGAGAGATAAGAGGATCTTTTTGAAGAAATGTAAATGTTCTAAAATTGACTAGTGATGCTTGCACATACTTGTGACTATATTAAAAACTATTAAATTATATAAATTAAAACTGTTGACTTTGTTCACATTGAGGAAAGGGGTGTGGGTTTGTTTTAGATACTTAAAAAGTCTTTGGAGACTGATTTTTTTTTTCGCTCAACGTTATATTGCTAAGATTTATCCATATTTTGTGTAACTGTAGCTCATTCATGTGAGTGTATATACCACAGTGTATATATCCATTCTCCTGTTGGATATGCATTTGGGATGTTCTTTACTATGATGAATCATGCTGTTATGAACATTTCTGTGCATCTTCTGGTAGGTGTTTAAGTTTTTCTAGGTATTTATCAAGGAGTATAATTGCTGGGTCATAGGGTATGTGAATGTTCAACTTTACAAGATGAAATACTAAATTCTTTTGTATTGGTATTAGTTTACACTCCTACTAGCAGTGCTTGGTTTGCATTTCTCTTCACTAATGTAATCGAATATCTCTTCATATATGTATTGGCCATATGTTTCCTCCTCAGTGAAATACTCATAAATGTCTTTTGGCCATTTTTCTGTTATATTGTTAATGCTTTTTATGCTGACTTTTATGAGTTCTTTATTTATCTTTGATATTAGTCCTTTGTCTTTTATAGGATAGTAAATATCTTCTTCTATATGAAACTGTTCCTCACCCCAACCCTTGCCACACACACTCTCTTGGATGGTTATCTAATGAATACAAGTTCTTGATTTTAGTAGTTAAAGCAATCTTTTCTTCTATAATTAGTGATTTTTTTTTTACGATTTTATTTATGTGACACAGGGAGAGAGAGACAGAGAGAGAGAATGCACAAGCAGGGAGAGCAGCAGAGGGAGAGGGAGAAGAGACTCCCTTCAGAGCAGGGAGCCTGATGTGGGGCTCGACCTCAGGACTCTGGGATCATGACCTGAGCCGAAGGCAGACGCTTAACTGACTGAGCCACCCAGGCACCCCTATAATTAGTGATTTCTGTGTTTCATCTACAGAATCCTTTTCTATACAGATAAGGCTGATATTCATCTTTATTTTCTACTAAAGGTAGAAAGTTTTAATGTTTTTGACATTGAAGTCCTCGATTCATTAGGAGTTGATTTTTTATATGATATAAGGTAGACATCCAATTTCATCTTCTCCATGGAATTTTTTATCCTGTTCCATTTATTAAATAATCTCTCACTTCAGTAATGTGGCATGTCACATCTGTCATGTACCAAAATTTCAAAACTGCATGGTTCTGTTGCTTGGCTTTCTGTTTTATTAGTTAGTCTGTCTATCCCTGGACCCATACCATACTTAAACTGGATAAAAGAGCACTAATGACCATCAGAAATATCCCACCCCTTCCCAGGACAATTGGTTGAGGGCTCTTTGAAGAAAATAAGCTCCAACAACAACAAACCACTTGTAAGTGCTGTAGTTTGCAATATCTTCAGGGAAGAGCCGAGTATCAGAGCAAGAAGATGAAGAAAATTTTCAGAGATACAATAATTGAGTTTTTACTCATAAGGCACTATGAATTCTGGAGAATTTAGTGGTAGAGAGTTGGAGGGGAAGAGAAATAGTGGCAGAAGAGTGGAGGTATAGTTAACTTCTGAGGATAAAAACTTGGGAGATTAGGGGGAACCTGTGATTAGGACTTTTTGTGGTAACCAAAATGAATAGGGATAAAAGGCACAGAGATTGTTTCTCGTAGATTTAAGGCAGATTTTGGTGGTGAGGCTGTGAGGATTAGGGAGGGAAAGGTATCTGCTGTTGCCGTGGATGCACCAAGCTAATCACTCTCTTAACCCCTTTCTGGGGACAGGCAAATTTACTGTGAGCTCATGAGGGTCCCCCTTGACTCCTGTTGACAGTTACAGTTGAGGAAACCAGTACAACTAAAGAACACACTTGCCTTGCTCCACAGTACTGTTTTTTGTCCCTGGATTTTAAAATACTTTAATGTTCTAGAGTTTCATTATGGTTTATCTAGGTCATGCTTGGTAGCTTCAATCTTGTGTAGTAGAGCTAATTGGGTACCTTAAAGATTAGTATCTTTCATCAGTTTTAAAAACTTCTGTCATTTTCTCTTGAAATAATTGCCTTTTCCTCATGTTCTCTCTTTTTTCCTTCTGGAAGTTCTATTTGATATGTGTGGTACCTTCTGATTCTATATCTCATAACTCACATGTTCACATACCTTTGAACCTATGTATCATATTAGGTAATTTCTTCAGTTTGTCTTTCAGTTCATTAATTTTTTCTTTACTTCTTACAGGCTGTTGTTTAACTTGGCTGCTCTTTATTATTTCAGTTATATGTTTTATTTGAGGAAGTTTTTTTTTATCTTTTCCAAATCTTTCATACTTTTGGTGATCTTATAATTTTTTCTCTCTCTTTTTTTTTAATGTGCTGATTTTTTATTCTGTATCTGATTATTCCAAAATCTGTAGTCTTTCTGGATCTGGCTTTTGTATTTTGTTTCTGCTTACTCTGGTTCATATTGAATTTTTTTGGTGATCTCATTGTTCTTGGATCTTTCTTTACCTATGGGAATTCTGAGGCCTGGGTCAGAAGTACTTCTTTAGAGAGTGCTTGAGAGAGTATTTGCCAGATGCCTAAGGGCACTTCCAGTCCAAGACCAATTGAAACCAAATTTTTGGTTTGGGGTATTTGGGGCCACACAGATAGTGTGAATTCTAGCCACAAACCCATGGGTTTGTGGGCTTGTGGTTATAAATTCTCTGGGGGAAAAACGTGTTTTTACTTCCCTTGTTCTGCTTAAAGCCAAAGCCCAGAAAGGCAAGTATTCTAAGTTTTTGGAGGAAGGGCAGCACCACTGAAGGCACCCTTAAGGATCCTGGATTCATAGTAGTGGGACTTTCCCCCATTATCAGGCTCCAGACTTTGTATCCTGCCTTCCTTGGCTAGCAGCCCATTAAAATCCAAGATCCATGCTGGACCTTAGTGGAATAGGGTATGTCCCCAAGGGAAAGTCCTTGCTTCTCAGCTAGTTTAACAGTTCTGTTTGAGTTTTCTTATTGTGACTAGACTCCAGAAAATCTCCTTTGTTTCCTTACATCTTAGCCGTTTGCTTAAAAGTTTTGTATTTACTTTCTACCTTGTCTTTAAATATTAATGTGTAAAAAATAACAGTAGAAAAGGCAGTTCATCATTCCCCTTTGCCATAAATTAAATAGCTGAATGGCTTCAACCAAACTCAGCCAGAATTTTGCTCTGTTATTATTAGGACAGCTTGTTATTATGTACATTGTGATTACAAACGATTTGAAAGGCAAAAAAAACAAAAAACCATACAAATAATTACAGACAAATACAGAAAACAATAGCTCCCTAATGAGGCCCAAATGTCTTGTATTTGAAGTCAGCTTAAGAACATTCAATTCTAAGAAACAGGGACAGCTTGGTTCACAGTAAATTGAAAATATTTACAAATGGAAGGCATCACTCTAAAGGAGAGGAAAAGGAGATTTAGAAGAGCTTAGAGTATAAGCTCAAATTCAAGACAAATGTAAAATAGTTGCTACCCACTGAAATAGCTTTTAGATAATCAGCAACAACAAAAAGCATTAACATTTATTCATTCAGTACATACTTTAGAGGTATCTTCTGTGGAAACCTGATTGAATGTTTTGAGAGATACCAAGTTAAATGTTATGTGAGAAACCATTTCTAGTCTAAGTAGCTTACCTATACCCTCTTATCATTATCATCTTTATTAAAGATGTCTGTGTTGTTTTCATATAGTAGGCATAATAGAATTCTAACAGTATTAAGTGAATAAGAAGAACATTTTTGGTTCTGGCTGACTGGTAATTTTTACTGTTTACTATTGTTCCCCAAATTAGTTGTTATTTTACTTCTTTAATTTCATGCATTGTTGCCCTCTGTCTGTAACGTTGGCAACAAATTTGACTTGTTTATCCTTTCATTTGTCAACAGACATTTATTAGGCTAGACCCTCCACTAGCCACCAGGGTGACTCTCACTGGGACTGGTAGGGAGACAAGCTATGAATGGCCTCTACCTTCATGGAGCTTGCAAACTAATAAAGGAGATAGCTATTAATAATAATTTTAAAAATCACACAAATTATGAAGTTGCAACTGTGATAAATGGTACAGAATAAGGAAATATAGTACTGTAAGAATTTGAGAAGGATTTACAGAAGTTAAAATAAGAATAAGAAAGAATGAACCAAATTCTGAACATGTTCTGAACAGTTTCTTGTTCTAAACAAGTCTTGAACCAAGTTCAAAACATTTCAGATCTTCATCTTTCTCATTATAAAGATGGATAGTTTGACTTAACCAGTATGCTTTGAGGATATCCTAAGTACATAATCACTTGATTACCATGGAGGGAAAAAATGCCACTGGTGAAGATCGCCATTACTCATAGGGAACAAATATTCCCGTGACTTCTGTTATATAAGTAAATGTGTTCTTCTCTCTCCCCACACCATTGAGGATAACTGGCCAGTTTGAAGGGGGTGCCTTTGATGTCAGTGTTCCTTAGGACATGGTTGGTGGTTTTCCTCTAAAACCCTTATACCCAGAGTGAATTCCAAGTTGGCAGTTCCCTCGCAGTGGTGGTGGTGATGGTAGTTAGTTACATTTAAAAGCTGTTTTGGGGGGCGCCTGTGTGGCTCAATGGGTTAAAACCTCTGCCTTCGGCTCAGGTTGTGATCTCAGGGTCCTGGGATTGAGCTCCACATCGGGCTCTCTGCTCAGCGGAGAGCCTGCTTCCCCCTCTCTCTCTCTGCCTACCTCTCTGCCTACTTGTGATCTCTCTCTCTGTGTCAAATAAATAAATAAAAATCTTAAAAATAAATAAACTTTAAAAAAATAAAAATAAAAGCTGCTTTTGGAATTGAGTGTTACAGTTTGATTTAAACATACAACCATAAATAAAGATAGAGCCATAAGTGTTCGTAAGTATTCTCAGTGGATCCTAAGTCCTCACTTAAATAAAAAGTGCTAGCTTCAGCCTATATCAGAAATCTCAAAACATGCATTTTGTTTTTATAAACAAAACCAACTACAGTACCTAGTTGAGTTAATTTAAGTTATTCATGTCTTGCCTATTGAAGACTTTCCAAATATTTCATATTAGTAAGGTCAGGAGAAATGTATACTTTTGTTTTAGTGGATTTTGAAAGCATATTTAAAGTATTTTTGTATGTATGCAAACTGCCAAAATAATTCTGAATGGATTCTGCTTAAATTATTGTCATAATTGAGTCCTCTGTGTTCATGGTTGACTTTGAAAGAGTTTTCTACCCCTTATTTGTAGGATTATTGATGTTATTTTTAACTAATTCAGCAGTCTTTGGCTATACACTTAAAATTTTTAAAAACAAATTCGTGCAAAACTAAAAACAGCTATAATGAAGTTGTTTTTTAGTCACATAGTGGCTGCTCTCAAATGAGGCTGAAATTGTCTGAAGAATGTTCTTGTGCATATGCCAGGAGACTTCTGGGATGGACATATTTTTAAGAACCAGAACATAAACAACTGTGATCTGTGGCAAAAGATTTAAATGACCTCATGATGACAATGAGAACAAAGCATTTTTAAGTTATCATGCTGTTGTCTTAATTCACTGCAATGTGTTTGTCATTCTACTTAATACACATTTGGTGTGTTTAAGTGAGAGGCAGGCAAAAAATTTCAGGCTGTATTTAACTGAAGTTAACTATTTCTTTGTTGTTATAAACAAGCTAAACACCAAAAAATTTTATTTTCTGAGAATAATATCTCATGAATTATTCTAGAACTATAGGTCCTTAAACGTACACACGCGCGCGTGCGCACACACACGCACCATTTTGGAATAAAGGCCATTTATATTTATATCCTAAAGATTTGATTCATTTTCTGTTGGAGAGTATGTTCCAAACTTGCAAGATCAAACAGCTGGCTTGAAATAAGAATTCTTCCTTCAAGACAGATCAATTAAGTGTTTATTAAGTACTTACTATGTGTCTGGCACTATGTTGAATATTATGAAATACAAAAGAAGGGGACTTTAGCTCCTTTGGTTTTAGTTGGGAGAAAACTCGAAACTGAAAAAGACATTATATAATCAAGTACCAAATAAAATAGCACATAACTTATGTGATACAAATAATTAAATAGCCCTTCTTTTCAGAAATGACTTCTAATCGTTGTCTAAGAACAGTGGTTCTCAACTAGGGGTGATTTTGTTCCCAAGAGGACATTTGGCAATATCTGGAGACATTTTTTTTATTTTTATGACTGGGGCTATTGGCATCTAGTGGATAGCACAGAGATACTGATAAACTCCTTACAATGTACAGGATAATTCCTCACAACAAAGGATTATCTGGTCCAAAATGGCAGCAGTGCTGATATGAGGAACCTTGCTATATAATCTACAAATGTCAGTGCTAATAAGTTTTGAAGTTTTGGGAGCTGGCCCCCCAATTTCACGGTAGACCTCTACTGCCTCTGTAAATGTTCTTTGCCTGAGACCCTTAGATCCTTACATAGAAATGACAGTTGAGTATCCATAAGCCCCTGAACACTGTGTGCAAGTTTTTCCAGTGTGGTGTTTCAGGGATAGATTCCGTATCTTTTATCAAATTCTCAAGGTATCCATGTTCCCAAAAAAAGATTAAGACATATCAAAGCAATGTCCTAGTTACCTGAAAGAGACAATGATACAGAACTTTCCTTTGCATCATAGTAAGTTTCAAGGATCAAAATTAGAGAATACTTTTTGGTGAAAAAAAATGTTTAAATATATTATTTAGTATTTTGGAGTAATAAAATCTTTCTTAATGTTTGAGGAAATTATACTAGAATACCTTAAAGATTATTTAAATATCATATCCTCCTAATAATATGGTATGTGCATGTAGAATTAGACTGGATTGATTGTATGCTAACTCACAGGCATAATATATAAAACTATTATTTTGTGATTTAAAATGAACTTCTTTTGTCAGGATTTGCTGCTTTCTCCCAAGTAAGGATCCCAGTTTACATTTCCTAAATGCTGTGTATCTGTTGATTCAAAAGATCTGGACATCGTTTTATACTGTTCACATTTCTCTTAAAAACAGTTTAGTAAAGAGAATTGTATTTTTCTCATAAGAAACATCTTTGAATTGAGAGTTGTGTTTCTGATTTAGCATTCAATAAATTAGAGATCTTACCAGCAGCGCATCATAAAAACAAATCTACATAACCTTGAGTATGCAGATAATTTAATACTTTTCTAAGTCATAGAAATTTGAAAATTAAGTCTTGGCCTAAAAGCCAAGGAAGGGATCTTAGAGAACATCCATTCCAGCTGTTTCAGGCTGTTCTTTGAGGCGCAAGATCCAAAACACTACTTCTAGTTGTTATATATTTGGACTTCTACCAAATTATTTTCTTTGGGGGGAGGTGTATGTAGGTGGGAGGGTTACATTTCTGATCTAGACCAAATTCCTTTTGCAGATAAGGAACCTGAGGCCCAAAGCTCTTGACTGTATTCATTCACTTTATTATTTTTTTTCTTAGGATTTTATTTATTTATTTGACAGAGAGAAACACAGCGTGAGAGCGAACACAAGCAGGCTTCCTACTGAGCAGGGAGCCCAATGCCGGGCTCAGTCCCAGGACCCTGGGATCATGACCGGGGCTGAAGGCAGATGCTTAACAACTGAGCCACCCAGGTGTCCCTATTCATTCACTTTATACATTTCTTTATTCTGGATCAAACCAGCATTTTAGATGTATCTGGTCATAGTATAGAGGATAACCAGGCAATTACAGTCATGTGGCTTCCTTGCTGCATGTCCTTAGCAAGTTGCTGAATGCTCTTTCTCTCAGTATACTCATCAGGAAAAAAAGGAATTGTTATATCCTTAGGATTGCTTTCACCTTAGAATTTAGAGTATTATCTGAGATGATCTGGATTGACCATGTCTCTCAAAAAACATTTTGAATCATTCCATTAAGTATTATTTTTCTGAAATGAATATTATGTCATATAAATAGTGAAGCTTCCTCCTCCCCAAACTGAACTGTAATGTCCAAAAAATACTACAAAATAAAACAAACGTCTTTATTGTCAAAGGTAACAACACAGTAATCACATTTCCTTTATTTTGGCAGTAGTGAGGGTCTTCAAGGACTGATAGGTCAGCGTTGGGGCTTTTTCTTTCTCACTCTTATCCAGTCCAGTTATTACATAAGCCAGCTAGAAACATGAATTAGGAACTGTATAATATAAGAACTAAAGACCTTTAAAGATGAAGTACAAGAGCAAACATTGAAAGAGGTAAACCATACAAAGTGGAATCTGCACTTGGTGGTCCTTTTGATCATAAGGATGTATCTCACAGAGTACTTGAGGAGACATTATGAGAATTCTTTCCTCCGGGGGTATTTCAACAAGGATTGCCTTACTAATCAATTTTTGTTAGTCACCTATAGTTTCCAGGGAATGCAGTCTTTTATTTGGGCAACAGAAGCAATTAGAGATAATTATGTTAAAGACATATTTGCCGTCTTATCTATTTGCCGTTAAAAATGAATTAGTAGTCATATCCTGAGAAGATTTTGTTCTAGAATTTTTCTTGGAGTCTCAAAGCAATTAAGTATAGAGAAATGAAATTTGAACCTAAATGAAAGATTTTTCTTCAGTGGCTTGACTATATATCAAGCTGTTGGGTTTGTTTATTTATTTTGGTTTGGTTAAGTTTATTGTTTTTATTAGGAAATAGCTTTGATACGAGTTGATCCTATATTACTCTGATTTTGGAGTATTACTCAATGTAGTGTTGCATTTTATTTTGTTACTTTGGTAAATATATATAAATTATCTTTTTGGGTAAATTACATTTTTAATGAATGAAGATACAACATTTTATTTATTATTTTTATTTTTATTTTTTTTAATTAACGCATAATGTATTATTTGCCCCAGGGTACATGTCTGTGGATCCTCAGGCTTACACATTTCACAGCACTTACCATAGCACATACCCTCCTCAATGTCCATAACCCAGCCACCCTGTCCCTACCCGCCCCTACCCCCCAGCCACCCTCGGTTTGTTTCATGAGTTTAGGAGTCTCTTATGGTTTGTC